>JAHTLZ010003542.1:77720642-77995863 GCA_023846285.1 Phrynocephalus versicolor
AACAGGGAAACGATTCTATCTCTCAAAAAAAGAAGTCCAGTAGCCATGACTCAACTTCCAGATTGGGTTAGTGTATAAAAAAGCACTCGCGTCGGCCCATTGAATCCTTGTAGTAAGTAGGGCATTTGGCGCGTCAAACTCCTTACTAAAGGTGAATTGATTCACGCTTAGTAATTCATCATGACAGCAGACTCGCTTGAATTAACAAGACTTAACGACGGAATTGGATATCTCCAGGGATTCAGCGGACCGACCGGAGTGCAATGGGCTAGGCTAAGCAACAGGATTTGGGCCGTATTTTAGTACACTCACCAAAACGGAGGAAAACATGATCAGAAGCCATACGGTGCAATATCTTCCCGTGAGACAGAGTTATACAGTGGACTCTTGTATAACAAGCGGTTTGTGTAACATAAAATCTGTACAACATAAAAAAATTCTGGAGATAGGGAAAATTTGCTTAACAGAATCACCTATGGGGCGAATCCGCACAACATAAAAATTGGATTATTCTGTTTTCAATGCATTCCTATGGGAAATTTGTATAAAGGAAATTTTGCTTAACATAATTTCATTTGGAACATATTAATTCCTTTATACAAGGTACCACTGTATTTCTCTTTTTGTGCTCACATCGGCAGAATTCGGAGACGATCCTTTCTCTGGACGAAGCTACGCTTTTTTCTTCTGGCTAGGAGCGCCCTGTCCTCTAGCCCGTCGCTTCCCATCCTGGCTCCAGGCCAACTGGCGAAGGCAAGCCTTCCTCCCCCCCTCCCTCCTCCTCCTCCTCCTCCACTCTCCCCACCCCGGCCATGAGTGACACGGCGGCGTTCCAACCACTGGGCACCACCACCCCAAACCCACGCCTTGAACGTCGTCAGCTGGGCTCGTTGGTGGGAGGGGAGGGGAGGGCAGAGAGCGACGGAGGGGTTCCTCCCTGTTCCCAATCGCGGGGGGGGGGGGGGGGAAGGGGGGGGGGCCAAGAAACTCGCCCCCCCCCCCCAATTCACTCAAGACACCCAAGGAGTTTGGCGGGGAGGGCCCGAGGAACAAGGTGCGGAGGGAAAGCCCAGAAGGCGGAAGGGAGAGAGAGGAAGAGGAGGATGAAGATCCCTTATCGGATCCAGAGAGAGAGGGAGCGAGGAGCCAGGCCGAGATTTCCTCTCCTCCTCCTCCTCCTCCTCCTCCTCCTCCTCCTCCTCCTTCTGTCCTTCCTTCCCTCGCAAGACGCCCCCACCCGCCCGCGGAGGAGCCGCCCCTGCGTGCCCGGTTGGTGCCCCGCGGGGGGAGGGGGAACCCCATGGCTCCGGGAGGAGCAGCTTGACCTACTTTTTGTCCTAAAGTGGATCTGACAGGTTGGTCACCCGCCCAGCCCGGCCCGGCCCGGCCCGGCCCAGCCTCGCCCAGCTTTCCCCCTTGGTGGGACCTCTCGCCCAGCGGCCCCGGCCAGCCGGCTCGCTCTTGCTCCAGGCGGGCCGAACCCTCCTCGGGGCCTCTTTCCTCCTCCTCCTCCTCCTCCTCCTCCTCCTCCTCCTCCTCCTCCTCCTCCTCCTCCTCCGGGCAGCCCTCTCGACTCTCCCCCCATGCCCGGCAAAAACCTGAGCCCAGCTCAGCTGCAGGAAAGGAGAGGCACAAATGTGCCTGCCTACATGCCCTTGACATCTCTCTCTCAATCTCTCTCTCTCTCTCTCTCTCTCTCTGTCTCCAGACAGCCAAGGAGACAGAAGCGGCCCTACCCCAGGGCATCAGGAAAAAGAAAGAACCAGCTTTGTCCTCTGGATTAAATCGAGGTATCCCTCAAAGGAGCTGCCTAGATGCCCTAAGAGCACATCCGATCTCGCCTAATTTCAGAAGCTAAGCAGGGTCAGGCCTGGTTAGTACTTGGATGGGAGACCACCAGGGAATACCAGGTGCTGTGGGTGCCTGGAGTAGGAACTGGCAAGCCACTCCAGTATTCCTGCCAAGAAAACTCCGTGGACATGGGGTCACGACCGACACAACACACACACACATACACACACACATCGCTCAAAGGAGCATCCCTCCATGGTTACCTCCCGTACATTTTGTAGGAGCTACCTTTCTAGTGCCTCGATGCCCTAAGCCAGGCATGTCCAAACTTCAGCCCTGCAGATGTTTTCAACCAAAACTCCCACAGCCCTTTGTCATTGGCAATCTAAGCTTAGAATTCTGGGAGCTGTGGTCCAAAACATCAGGAGGGCCAAAGTTTGGACATGCCTGCCCTAAGCAGATCAGAAGCTAAGCAGGGTCGGCCCTGGCTAGTACTTGGATGGGAGACCACCAGGGAGTACCAGGTGCTGTAGTTGCCTGGAGTAGGAACTGGCAAATCACTCCAGTATACCTGCCAAGAAAACTCCATGGACATGGGGTCACGAAGAGTCGGTCACGACTGTAATGATGCAACACACATACACAACTTTATAGTAACCTTGTCGCCAGTGTTGCAGACTTGAGAATAAGCAGCACAGCTTGTGATTCAGTTTTCCTTTCATGGTGTTAGCAGGGGTGTGTGTGTGCTTTAAGAAAACAATAGCGGGTCTGAAGGAAAGAGGTCAGCCTTTCCCCCACCACTAACCTCCTCCCTAAACTTGTGCTTCTGACATCATTCCAGAGACACAGGTGTAAATGAGTGACTGAAGATGAAAACCAAACTATCCACAAAGACAGACTCCCCTCTGGGGGAAATGGTGGTTTGTTTGTTTTTGCCTAGGTATTAAAATCAGGTTGGAATAGGCATGCCTCACTCCACTTTCATTAAACCGGTTACCAAGGCTGTAACCATACACCTAAATTTAATACAGAGACTTGTGAGCAAGGATAATAAGGAGAAGAGAGAGGCCCGGGATTTGTAGTTGAAACAGAGGAAGAAACCTGGGTCCCTAACCCAAGTCAAAAAGTTTTGACCTCCCTTGGGATATAAGCACATGCCTCCCGACATGTTGAGTCAATTCGCCTGATCTCCCAAAATAACCAAGAAACAGGAGCTTTGTTCTGCATTTTTACATTCATTTATCATTTATTATATTTATATTCCATCACTAAGAAATTGCATTCAAGGGGAAACAAATCTAAAACAAAACCAAAATAACCCCTTACAAATTAAACCAAACACAAATTAGAAAACAAGTAATAACCACCCATAATATGAAAAGCAATTAAGCTAGTGCAGGTTAATTTTTTTAAAAAAAAAACTTTATAATTTTAATGTTTAAAATGCCAGCAGTGAGAGCAATTTATTCCAACTCTGAGCACAGTGCATTCCAATGGGCTAGAATGCCACTGGCAGTTGTGTAGGTCTTTCACCCTTGTGGTGACTATAGTGTCAAAACTAGTGTCAGATGTTGCACCACCTAAACTTTGTGGACGTCCTATGGAGCAGTCTAGAAATGGCTAACCTGAGGCACAATTGACGTTTGATTTTCTGCTAACCCACAGCACGTTCTGCAGGCATTAAAATAGATTTCAAATCCAGGAGGCTGTTTTCTTGCTCCATCTGCTGCTGTTCCAAAGTGTTACCTAACTTTTCCAGGAATATGTCTGCTGTCATGCGATAGCCCCTCTCCAATAAATCAATTTCCTGTTTCAAGTTTAATTCTTTTTATTTTGTGGCACACAAGGACCACAAGGAACAGAGGCAATCTGTACCTTCATGAATCCACCAACTTATATTTCTTGGTTGCCACCACACAACATCAGTGGTGAATGATGATGCTATCAGGTTAATTATGTCAGGACCAGTGGACTCAACAATTTGTGTGTGTCCAAACTGAAACAAGGTGGTGTTGAAAGGTGAGGCCACCAACATCAGAAAAGCTGATGCGGCAAACCTGACTTGATACAACTCAACGCCTGCCATTGCATTGCCAAGTCCTGGCAAGTCTTCTACTCCAAAGAGGGTGGAACAATGAAGCAACAGTACTGAGGGGGGCTGTGAGAGGGCTTGCTTTTAGTCATTAGGTGTGTGTGTGTTGTGTCATTACAATCGTGACCGACTCTACGTGACTCCATGTCCATGGAGTTTTCTTGGCAGGAGTACTGGAGTGGTTTGCCAGTTCTTACTCCAGATGCCTACAGCACCTGGTATTCCCTGGTGGTCTCCCATCCAAGTATTAACCAGGGCTGACCCTGCTTAGCTTCCGAAATCAAGAGAGATCGGATGTGCTTAGGGCATCTAGGCAGCACAGTCATTAGGTACGATGGGCTATATAGTTTAACGCCAGACATCTTGTCTCATCCACAAGCTAGCCCTCCTAAGAGTGCATTTGTACAAGGAGATTATACTATAGTCTATAAAATAGGTTTATAGCATTCTCATTCTTTCAGGGCCAATAAAAGGGTCATATTATGGTGCTGTTTGAAACTGCCCAGGAATGGGAGTGGATTCTAAAGGCTTGAAAAGAAGCCCTCCTATGGGACCTGCCCACCATCATACAATCCTTATCACATGTACTCTGCACTGATTTCACTGGGGCGTATTTTGCAGTGTGTTTCTGACTGTAGCCCTGTCCTGTTCTACATAGTTGCTCAAACATTACATCCCACATAATGTAAAGAGAGTAAATGCGCATAAGGTTAACAGGCTCAGATGTCTCACTTTGGTACATGCATGTCTCAAGAGTGTGCCCTGCTAGCATACTGTACACCCACATACTACCCTGGCAACAGATGGTTGTGAAATTGTTGCCCAACAGCTTTTCTGAGAAGACTCCTTTCTGTTATCACACAATCAGCATGTTGTTGTGCAATAGTGTGAGAGCTTCACAAAAGTCAGAATGGCTTTCATTGTCCAAAGGTGCTTTGGCATTACTGCTTTGTTGCAAAGCAGCGATATACTTTTTCTACCTTGTACAGGAAAACTAATTGATCTGGGGGGGGGGGAATGCAATTAAATTATAATTGGGGGATTTTTAAATTCTCCATCACTTAACTGCTCTGGCTAAAATGTAATATTATGCATAATTTACATCACATTACATTATCTATGGAGGTTGGTAAAAATTGCTAGGTTTTGAAAAAGTTTAAAAATTGCCAGGTTTTGAAAAAGTTCTTAGAAAATTGGCAAAGATTCAACCACAGATTTTAGTTTCTTTCAACATGAAGATCCCTCTTCAGGGATATGGCAGCAGTTTAGAGTGTGAGCTACGTAGGTCTTTCCATGGGCAGCAAAAGTCTAAGATAGCCTTAGGGAAGCCATTCCCAACTACAGCCCTTCCATGTGAAATATGAGAAAAACAACCTTGTAGGGTTATTATAATGATTATTACAAAAAAATAATGTAGACAAGTGGGCTTCTTTCCCCAGAACAGATACCAATTGTTTCATGGGGGCATCAGTTGTTTGATGGGGACAGTATAAAATAAATAACCAAAATTCTACATACTCTAAATTTCTGGAGTCAAGTTGTGGTAATACATTTCCCCCTCATATTTAAGATTTATTTTCTGTCACCAAATTCATGTTGTCTTTTTTTAAATAGTATTTGTTGTTCATGAGGAAAAGTTTCTTCCCCTTGAGATGTCTCAAATGCATATTATCCAAGGCATCTCACCTACAGCTTGCTAAAAAGTCCTACGGATAACTCACTGATTGACAGAAACTTGCGAGTAACAGTGGTGTAATTTACATATGCTTATTAAACCAAAAGTTGTTATTTTGGGAAGAATTGGAGAAAGAGCTGGAAAGTTCTGGGGCAAAATCCATCATTACCCAGAAGCAAAATAAATTTCCTTGTTCTTGGGACAGGAGAGCCCTGTTCTTGTCCAGGGATTACAGAAACACACAGCCAAGTTTCTTCTTAGCAGGAGGGGAGGGCTATATAGGCCTGGACACCAAATCCCTAAATTGGCCAGAGACCCAGAGAATGGGGAGCCCAGAGGCTCAGCTCTTTCTGGACATTTATTTAGGCGTGGGAATCCAGATGCGGCCCCACTCCACCTCCAGACCTCAGGTGGATCTCGTCTCACCTGCACATATCACATCTGTCAGCAACCCCTGTCCTGACACCAGGAGGCCATGCAAGCAGCAGCTCCCCCCCCCCTCGGAGCCAGCCTTGGCGGTGTAACTGTGGGACAAGTTAAATCCCATGTAATGAGGCTTAACCCCCGCGCTGAGCCTCCCAGAATCTGGGCAGGTAGCCAGCCAGCCAGCGAAGCCCCCCATCCCAAGGGGGACTGGGGTTAGGATTAGCGCAAGCGCCGCCCCCTCCTACCCCTCCTCCCTCACCCCGTCATCATCGCACCCACCCCCACTCCCACCCCCACCCTTGGCAGCAGCTGTTGCAGCCAGAGCGGGCTGGAGAGGGTTGCGCTCCCCAGGAGGCGACCTATCCCCCCTTCCTTCTTCGCTCCTCCCCTCCCCTCCCCTCCCCTCCCTTGCAAGCCACGCCGCGCCAACTGCAGCCTCCCGGGCTTCGGCGGCTCAGCTGACCTGCGGGGCGGGTCTTCCCGGTTGGCGGCGGAGCCTGGCCGCGACAATCACCAGCTCCGGGGGTGGGGCGAGGGGGAGGGGGAGGGGAGGGGAGGGGAGGGAGGAACACGCTATCCGGCCCAGGTCGCGGGTACACGCGCCCTCCCCATCCACACGCGCGCCGCCCCTCCCCACCCCTTTCAACCCGCCTCGCTCTTCCCCCCCCCACCCGGTCTCTCCAACCTCCTCGGGCCCCTCCGGGCAAGTGGGACCCCCGCACCGTCGGAAGGGCTCTTCCCCCCCCCTCCAGGCCTGCTTTTGCACCCACCCAGGCGAAGGTGGTGTAGGGGATCGCGCCCGCACGTGCGCGCAGCCGGGGGGGGGGCGTGCAGCGGCCGCTGGCAGGTCGCTCCCCCTCGTCACAGACTGCGACCCACAAGCCCGCCCCCCCCGGGCAAGCAGGCTCGCGTTTGCCACCGGGAGGAGAGGAGAGGGAGATCTCGGGGGTGGGGGGGGAGGGAGATCGTGGGGGGGGGGGGATTTCGGGGGGGGGGGGGGGGGAGTCTGTCTGTGCCCGAGGTGACATAAGAGCTTGGAGCCGGACCCAGCGCCGTGCCTCCCTCCCCTCCGGGGGGGGGCGTTATTTCGCCTCTCTCTCTCCCCGCCCCACCGCCTCAATCCTATGCATCTTTGATTTAAGAATCCCTGTGCAGACGACCGACCGTGCCCAGTTCAGTAAACCCGAGTCACGCGGCTCCCCACGCCCTCCGGAGCTGCGTTCTTCTTTCTTTCCTTCCTTCGAAACAAAACTGCACTTCTGTCTTCGGGGCAACCCTCGCCTTTTCCAATATTTATGCTGCCCTCTCATTTCCGTTTTATAGACTCCCTCCCAAGAGCCTTCATGGGCAGCCCGGAGAGAAAGGGAATAAAGCAACGCGGCCTGAGGAGAGAACTTCATAAACCCTCGAATAACATGTCACAAATGATTTATTCGAAAAAATATGAGAAACGAGCCTCAATTTTGATAGAAAATACAGCCAGCCGGTCAATGAGTCAGTAGTTTCCATGGAGGTGGGGAGGCACCGTTTAAACATGAAGGAGAGTGCGACTTGACTGACTATTCATTTTTTATTTTATTTGAACTAGACCTAAATAACACCCTGCCTCCGATTACGTTTTCCATGGGTGTGTGAAAGACAGCAAGGGAAAAGTGCTTCCTGGTGCGTCTGTACCTGGGTTTTCCCTTCTTATCTCTTTCCATAGGAGAGTGGGGAGGAGAGCAGCAGTGAAGGCAGTAGGAAAGATCAAGTGTCAAGAGGATGTCTTTAGAGTCCAAGACCAAGACCATCCACACTCGGATCACCATGTCTGAGTATGAATGTTGGACAGTCAAGGAAGCTGGCAGGGAAAAAAATCTGATTAATTTGAAATGTGGCACTGGAAGGGAGTATAAGTGGATCCTAGGTCAAATCAAGCCCGAGCTGTCTCTGGAGGTAAAGAGGTTGAAACGGAGATTGTCTTGCTTTGGGCACAGCAGGAGACGGCAGGATTCACTTATATACACACAATGACAATAAATTATTATTATTATTACTATTAAAGGCTGAAGGCAGCAGGAGAAGATGAAGGTCCATTACCAGATGGGCTGAGCGCCCACAAGCTTGATGTTTTGCAAACGCTGAATAGGGCAGTTGAGGGCACGGTATTTTGAGGAGGGCTCCATCACAGGCTCGCCACCCGTCGGAAGAGACTTGTTTGGGAGCACAAAACAGCAGCAGCAGCAGCAGCAGCAGCAGGAGAAGGGAGGTGGAATTGATGCCATCCCCATCCTTGCAGAAAATGCCCTGGTTCGCCAAGGATCCCCCAGGACGTCATGACAGCGCTACAAGGCACGCCCACCATACACACTCATACACACCCTCTTCCAGAAAGGTGCGGGAAGCCAACAAACACACCTGAGGCTTCCCAGCACCCAACAGCGCGCGCTCTCGTGCAGGCGTGTGCGCGCGCCTACACACACACACACACACACACACACACACACACACACACACAGAGAGAGAGAGAGAGAGAGAGAGAGAGAGAGAGAGAGAGAGAACCTGCACATGCGCGCGCGCTCTCCTCGCGGCACTCAGTCAGTCCGTGGAGAGACGCGCTCCTCCCGTCCGCGGGATTCCGGGACTCCATAGTTTCACCCCAACCTCTCACTCTTCTTTCCCCCCTCCCCCCGCGCGTCACCACCACAGTCGCAGCGGCGGTGGCAGAAGCAGCGGCGGCTGTGAGGTCAGCGGCGACAGCGGCGTGCCCAATGAGAGGTCTGGGTTGAGGAAAAGGGCGGGGCGGTGGGCGGGGCGCCTTCAGCAGGCGCAGTGTGGGGCCCTCTCTGAGGGAGGGAAGGAAGGGAGGAAGGAAGGGAGCCAGCGAAGGAGGGGGAGAAGAGGTCGTGGAGGCGAGCGTCGCCTTCTTCTTGTTGTCCCTCCTGAGGAGGAGGGGGAGGGGGCGGTGGCGGTGATGGTGCGTTTCTGAGGGGAATGAATAAAATAAAACTAACAACTTAATGGGTTGGCGCTTCTTCTTTTCTTTTCTTTTTGGAGCTGAAGACGGCGCCTCACTGGGGCGGCGCTGGAGAAGAGAGGCGCGAGGCAGAGCGGGCGCCACAACCGCCTCCTGGCTGCCAAGGGCTCCCTCCCGCTGGGGTCGCTCCGTCCCGTCCCTCAGGTGGAGGGAGCGCTCCCCCCCCGGCTGCCCTTTGGCCCGCCTTTCTGGAGTGGAAGAAGGTCTTCTCCACCCCCCAGTCAGACACACTCGAGCCAAACTTCTTCCCTCAGCCCCTCCTCATGGGCTCCCTGAGGGAAAATAAAATAAAAAAGAGAGGCGCTTGAAGGGAAGGAGGTGATGGCGGAGGTGGGGGGGGGGGGAAAACTATCTTCCTCCCCCCCCCCCATAGCAGGCCCCTTTCCTTCGCTGAGCTCTCTCTCTCTCTGTGTGTGTGACACACACACACACACACACACACACACACAGAGGTTCCCTCCCCTACCGCCGGCTTTCGCCACCCTCAGCAGCTGGAGGAGCTGTCAAAACTTCCTCTCAGCTGCCCTTCTTGCCTTGCCCGCCCGCCCGCCCTCCCGCCCGCCTCAGCCCCGGCCACCGCCTCCGCCTCCTCTCTTCTTCCCTCAGGGGGAAGGGAGGGAAGGCAGCGGGCCAACCGACGAGGAAGCAGCGCTTGCCTCAGCCAGCTGGAGCAGGAGGGCCGGCCGGCGTCGTGAAGGGGTTCGTGTCTCTCTAACGCCGCGGCCACCGGGGGCCTGCAAGTGGGTGGTGGGTGTCAAAAGGAGGCAGCGAGCGGACAGGAGGCTCCCCTCAGAGACGACACACACAAACACACACGCACGCACGCAGGCGCTCGCCTGCCCGCCTGCCTTCTTCTTGCAACCGCCCTTCTCCGCCCTCCTCCCTCCCTCAGCCTCCCGAAAAGGGTCTCCCTGTCGCCGCCGCTGCCGCCGCCGCCGCCGTGGCGTGTCCCTGAGGCGGGCTTTCTATTCCTCCTCCTCCTCCTCCTCCTCCTCCTCCTTCCTTCCTCCCTCCCCACCCCCTCATGCTGCTGCTACCTGCGCGCTGGTCCGCGGCGGCTGAGGCCAGCCATGCGAGGCGGAGGTAGAAGAAAAGAAGACGGAGGAGGAGGAGGAGGAGGAAGAGGAAGAGGAGGAAGAAGAAGAGGAGGAGGAGGAGGAGGAGGAGGAGGAAGGGAACCGCCGCCGCCAGCGCCGCCAGCGGGGCAGGAGGGGCTCCGGGACCGCCTCCCCTCAGCAGCCCTATCCTCCCTCACCCTCGCCCTCACCCTCGCCCTCGCCCTGGCCGCCGCCTTCCTCGCCTTCCCAACCACCCATGTGCCTCTCCTGTCCTGCTGACTCGTAGGATGTCAACGGAGGAGCAGCGCCTGACGCCGCCGCCGTTGCCGCCGGTGGTGGTGGTGCTGGTGGCGGTGGCGGAGGAAGAGGAGAAGCAGCAGCAGCAGCAGCAGCAGCCACAACAGCCACCGCCGCCGCCGCCGCCTCCTCCTTCTCCTCCTCCTCCTCCTCCTCGGGAGCCTTCGCCGCCGCCGCCGCCGCCGCCACAAGTCCCGGAGCCCGGAGCTCCCCTCACGGCCGCCACCACGGCCGCCGCCACAGACAAAAGACCTCGGGGCCGGCCTCGCAAAGATGGCGCTTCCCCTTTCCAGAGAGTCAGAAAGAAGTAAGTTCGGCGCCCGGTTGGGGAGGTGGTGGTGGTGGTGGTTGGCCAGGAAAAGACAGAAAGAGGGGGACGGGGGGAGGGGAATGTGCGCTCCTGCACACACACACACACGGGCACACACACACGCACACACACGGGCACACACACAAACACACACACACGGGCACACAAACACACGCACACGCACACGCACACGCACGCGCGCGCACTCTCGCCCTCGCCCTCGCCCTCCTCCTCCTCTCTCTGGGCAGGAAGGGCGAGCGCGCTGCTGTCAGCCGAGGCGGCGGCTCCAGCCCTCCTCCTCCAAGCCCTCGCTCGGGGCCAGTGGCCATCATGTCAAGAGCAAGCCACCTCCTTCGCCTCTGCCCTGTTGGCCCTCCTCCTCCGCCTGGCTGGCGGGCTCTCGCTCGGCTCTCCTTTTGTTTCTGCTTTCCCCACCCCCGCACCCCACCCGCAGCCTCTTCGCCCCCCCCCCAGGGCCAGGGCCAGGGCGGAGGGGGTGCCCCCTTCTCCATGGCCTTGCTCCCTTTCCTTCTTTCCTTCCTTCCTTTGTCACCGTCCTGCTCATTTCCCCCTGCTTTTCTTCTCTTTCAAACTTCCTTGGCCTCTTCTAGGGGCTTTTGTTGTTGTTGTTGTTGTTGTTGATGATGATGCTGTTGCTTAAACGTCGACCATGGCTCTTCTGCCACTTATGATTTCGGCGCCCTCTCTCCTTTTGTTTACTTTTTTTCTTTCCTGTGCTTTGGTTCAGTTTTCCTCTCCTTGCGCTTAGTTTGTCACCAAGTTTTTAATCTCTCCCTCCCCCCTCTTTTTCTTTTTAAATGTCCCCACCGCTTTCAAGACACTTCATTTTATAGCATTTCTTCTAGAGTTCTTTTTTTTTTTAAATCGCTCTAGAAACATTACCTTGGAGCACAGCTGGAAAACACCACCCCTGTCCTCCGGGTGTGCAGGCAGGCAGGCAGCAAGTCCACCAGCCCTAGGAAGGTGATTGTATAACTGGAAGCTCCTCCCTTGGAGCTGTCAAAAGCCACAGCCAGGGGTTTCCACATCAACAAGAGAATGGCAGGGAGAAGGTTCTGTTGTTTTGGCTTTTGTCTCTTCTTGAAACTGCCATCTTTCCCTGTTTGCTGCCCTCCTGACAGCTCATGTGAAGAAATTAAATTGGCCTCTCGTTCTCGGACCTTTTAGTAGTGTACTTATTAACATAAGAAAGGAGCGCAGTTGTGTTTTTTGTATCTGATTGTGGTTTAGGTAGTTTGGCTTGCCTTAAGACAGAATGCATGATTCACACATTGACACAGTTTGCTTTGCACTGATGTTTGAGCGTACTTTATTATAACATGCTTATCCTGCATTATATACTGACATGGACTGAGGTAATGGGTCCAGTGTGAGTCAATTAAGACGGTGTAATTTTCGATTTCTTTTTGAAGTATATTACTCCCAATATTTACTAACATTGTAGAGAGCAGTTGGTAATGGACAGCAGCGAGCCTTTTGGAACATAGCTTTTAATACTTCTCTACCAACTATAATGGGTGCACTGCCCTTCCTTTTAAAAGTTCAGATGCTGATGTTCAAATATCAAAGTCTATGTGAAATGCTACATTTGTGGGTGCTGCCTCAGTAACATACTCAGTAACATTACGCCAAATTTCATATTCTTTTATTTTTATTTTTGTAGTACCATTGTAATGTTGGGTTTAAGCATTCAGATGAAGAAAGCTAGGAAATATACTGTGTGTCAAAACAATAGTAATGACTTGTATGCTTTTGTCCTGAAACTATGAACTGGTCATACTGCATGATGTCCTGGAGGCATACCACCCTCATGTATTGAAGACAGCAATTTATCTGTTTTATGTATAGGTCCTGCATCCATATGCAAAGCCATTGTGGTGTATTGGATAGAGTGAAAGATTAAGGAGACCTGGGTTCAAATCTCCAGTTTCTCAAAAAAAAAAAAAAAAAAAAAACCATACTCACCGGCTAGTTAATGCTGGTAAAACTGCTCTTAAACTATTTCACATATTTTGAAAACTTTGTTAGCAGGAAGGATCTTTACATTAGACAGTTTCCAGAAACAGTTGTGTGATGCTGAACTCTTCTGATAGTTTTTCCTAAACCTAAAGGATATGTGAGGTGATTTTGTTTTGTTTTTGATTCAAGGGAGACATCTATCTTTTCCCATAACTTCCATATGGTCTGCATAATCGTTGTCCGTAGAAGAGAATTTGGGAAGTAGTTGGGTGGGAAGATTTGTTTGGCCACTCTGTATTGTCAGAGTTGTTGTTTAAACTAAAATATAGTTTGAATCACAAAGTAAACTATAGTATAATTACTTTAAATGCTGAATTTGCTAAACAATTCAGATAATAATAATAATAATAATAATAATAATAATAATAATAATAATAATAATAATAATAATAATAATAGTTTGAATCACAAAGTAAGCTATAGTATAATTACTTTAAATGCTGAATTTGCTAAACAATTCTAATAATAATAATAATAATAATAATAATAATAATAATAATAATAATAATAATAATAATAATAAAATGTGTGTGTGTTGTGTCATTACAGTCGTGACTGACTCTTTGTGACTCTTCCCCATACACGTGTCCCTTCGGGGAGAAAGGTGACATAAAAATAAAGCTATCTATCTATCTATCTATCTATCTATCTATCTATCTATCTATCTATCTATCTATCTATCTATCTATCTATCTATCTATCTATCTATCTATGAGATTTGTATATTGTGCCATATAGCTACAAGGCTACTCTGAGCAGTTTACAGTATACATAAAGAAACATAAACAATATGCAATATAAAACTAAAATAGGAAACAAAGTAAACAGAACTAATTCAACAATAAAAGAACCATATTCAGAGGAAAAGTTGGCAAGGAATAATTAATAACCAGGGAAAGCAGATCTATAGAGCCAGGTATTTATGGTAGTTGTTTTTTAAAAGCCAACAGCATGGGGGTCAAGCAAATCACAGGTGGGAGTTGATTCCATAAATGAGGGCCTACAACTGAGAATGCCTGATTCTGTGTTGTTACCTTATGGGCCTCTCTTGGAGTTGGGATCCTCAAAGGACCTGCCTGAGAGGATTGAGTGATGTGGGCAGAATTCTGTGATAGGAGCCGATCTGACAATACCAAGGTCCCAAACCATTTAGGGCTTTGTATGTCAATGTTAAAACCTTGAAGTCAATGCAGTACCGGACTGGCAGCCAGTGCAGTGTGGCCAGAGTAGGGGTGATATGTTCTAGTTGCCTTAACCCCTTGACCAATCTGGCTGCAGAATTCTACACTAGCTGGAGACTTGGCATTCACTTCCAAGGCAGCCCCACGTAAGGAGCACCACAGTAGTCTAATCTTGAGACTACAAGCACATAGACTAATGTAATGAGCACACCAGGGTCCAGGAAGATGTGTAGCTATGCGATCCGAGTAGAGCAGACCACTGACACCACCTGGGCATCCAACATTACACCCAGACTCTCTGCACAGCGATAGTCAGCCCCCCCCCCAAAAAAAAAACTAAGGGAGGTTCCCAAGCCACCAGCACCTGGCACCCACACCCAGAGGACTTCCATCTTGTCCAGGTTCAATGTCAGTCGATTCACTGTCAACAAGCCCAGCACAGTGTCCAGGCAGCAATCCAGGGAGGAAACAGCATCCACTGCAGATGGAAGAAAGGAGATATAGAGCAGGGTGTCATCAGCATATTGATGACATGAAACCCCATACCTCCTGACAACCTCCCCCTGCGACCTCATATAGGTGTTAAAGTGCATGTAAGATATAACTGTTTATCAAAAGCTAGTTATAATAAGTTATCATAAGACAAATTCTTTAAAGAATTCCTGCAACACAAATTCTGGACAACAAGCTACAACTGATCTGTAATAGTATTTTACACATCAATATTTTGGGAGTTTATGATAGAAGTGGAAAAAATCCTTTTGATTTTATTAGTATATCATCTGGTAAATGCTGTTTGGTACACCACCTGACCTCCATGATAGATTTGCCATTAATTTGGCAACATCATTGCTTATGTTTGGTTTATTCGTGGGCTGTTAATTTTATTGGGTGTTTTACAGCCAATGTACTTCCACAATACAGTGAATTTACCAGAATATACATTTGACTATATTTGACCATCTCCCATTCCCCTGCTTCCTTCACAGATCAGGCCAGGGGGAGGGGAGCAATTGCAGAAGATTATTGCATTTCTGTTCTGTTGGTGGACCACTTCTGTGAGCAATAGAATACTAGTTGTCTCTTATCTAGCATGTTTTTGGAGTGTGAGTTTTGGAAAGCATATATTGTAAATGTGGTGTGTGCGTGTGTGTTGATCCATCAATAATTTTCAATTGACTTATTCTCTAGTAAGTGCAGCCTAGGTACTTTGGTGAGTTTCAGTCAGTATTGACAGAGTATTATGCCTAAGGTTGATGATCAATCTACTTATTTCTTTAAACAAATCTAGTTCTGTCATATTTCACTGCCCTCAAAAGTCATACTGTGTGTGTGTGTGTGTGTGTGTGTGTGTGTGTGTGTGTGTTGTGCCATTACAGTCGTGACTGCCCCTTTGTGACTCCATGTCCATGGAGCTTTCTTGGCAGGCATACTGGAGTACAGTACTTTATCAAATTTATGTGTCAAATATGTTGTTGTGTCGTTACAGTCGTGACCGACTCTTCGTGACTCCATGTACATGGAGTTTTCTTGGCAGGAATACTGGAGTGGTTTGCCAGTTCCTACTCCAGTGTCAAATATAGATAACTATATTTCACTGTAAACATTGAGATACCATAACACTGGTCAGCCCTGGCCAGGACACACAATTTTGCTGAATCACACTGTATAATGTTGTTATACTGTGAGGTTTGAGATTCAGCCATTTTCAAAGAGGGTTCCAAGGCAAGGGCACCTGTTTACTCTTGTTGACTGGTCCTAGCACATCACAGATACAGTATTATAGGAAAGCTGCTTGCGGCAGACTCCGTGACACAGAAGGGGGGAAAAGCATTAGACTTCACTTGTTTATAGCACCTTGTTGGACAATAACAGCATTTGGTCTTTGTAAAGATGGGTACCAGCACTGAAAAAAATTAAATATATATATTTTTAATATTGCCCATTCCTTCAGGCCATCGAGAGGGTAGAATATTTGCTTGTGTATCAGATACACCTTAAGGAAAATATCCTCAAAACGTACTTATTCTTTCAAATAATACTGTCCTTTGCCATATATCTGGCACTCATAGAAAGCTGAATGCTGGGCAGAATATGAAAATGACATGATCCATACAGTACAACTTGACATATACTGTAAAATGACAACATTCTGGTCTTGATATTGTGAAGGTGTGAGTGACAGTTGACTGGCCTTTATCTGACAGGGCTTGCAGCCTTCTTTCTGGATGGAGCTGGTGAGAAGATCTACTGGTTGCCGTTAGGATTCCAGATGTAGTGATCCAGGGGCACCCTTTGGCTACAAGCCTACATGATTGAGGAAAACTGTACCCTATCAGTAATTGGCCAACACATCCCTCCAGGACAAAGGCATGTCATCTCAACTGTTCTTCTCTCAATCTTGACTTGCCTGAGCATCAGCAGCTTCGCCTACAAACATTATGTATCTTTATATGAACTACCATACATTCAACATAAGACTTTGTGTTGATAACCACTTATAACTTTGTGTTTATGTATAAGCACAAGTACTGTCTGCGATCCAAATGCTGACATTGATGATCCATTTGTGATTTTGGGCTATTAAAGGTTTCCACTAGAGATGGACATGAACCTCAGTTCAGAGGTTTGTGCCAATTCTTATGCATGGTGTAACACAGGGGTCCTCAAAGTTTTCAAATAGTGGGCCGCTCCACCATGCCCCAGACACCACTGGGGGCCTGACCACAGTCTAAAAAAAAAGGCCAACATGGGAAAAAAAAAGGGGGGAGTGGAGGACCTTGCCATAGCCCTCCCACTTTGAATGTCCCACTAGCCAGCATGCTAGATCAGCATGCTGATCATCTGGGCGGTAGTTGGGGGAGTGGGAGAAGCGACATAGCCCACTGCTTTGAACTGCCTCAGCAGTAGAAGCAGCTGTGGAGGCTGGCTTGCTTGCAAAGCAGGGGGTAGGTGGGGGGTGCAGTTGGTCCTGGGGGGCGGATTCAGGACCTTGGGGGGCTGCATCTGGCCCCCGGGCCTTAAGTTGACTACCCCTGGTATAACAGGTGCTACACATTCCCATTTCCAATGACCCACTCAACTGTTTGATCAAGTTCCTCTCCTCCTCCTGCTCTTCAGCTGTTCTGCCTGTCCCTGGCAGGAGCATGGCAGGTGTGGGGAAGATAGAAAGCTTTAAATAATTTTCTTTTACTAATACCAGATGACATCATCATTGGCTTCCACTGACTTAAATTTAGTCAATAGAATTTTGTTCTGTGACATGTTAATTGGTGCATTTATTTATTTATTTATTTATTTATTTATTTATTTATTTATTTATTTATTTATCATTCCTATGCCACCTCTCTCCCAAAAAGAGACTCAAGGTGGCACATATGCTTATGTAATTAAACAGTAGGATTCTGGACAGAGGCTTTTAGGAGGCAGATATAGTATAATATGCCAGTGAACAAAAGAACCTAAAGTGAATCTAACCAGGAGAATGAAAACTTCTTTCATATTACATTCTTTATGTTACATGTATAACCAGAAGAGAAGAAACATCATGTGACTATTCAAAATATGCTACTTGTGCTACACATTAAACATGATTATAGCTATATGTACAGTATTCTGAAAGGTCATGTTTGTAAACCTATTCAAGATACCTACAGAATTTGATTACCCTTTTTTTATAGTAAAACATGTAGGCAAATACTGCTGTTAATTCAGATAATTGACCATCCCATGAACATATTTAGAAGAAACATTATTATAGAATATTAGATCTTTGTGTTATTAAATGAAATGACATCATTTCTTTGTGGCAGAAAAAAGATTCATCGCAAGATTATTATTATTATTATTATTATTTTACTTTTAATGAAGATTATAATCTAAGTGAACCTTGGCTGTTCTGTTGGATTTTTCTTAATATAAAGCACATAAGAATGTCTTTTTAAACTTATGAGTTCTACTCTATAAATAGGAAGTCATAATGATAATATAAATCCCGTCTGTTTTTCCATACTTTAATAGCATTTATTTCTTTATTTATAAAAATAATTTTTAAATTGGCCATCAGGCTCAAAAGGACCCCTGAGGTAACATACAAACAAAATTTTGAATGTTGTTTGTTGCTACAGGAAAGAACCTTCGTCTTTACTGTATATTTGCCCAGAAATAAATGTCCAGGGTAGTTGACTGGTATAGCATAGTCAACGCAGGGTAGGTATCTAATACAGCAATATTGTTGTTGTATTTGCACTAGCTGCAGTTTCTAAAAAACCCTTGAATGGACCATGAACACCTTTGTCTCAACAAGAGATATTTTGTACATGAATCATTACTGCTGGATCTGACTTTTCCATTAATAGTCACAACTTGTGCACCAGTCAGAGCTGAGCAAAAGTGCTCCTGGCCACAAATGCCACATGACCTTTAAAGAGCTAAACAGGTTTTAGAATCACCCTGAAGCTGTAAAGCTGTTCTTTTCAATAGTGCACAACTCCATCCAGAACAGGTTATACCCCCCTGTCCTGAAGCTTAATTTAAAAAAGACAAGTTTATGCGGTGTACCTGAAAATGAATTCAATATGTATATTATTTATTTATTTATTTATTTATTTGATTTATATACCACCCATCTGGCTCTCAAGGCCTCTCTGGGCACTTCGCAGCAGAAAATAGAATAATAAATTAACATCAATAACTAAAGTAAATTACCTTAAATAATTAAGAGGAATAAACATACACAAGACATTTTAAATCAATTATCAGTATTATGATGAACTTAAAAATAGTTGCCATGGATGGCTATGTTGAGTTCAGGATACAATTCTAACACAATTTAAGTGTTTGGAAGTAAGACTCAGAGGTCAGTCCAAGTATGTTTACTGGGACTTCTCAAGTAAATGTTGATAGGATTGCAGTCTAAGCATCATTCAATATGCACGCCGGTCTCTAAGAAAGGAGATGCCAAGGGAAGCAGTGACTATTTGATGAATTTTTTTAAACTGTTTGTTATTTTGATGGTTTTTAACATGTTGTTTTATAGTATTAATATATTATTGTATGCCACCCAGAAACCATTTGGTAGTGGGGTGGCTAAAAATTTATGTAAATAAATTATGTAAATAAATTTTCAACAACAAAGTGGTGTTCACAGTACAGTGTTACAACAAATAATCTTACTTTATATGGAGTGAGAGATGCATGATGTTCTGGCTGAATTCCAAACAGGAAGAGGCATAAGAGATTATATTACAAATTAGACATGGGCACGGAGCGGCGAAATTGTCGTTTCCGTTTTCGGTTATCGTTTCTGTTACGTAACGGAAACGGTAACGATAATTACGCCGCTCCAGCTCGAACCCGACCCGAAAAAAGAATAATTGGGTCGGGTTTTTTGTTGTCGTTAATGGCATCGCGGTGATGGCGCGATGCCAAGCAGCACAGAAAAAAAGTTTTAAAAAGTAAAAAAACAACAACCCTGACTCCCAGCCAAAAAAGCAGGCGAAAATATGCTTGCCTGAGGACACCTACCAGAGGGGTGGTTTCTGGGGGGGGGTCCCCGGCCTTCCCCCCCTCTCCTGTCCTGGGCTACTTGCACCAGGCTGGGGGGGGTCATCCTCGTCGTCTGTCTCGCATGCCATGCAGTGGTGGGGATCCAAAATGGTGACCACAATTTTTCTTTAGAAATCATGGTCAAAAACACACCAAATCACCACAGAAACATGTGAAATTTATTTATTTTAAATGCCTGATTTTTAATAGTAGCAGCAGTGGGTTTTTATAGCAATAAAACGTCGCATTTATTTTATTTTATTTTATTTTATTTTTTATTTTTTTAGACCTGCCCATTTGGGCTGGGCATGGGATGGGACCATGCAATTTTTTTGAACCATTCCACCAATGGCATGGCAAGGTTTTGACTGACACTTCTGGATGTGCCAGAGGGCATAAAAAGCTGAGGCACCTTCCAGAAGTCGCAGTCAGGTCTTGGATGTGTGGAGGGTGGAGGGCTGTGTGGCTGGCTGCTGCTGGCTGATTGGAGGGAGGCTGGAGGCTTTAGATTTAAGTTAGGCAGGCAGGGAGGGAATTGAATTTAGAAAATAATTTCTTTGATTCTCTGCATCTTTGTCTGCTGAAGGGAATAGCAGTTTATTCTTTTTTTTTCCTCTGGCAGTTTGTGAGGATTTTTTTTCTTTCTGATATTGGGTAAAGGGGGAGGTTCGACTGGGAGGAGGTGTGGATTTATTTTAAAAATATATTACATTGGGATGTCAAATCACGCTAAATCGTGGTGGAAACGACAAACGAAATGACAAAACGACAAAATTTTGAAAACTTTCGCGACAAATGGAAATGACCCGAAACGGACCCGTTCCAACAAACAAAAACTCGAAACGTCATTTTTTCTGGTCGTGCCCATGTCTATTACAAATACACGTTTACTTCTGGAGCATACTAAATCATCTTAGAAGAAGATCATGCTGTTCTCAGATCCAGCTGTAATGATTCATGTACAAAATATCTCTTGTTGATATCAAAGCATGAAAAATACAGTGGATTTAAAAAATGGGAATCGGTCTACTTTTAACCCTTAAAATTGACTTGAGTTTAGAGAAGCAAAATCTCATGAGCTTTGTTTTATTATAGTGTTGGTAGATTGTATTATCATATATATATGATAATTTTTAGATGCAGTATTTCATAGTGTTGTCTTGGAACCTCCTTAGGTTAATTTCTGCATATTCACAATGGCAAGGTATATTGTATTTAAGATGTGTCATAGTCTCAAGTTTAAAATGAAAGCAGCAGATGGTATAATAAAAGGTAACAATAAAACAGCTGTGAATAGTACATTGGACAACTTGAGGTAGCATGCCAGGTGCTGTAGTGTTAGCTTAGTTATTATGCAGGTATTACACTTTAGGTTCTTAATGAGGCACATTTATAGGAGTATTATATTTGAATGGCTATGTATGCAGACATCTCCTCTTCAAACAAGAATTTATTCTCTGTTTAGGGAGGGCCCGATATTGAAATTATTCATTAGGTATATTAGAATCCATAGGAAGACAAAAGTAAAGGATGGTTAGATTATTCTTTTTAATTAAAAACTAGTAAAACTCTATCCAACAAATTATATGTATGGATATAGCAAGAAGAATCATAAAACCTATATAATCAGAAACATCTCCATTTTCAGAAATTATTGACTGAGCTGGAACTGCATTGAGAAATACTTCAAGAGTTGCTCCACAGTTGCCACAAGTGAATGCAAAGCATTTTTCAGTGATCACATTACAAAAAGGTTTCAAAATGGGCTCCATCGTAGGCTAGAAATATGTTGGGAACAGAAAAGTGGTACTTATGCAAGCAATTGGTACGTTGTTATTCATGCAGCTGGTCATACACTGATTGCAAAATTGCTTGTGCAGCAGGTTTATCAAAATACAGCCCACCAAAGGTTGGTAGCAGGTAGTGGTGGTGAAGAAACACTTGTGTGATTATCACTGTGCAGTCTTCTCCCCCCCCCCCAATTTTTTTGGCTACAAAATAAGCATTTTAGACCACATTATTGTCATCAAGTAACACTGACATGAAAACAGGTGGTCAGTAAGAAAACACAACCCCCCCCCAATACATTACATAGTTAATGTCACATCATATACAGTATCTGACAGCCCTTAATATTCATTCTAGGAGAAATCAGTGTGGTAGGTTTTAAGGCTTCTTTTAAATGTCTGCTGTAACTTTTCTACATATGCATATTTGAAGTATGTATCACGTTTGAGCCCTGTAACATAGTGGTTAAACTGCCGTACTGTAGTGAATACTGTGCTCATAAACCTGAGTTCCACCTTGGGCTCAGGTAGCCAGCCAGCTTCAGGTGGACTCAACTTTCCATCCTTTCGTGGTTGGTAAATTGTGTACCTGCTCTCGGGTCAGGGGTGGGGGAATGTGTAGCCTGCATAATTACCATATATTTTTCCATCTATAAGATGTCCTCATGTATAAGATGTCCCCTACTTTTCCAACCCAAATTACAGTTTTGAAATTGCGCGGTTTGCTCTTCAGCTTACTTTCATGTGTAAAATGACCCTCAAGTTTTAGTCTAACAATTTTAGATGAAAATATAGTCTTATACATGGAAAAATACTGTAAATGTTAAACTACCCAGAGAAAGCTTTAAGCGCTATGGGCCAGTATACAAGCAACACACACTTTTGGTACTGATGATGCTTAAGGGGCTTATTGCAATTAAAATACAATGCAATTCATTTATAGTGAAATAAAGTAATTTTTTGCCTTCTTGGCCAAAATCCAAACAGGAGTGTCCTGAGCTCCATAAAGCTGACAGGGCTTCTGTCCTTTGATAACAGCCATCCATGATATCTGATAACCTTTGGGCATGTTCATGAATACCTCTCAAACAGCTGATATGTGTTGCTGTTGATGATTCAGGTATTAGAAGTTTCTCTGTGCACAGGTAAACATTTTTCATGAAGCACTTGTTTGTGCTTTCTAGTGAGATATACATATGGGGTAGCCATAGTGCACTCAGCTAGATCTAGATAGATACTGTAGTGCAGTGGCGCTCTGTAAGCTATACTGCAAAAAATAAAAATAAAATAAAAGGGTTGTTAGCCATAGCCCTAACTTAGAATTTTACTCTCTCTTTCAATTAAAATGTCTGATTTTTGCTGGTAACTTGGGTAGTGGTTTCTAGATTTGTTGGGATATACAATGTTGGCTTCCTACAAAAGTTAAATTAATAAACTATGATAGTGAGCGATGTTATTTTCCAGGGTGAATAGGTATATGGGTGAGAAAGTTAAAGAAAGTTAAAGAACCATCTATAAAGGCAGAAAATACCATCTGTGAGCGAGAAGCTTTTCTATGTGGTTCACAGCTTTCTCTGGCCTGACTTTCAGGAAGTGGTAGTGGCCCATTGCAACTTGCTTGCAAAACTATTTCAGCATAAAATTCAATGTGTATGCCCCTAATCTTGATACTACTTTTTTTTTTGCTTCAGTTTATAGATGTGTCTGGTAGGTAACATGGTTTTGTTTTGCTGAACAGGTTTCTATCACTGTGACTAGAAAATACTAATGTGGTGAGGTGCAGCTGCCCGTCTGTCCTCTTAATCTTTGTCCCTAACAGTTTATAATAGCTAATAAGAAAGGATTATTAGAAGACAAAATTCTTAAATGAGGAGGGGATTATTAGAAGGGCTTTCCATAAGAGCATCCCCAGTTATTAAGATCTCGAGGTCAGAACTTTCTCTCTTCAGCAAAACCATTTCACACACCATTTCTTGCTGCCCTGACTGGGGCGATCAGTGAGGATACGTTGTAGAATGTTCTACCTCAGGAGGCCAGGTTGAAAATCTGACTGAAAGGGAATATATTTGCCAGACAAGAAGGGAGGGTACCCTGGATTCTCGGGACTCTGCAAGTTATTGCTCTTTTGGTTGTACTTTTTTTAGTACAACAATTTATGAGCTCTTATAAGAGCCCTTTGAAGATGCCAGCCACAGAATCTGTTGAAATATCCGGGGGGGGGGGACCTTCAAGAACATGGCCATACAGCCCAAAAAACTCACAATAGCTATCAGAACACGGCTGTGAAAGCATTTAAGAATACAATTTATGAGTTCCTTTCATGAGAAAAAAAAGAAAAGAACAAATAGAATTATCTGGAAGTTGAGTCGTGGCTACTGGACTTCTTTTTTGAGAGATAGAAACGTTTCACTGCTCATCGAAACAGCTTCATCATTCTGAATACAGCTTGTGCAAGTCCTCCAACTTATAGTCAGCTTTGACCTCTTGTCACCCTGATCTGAATTAGGATCATAAGATGAACAAAGGCCTGAATAGGCTCCTTAGGGAGACAATAGTATCCATAGCTTTAAGGTGAACAATGGCCTAAGGTGCTGAAACCTATCAAGAATGGGTCGTTAGCTATGGCCTTGGTGGTGAAGGCTTTTTGATTTGTCTGGGTACTTTGGAAAGCATACCCTGATAAGTAGCAGATAGACTATGCCTGAGGCTGCCACCTCTGTGATGCTCACACGAATGGCTTTCCTTACTCCTCTCTCAAACCACCTATCTTCTTTGTCTAATATGCGTACATCCTCATCTTTGAAAGAGTGCCCTTTGTCCTTCAAATGGAGGTGTACTGCTGATTCTGGTTCTGAGCTGTTACCCCTTCTATGTTGGGCCATCCTTCTGTTTAATGGCTGTTTAGTTTCTCCAATGTAGAGGTCTGAACACTCCTCACTGCATTGAACCGCATAGACTATATTGCTCCCTTTATGTTTTGGTATCGGATCCTTTGGGTAGACACGTCTCTGCCTTAGGGTGTTTGTGGGTTTGAAATAAACAGGGATGTGGTATTTGGCAAAAATCCTTTTAAGCTTCTCAGACACTCCAGCCATGTAAGGAACCACCAGATTCTTCCATTGGGTTTGGGTCTCAGACTGATCCGTTGTTCTTCTGGGATGGCCCATTGCTTTGTTGAAGGCCCACTTTGGATATCCACAGGCCTTAAGTGCTGTCTACAGGTGCCTGTCTTCCTTCTTCTTGGCTTCTGTGGAGGTGGGAATGTTCTCTGCTCTGTGGCTTAGGGTCCTGATGACTCCTAGTTTGTGCTGTAATGGATGGTGGGAGTAAAACAGTAAATACTGATCTGTGTGGGTGGGTTTCCTGTATACTTCTACTCCCAGGCCACAGTCAGGTCTGATAATGACTGCACAATCCTGGAAAGCCAGCCTGTTGTCTTGGGTGTCTTCCCTAGTGAACCTAATATTAGGGTCCACCACATTGATGTGGTCTGTAAAGGCCTGTACATCTTGAGTCTTGATTTTCACCCAAGTATCATCTACATACCTGAATCAGTGGGATGGTGTTGTCCCTGGGAAGGTGTTGAGTGCCTTCTTCTCCACTTTTTCCATGTATAGATTCGCAACAATTGGTGACACTGGGGAACCCATGGCACTACATGCTTCTGACTGTAGCAATCCCCTCTGTACATGAAATATGTGGTGTTCAGACACAGGTCCAGGAGCAGGCCTATCTGGTCTGGGTTGAGGCGGCTTCTGGAGGTGAGGGTGCTGTCTTTTCTTAGTCTTCTCTTTACCGTTGTTAGAGCATCGGTGATGGGGATGCTGGTAAAGAGAGATGTAACATCAAAGGATGCCATGGTTTCATCTGTATCCATTTACATGGGGTCATGAAGAGTCGGTCACAACTGTAAGGACATAACACACACACATACACACACACACATTTGAAATATTGCTTCCTTTTGTGTAAGCCTGTTTGAATGTGGTTATCTAAGATTTTCCATGGGATTTTCATCATCACCTGGGATAAGAGGTGTTTGTTGTTGCTGTTTTAACATGGTACCCAGGCAAATATATTTTTATTTAAGTATGTATTCCAGCACATAGTGTGTTGTGGTTTCAATTAGGAGTTTCTATAATTATTCTTGTGGCTGTGCTGATTCATTTGTTGCTGTTGTTCCATTTTTGTTTCAATTATTTGCTTTATTTGTTTTACTGTCTTCTGTACACCATCCTCTTAATTTTCCTGGAGAGTACCCTATAGTTCTAACAGTATTACTGGGAAGAACTCAACATGAGGATGCCATTTGTTGTGCTGTCATGTGTCTTGTATAACATGTAGTTGTACTGTAAATAAAATTAATTAATAACATCTGTACAGTGTAGCATGGGAAATTATTTTAGGATTGGCAAACACCCTCAGTGTCACAGCCTTATAGTATTCAATTTTTCTTGCTGGAAAAGCTATAGCTTATTATCAGAAGTGATTTATCATGCAGTATATTTTGTTTAGCAATTCAGTTGATAAACATTTCTATTGTATGAAATTATGCAGGGCAAAAGTAAAGTGGATAGAAGGGCACTCTTCTTCCTCTCACAAAATACCAGAACTAGGGTTGGGAGAGAGAGAACAGACAAAAGATTTTTTTTTACCCAGCATGTTATTAGTCTGTGAAACTCCCTGTCACAGGATTTGGTGATGGCATCTGGCATGGATGCCTTCAAAAGGGGATTGGATAGATTCCTGGGGGAAATGTCCATCACAGGTTACAAACCATGATGGGAATGTATAATCTCCAGGCTTAAAACAAGGATACTTCAAGGGCCAGATGCAGGGGAGTGGTATCAGGAGACAGATATATAGTCTTGTGCACTCCCAGAGGCATTTGGTGGGGTCACTGTGAGATACAGGAAGCTGGACTAGATGGGCCTTTGGCCTTTTTATAGTCTTATGATCAAGAATGATTTAAAATTTTATTCCTTCCAAATTCTCTGCGCAATCAATGGACAAGCGAAATCCCATTTAATATAAGTTTAGTTGATATTGTAAAATATACATTATGCTAACTTATTTCTTTCGCAGTTGTTATACACAGGTCTAAACCAGCTGACTAGCAAGTTCTTTCCCTAAGGTTTGCATGGTACCATTTAATTATATCATGACACATGATAGAAATATCTTGTCAAGGGGATTGTGTTATCAGCTGAAGACCTTGGTGAGGCTTGGGCACAATGACTGTTGCACAAGTGTAATTGGACAATGCCAGATTGTGATATTGATATCTTGAGACAACACAGCATATTGTGCTAATGAAGAACAATGGGGTGGCACTGCTCTATCATCAGCAGCCAGTGTGTCCACATAATTCTTTTTGTTTGTTTCTTCTTGATATGCCATTGGACAGAAGAGGTAGGAGAGGTTCTGGCTACATGGTGTGAACTGTTGTACACTACTTGGTTTGCTCTAGAATGCCTTATTATCAGGGCACGTTGCACGCACACACACAGTTCATGCATCAAATCCTCATGAAGTCCAATCCACACTTTCCCCAAAATACATTTTACTGCTTTTAATGAGATTGACTCCCAGTCATTGTCCATAAGATTTCAATCTTCTGTTTTGAACCAAATATTATGCAGGGGAAATGTTTAAACGCTTTCCAAAGAGTGTATTAGAGTTTTGTTAAAGCAGTGTTGGAGACAAGTGGCAAAAAGGAAATTCTGGTCTAAATTTTTTTGTTCTAATCTTCAGCATGAAGGAGATACTTTCAAAGCACGTAATAAACATATAGTTTGAAATAGAGATTTAGTCAAAAGCAAAGCATCCATCCTTGGCCTTATCACTCAAGACATGCTGAATTTTGAAGGCTAACCAGGAGGTTTGTGATATTTTTAGATTGTCAGCTCAGGGAATAAAGTTAGATAAGATTTCTTTTATTTATGATACGTTAGGAAAGTTTTGGGGCTTTTTCTTTTTTGACAGAAGACAATTGAGGGAATTGGAGCAGTGGAGCTCTCTTTTGTGTGGAGATGATAGTTTTATTTAAAATCATCCAATAGTTTAAGCTGGGGGAGAAAAATACCAACAGAGAGGTCTGAAAACATTTTGTTACGTTGTAAGTGAAGAAACGAAGTGGTTTGACAGGGATGATTGAGGTCTCCCCGTTGGAGGACTCTTCCACAGACTTAAGTAAGCCCTTTGCGGAGCCGAGCTGAGACTAACGGGGCGGCCTTAATCCGGACAGGTCTTCACGCAGACGAATCCGGGTTGCGTCAGGCCCAGGACATCGTCGCCTCCATTCGCTTCCAAATGCTTGCCCTTCTTTTGGGGTGAAAGCGAAAAACCCGTTTGCAACCGAGTCGCTTTTTTTTTTAATCTGGCGGGGAAAGAGTTAAGGCCGCTTGCTCAACGAAGCTCAGCTGAAGCTGCTCTCGCTCCGGATCCTTCAGGGTGGGAAGCCAGTCCGCACATTCACGGCGGCTCGAAGAGTCGGATCTACTTTCCCCAGCCCTGCTCTCTCCCCCCTCCTCCTCCTCTTTCTCCTCCCTTTCCCCTCCTCTTCTTCTTCCTCCTCCTCCTCCTCCTCTTCCAGGCTGATGCTGGGAGGGGTCAGAATCCCGAGAACTGAAGTTCCGAGACCTTCCGGGGGGCTCGCAGATCACCACCGGGGCCACCGCCCGCCCAAGGGAGTTGGGGGCCCGCCTGGCCGAGGGTTGGGTTGGGTTGGGTTGGGGAAGAGCGCCGGTCGGTCGGTTGCCTTGGCTGGGGCTGCGAGGAGGGAAGCGAGCGGCCTGGGAAATATGGGAAGTGTTGTGTTGGATTTCGGAGAGTAATATGGCTGATTGATCTAAGGGAGCGCTGAGCAATCGGTCTTTTTCCCCTTCCTTCGTGCGACGCTGGAGCTGGGATTCTAACATGTAGAGAACTTCTCATCCGGATTTGTCCCTTTGGGTCCCTGATGCCCGCCTCTCCCTTCCCCCAAGGGCTTTTGTGATCGGTTCCAAGGCTGGTGGTGGATATAATGTTGTGCCGGAAAAATTGGACGGCGGTGAGTACCCTGCCCTTAACTTCTTTGTATTGGAGGGCAAGAGATGACACGAGCCTCCCCACCCCCCCACCCCCGGCGCTCGAGGTGGCAGGCTGGGTTATAGCACTATGGAGACCGAGAGTGGGTTACATGGAATCCTAGGAAAGTCCCCAGGAAAGTTACCTGGAATATTAGCTTGAGACAAACCGTGTATTTCCAAACATTTAAAAAAATATCTTGGATTGTCTGGAAAATGGTTGTGCTGGTCTTTATTAAGCGTTGGTTACTCTGCTGCTGAAGGGAAGGGCTGTTGTGTAGTGACAGCTAATTTATGGATATAAGCCATGTGTTTAAATGTCTGAACTGTACCTCAAAAATTGTTCAGGTGACATCAGTTTAATAGATTTTGTTTATTGCTAGGTTTTTGAATAGGCTCTAATAAAGAATAGCATCTGTATATTTATTAAAGTCACCAGGGCAATTGTTTGTTTTTGCAAGTAATGCCAAGTCCAGTAGTTGTATACCCAAAAATCCAAAAGGAAACTATGGTATTTCACCTGGTGACAATTTGCTGGAAGTATTAGGTTGAGTATTTCAAAATGCATCATTGAAGCCTTTTTAAAATTACAGTTGGTGTTCTATGTTAAAAAAAAAAGGTCTGAAGTAAAAAAATGGATTATGTAATCAGTTTGTGTCTGGGAACTTGATACAGAGTGTAAGGAAGAACGCTTCCAGCAAGTTGTAGGAATGCTGTTTCTTCTGTAGAAGGTCTTTATAGTTACTTTTGTAGCATCTTCAGTCCTTAAAATGCACCTACAGCTATATGTATTTTGATGTGAACTATAACATCTTAGACATTTAGCCTAACAATGTAAATTTGACTTTTAAAAATTTTCAGAAGTGTAACACAAGCTATTATTAAAATGTACATAATTCTACACATGTGCCTGCCTGATGTACAGCGTCTGTGCTGATGATGGAAAGCTTGTTAAAATCAACAATATGAGTAGTTCTGTTGAACGACAGCTTTTAGGCCCAAATAAAAATACTAAGTATAGCTAGACTAATTCTGCAGTGTGTTTTTAAAAGTAGTGGTGGCACTATTTATGCATAATAAAACTGATTCTATTTTAAAAATATAGTAAAATGCTTCACTGTTGAAAATATTCATAGCTTTATTACTTTCAAGATGAATACTGTACAGCGTACTGTAAATGCAAGATACTGTTTTGTCAGCAGTGTGATATCCTGTACAGTAGTTGCATTCAGGTTAAGCTATTTATTAATGCCTTGTTAAAGAGCCATATGCAGTAATTTCTTAATGTTCTGAAAGCAGTTGCTGCACACTTCACGGGTACAGATGTCACAGACGTTTGTGTTTACAACCTGACATATCACCATTAAGTGGCTTTTTATATATTAGTAATATCTGCCATCAAGTAATCTTTTTGTTGTTTTCAGTATTTGTATACAGTGGACCCTTGTATAACAAACAGCTTGTATAACATAAAATTTGTACAACATAAAAAATTCCTGAGATAGGGGAAATTTGCTTAACATAATCGCCTATGGGGAGAATCCGTACAACATACAAATGGGATTACTCTGTTTTCAATGCATCCCTATGGGAATTTGTATAAAGGAAAATTTGCTTAACATAATTTCATTTGGAACGAATTAATTCCTTTATACAAGGTACCACTGTATTTGTTACAGTTGCTACACTTGCACAGTGTTGCTCATCTCTGGTAGAATTATTTATTCATTTTTGACAACATTTATATCTAGCAATTCCTGAAGTGATCTCAAGGTAGCTATTTTCCTCCCCACTTGATCTTCACAACAAGTACTGTTCTTTGCTCTTTGCTCTTTGTTTTACTTTTACATTTAACTTTGGAATAGCTGAGCCATTCTGCTCTTTAAAAATTTCCCAAGTGTTGTTGTTTTTGCTATGTAAAAAAACATTTTAAGAGAGAGGTTGTACACTAAAACATACTATACATATACCGTAATGTTAAAGTTTCTGCTTATTCACAGAGTACTAGTTCTAACCAGACTGTGTAAGGATTAGGCCAGTGGTTCCCAATCTTGGGTAACTCAATTGTTCTTATATAGATTGCAGTTCCGAGAAGCCTCAGCTAGGACAGTTGATGGTGAAGGCTTCTGGGAATTATAGTCCAAAAACTTGTGGGGTACCAAAGGTTGAGTAGTTTTAGGCAAAACTACTCTTTAATGCAGTTCTATTTTCCTCCTTAAATGTGAGTTATATTCTACTAAATGACGCTTGCTTATATGTAATAATAGTAATTAATGAGTTAGTATAGAATCATAAAAGCATAGACTCATAGAGTTGGAAGAGACCTCAAGGGCCATCTAGTCCAACCCCCTGACTTGCAGGAACCCCCATCACAGTACTCCCAACAGGTAATAATTACATTTACTGTATGTACATTTATGTTTGTAGATATTGTAAGTGAAAGTAGCAGACATTGCTAGACATTTGGAAGAGACAAGATCATTGTCAATGAAGTATTAAGGTGATTAGTATGGTCATATAAAACTACTGATTTGTTAGGAGTCATCATTCCAATGAATGGATCTCTTTGAAATATAGAATTTAGGACAACTTATGCATCATTTACTAGATTTAGCATAGCAGATCATATACAGTGGTACCTTGTATAAAGGAATTAATTCGTTCCAAATGAAATTATGTTAAGCAAATTTTCCTTTATGCAAATTCCCACAGGAATGCATTGAAAATGGAGTAATCCCATTTTTATGTTGTACGGATTCTCCCCATAGGTGATTATGTTAAACAAATTTCCCCATCTCCGGAATTTTATGTTGTACAAATTTTATGTTATACAAGCTGTTTGTTATACAAGGGTCCACTGTATTTTAAACTTTGAATTTGACTCCTAGAAGGGTGGAGTTTTGAAGCATCAAGCTGTACCTGGGGCACAAAGTGAAATAAGAAAATGACAAGAAATATTTCACTGGGAGGCAGAATTGGAAAATTGTCAAAAAAAGATTGTCCTCTTTGAGAACATGACAAAAGGATGGCTGAAACAGAAGTAAGATATCCTATTAATATTAGGTGGGACCCCACCAGTTAGTATGAAAATTGCAGATGTTCATAATGTTCATGAGGGAAAAAATATGACTTCAGTTGCAGTGTTTGAGATAGCTTGCTGGAAGACAAAATATCTGTGATTTGATGGATCTGTGCAGCCAGCTCTCATTACTGCTCAGGAAACACAAATAAGTCTTAGTATGGACTGTTTATACCCCATTGGTAAAGGTCTTTGTCTGACTGTTTATGAGTTTGGAGGCAACAGTATCCTTCCAGATGTTGTGGGCCAGTCAAAGGAGGTAAATCTCGGCAGCAAATTGACACTAGTTAAGAAATCAGAGTTTGCATTTATTTTGGCATATTTGTTATGTGACTTAGTGCAGGTTGAGAAATACAAGCCTTCACGTCTTTCCTGTTGTGATTTACGCTACTGAATTTATGGGAGCATTAGCAAGTAGTAAGATTCTGTTCAAGGAGTTCGCTCAAAGGGATGGATGTGTCTTGGGGTAAAAAGTAATATTGGAGCTCTGAAGTGACTAATTTATTAACACTGTCTGAACCAATTTCAGTGAAGAATTGTGGTAGATATGTATCATATTGGTAACGATGATTCCACAATCCTGCTAGGTAGCTGATGTTATCAATAGTTGTTGCCTTCAGGTGTTCTGTTACGATTCTACAGTTTCTACTGAGGGTAACATCTACCAGTTTTTCGTGGGCTGAACTATACCATATCAGGCTGGCATATTTTCCTGGAAAATAATACTGGAGCAAATTTTTATGCTGGCATAACGAATCTCACTGGTGAGTTGCTGCATGTTAAGAAATTGTCGTAGACATTTGCTGCTATGCATCAAAGCTGCAGGATGGCATCCATCAGCAGATGTCTCTACTAACATCTTGACTTGTGGCAGTCTCCAGTGATATTAAAACTGATTGTGATACACTGATCAGAGTGTCTAATAAGATTTTAACCAGTATATGTGCCAATGCTGATGATAAAGAAGCACAGTTTTGTTATGATTCAAATATACTTTTAAATATCATCTAGGTATTTCTACCATAGCTCCACCACTATTTTAAGCATTGTTTTTTTTCATATAGATGTCTTGTGCCTTCTTTGTCTTTTTCTGTTATCTTGTGTATACTATATTTCCAATCAGTAATTATATTGTTGGGTTACATCTCCATATATACTACATTCCATTGGAACCTTTATGGAAACATGGTGCAGGATTGAGTAAATCTTTGCCTAATAATAGTTGTGCACCATCAAACCAATTCTGATTTATGGTGATCCTTTTCAGAGTTTTCAATTACTGAGAAGCAATGGGGCATCTTGGGACTGTGAAGCTTGCCCAAGGCCACACAGGCTGGTTTTCCTGGATGCCCAGTGGGGAATTGAACTCTCAACTTTTGTCTCCACAGTCAGATGAATAAAATGTTGTTTTTGTGAGAAGTCTCTCCCTCCCCTACATTGCTAGGAAAACTGTTAGAGAAATCATTTCTCTGTTCTTCTGTTTTCCACAGTTTGTTGTCTCCAAGCAGTGTCAATTGTGATTTTTATTCCTTAGTGACTTTAAGGCAGGGGTATGTTACTCTCCAAGAGTTGTTGGATGGGAACTCCTGTCAGCCCTAGCTGCATACCTGCTGGTATGGGTCGATCAGAGTTGTCGCTGAACAACATCTGGAGAGCTGCTCATCGCCTGTCCTGGTCAACAGTCATTGTTGATCTTGTTCCTCATGTCTGGTGTGCAAGATAGTCTTTCCCACTGTTAGACAAGACCATCTGTTTCCTTCTGCCTGGCTCTGTGTTGTGTGCTATTCATAGTTTCCCTTCATGCTTTGGAAGTATTGTATCCAGAACCAATGACTTCATGACATATCACTAGGAAGCTGATTACAGTGGTTCCCCTGCTATTCTGCAGTTCATATGCTGTGGTCCCGGTATATAATGGGATCACAGTATATGAAAGGCAAGGCCCCTGGGGCAAGCTGTGTGGGCCTCATTGAAGCCTCCTGCATTTACCCAAGGCCTGGCACTGCCCTGAACAGGCCTCCGGTAGATTTCCTGGCCCTGTCAGGGTCCCCAGAAGTAGTTTTTGGTGAACTGGAAGTGACATCTGGAAAAGCAGAAATCACTTCCGGATCACCGGAAACTACTTCTGGGGCCTCCGACAGGCCCGGGAAGCCTGTCAGAGGCCTGACTGGGGCAGCGCCAGGCTTCCGGTAACTTTAGGAGCCCCCAGATAGGCCTCCCAGTCCTGACCTGACCCAGCATCCGCATATCGTGGATTTTCCATTACCGCAGGTCAGGTCAGGTCCCTAACCCCTGCAATAGGCAGGGGATTACTGTAACAGCTTCCTACCTCAGTACCTTATACCATATATCTTCTTCAGATGCCCCTTTTTTCCAGAAGAGTAGAGGACTAGGTTAATAGCTAAGATTTGGCCTTTGGGAGATGACTATGACTGGTTATGCCATAAGAATACTGAGCCTCTTGCTTAGGATGTTCTGGAGTAGCTCCTACTATGAAGTTCCGAGAGAGTCAGAGACATTTGTGGTTCTGACAACAAAATTAAAGGTTGTATTTACTCAAACACCCCCCCCCCATTCCAGTGCCCAGCCATACCTCTCCTTCCTGTTCTGGAGAGGAATGAAGATAACAAGGCCCCAGTACCAATACACTATTGGAAAAAGAGGACACATTCATATAATTTTGGAGAATGCTTGTGAACACAATAGAACAGGGAATGTTTGGTCAGTTGCTTCCATAGTAAGCATTGCGCTGGTTGCTGAAGAACAGGAAATACCATACTTTTCTGTCTATAAGACATCCCCATGTATAAGACAGCTCCTCCTTTTCCAACCCAGAATTACAGTTTCACAACTGCTCAGTCCCCTCCTTGAATAAAATTACCCTCAAATTTTAGTCTAGCAATTTAAGACAAAAATAATCTTATACACAGGAAAATACTGTAATCAAAAGATACTGACAATTTCTAATTGCTCTTAAATGTATGAACATTAATAATTTTTTGGAACACGTTTGCTTTGCACAATCTGACAAGGACATTAGCAGTGCTTTTTACCACTGACTTTAAATAGATACACAACAGCTGCTTTTTGAGTAGATGCGAAATAATTTGCTATAGTTATTTCCTTGGTAAAACCTAGATTCTGTTTTGCCATTCCTTTCAAGCCTGGCTAGAAAAAACAGTGGGACTCCTAGATCCCGCCTTCATAGTAATCTTCTTGGTAGGTAAAGGTATCCTGAATTGTCTTGTACAGTGTACACTGTCTAAAACGTTTCCACTTCTTACCTTATGGGTCTGACTGGTAGGGTTTTGTTGTTGTTGTTTTGATATTTGGAATTCAGTGGTCATGAGTGAAGTTCTAGTAAGAAAATCAAGAAGTGGCACAATGAGTATTTTAGGAACTGTTTGTACAGTGTATGTATTGGCACGAGCTGCTTGTATGCCCGAAGCACATCCGATCTTGCCTGATTTCGGAAGCTAAGCAGGGTCGGCCCTGGTTAGTACTTGGATGGGAGACCACCAGGGAATAGCAGGTGTTGTAGGCGCCTGGAGTAGGAACTGGCAAGCCACTCCAGTATTCCTGCCAAGAAAACTCCATGGACATGGAGTCACAAAGAGTCGGTCACGACGGTAACGACACAACACACACACACACACACACACACATGTATTGGCATGCCCCGTTTTTGCAGTGTTTTAGTGTTGCTAGGATTTGAAGGAGAAATAAAAGACATCAAGAAATACAGACAGAGACATGACGATTGAGAAAAGTTGTCTTCCCTGGTTTGATTTCAGTAACAAAAAGTAGTATTTTCTAGTATGAATGTTTTGAATTCCTTTGGCTGAGTTGTAAAAAGTGAAAAAGCAGTGTTCTGTGTTTATATTGCCCTGTAGTGCTTAAAGCTCTCTCTGGGCAGTTTACTATTTAATTATGCAGGCTACGCATTCCCCACCCAGGCCCCTCAGTGATCTGGGTACTTACTTTACCAGCCTTGGAAGAACAGAAGGCTGAGTCAACCATGAATTGGCTATCTGTGATTGAACCCTGGTTCATGAGCACAGTTTTGGCTGCAGTACAGCAGTTTAACCACTGCGCCATGAGGCTCCTAAACCGGTTATATAGGATACAGCCTTAAAAACAAATGACCTTTACTCAGCAGTTGAACTCTTCCTATTTTTCAGCTAATAACTGTTCATTCCTATACATCAGATAATGAATATTCTCATATAAATCAATATATGCATATTAATTGTATTGCTTATGACACAAGTGAGCAAAGTTCATACAGCCTGTGCCTTGTATATGGTCTTAAAGGTCATTTCTTTTTTTTTTTTTTTTTAATTTTTTTTATTATTATTATAAATTTAATTACATACAATCAACATAAAAAATGAGGATAAAAAAAAATACAACAAAATATAAGTGCACCCCCATCCCACGGGTCCATCCATGTGTTGTTCGTTGCTCCATCTTCTATTCTTCTAGTAGTCTTCTTAAAGTTCTCTTCTCCAGAATTGTTGTGAGATATTCGTGGACTCTTTCCCTTTTCCTTCAACTAATACATAATCTAAAAATTTACCCCAAATATCGTAGAAGATGTCTTTTTTCATTTCTCCTCGTTTCACCTTTAAACTGCAGGACAACTTATCATTTATAGCTATATCCCAAAGTTCATTATACCAATCATCCATCTTAAATTCTAATTTTGACTTCCAATTTTTTGCTATGATTAATCTAGCAGCTGTCATAAAATTTGCTATTAATTCCTTTGTTGTAACATCATAGTCTTTGCTTGTTAACAATGATAGTAATGCTATCTCTGGATTACAATCTATATCTATCTTAATCGTATTACTTAGCTCTAAAAACACTTTTTTCCAGAACCTTTGGACTATTTCACATTCCCACCAAAGATGCATATAAGTACCAAGCTCTTTTTCACATTTCCAACATAATTTGGAATAACCAGAATTCATTCTATTTAGTCTGACTGGGGTTAAATACCATCTGGAGACCAATTTAAAGTAGTTTTCTTTTATCCTGACCGATAATGATCTCAAAATTCTCATGTTCCAAATTTTCTTCCAGTCTTCTTTCTCTATTGGTACATTAAGATCTTGGTTCCAGACTTCTCTCAAGGTATTTAACTCCTTCATTTCTAATGAGTCACCTAGTATTTTATATATTTTACGTGTTATTCCTTTCTCTAAATTTTCCTGATGAGACTCAAACAATAATAAGAAATGTTCAAATTTTGTGCACTCTCTAATTTGATTATTTCTTTTTCCCCAGTCCTTAGTCCATTTTCCTAGTTGAATATAATTTAACCATGTTAAATCACTGGGTTGCAAAATATTTTTTATATCATGAGTTGTTTTAATCTTAAGCATCCAATCCTTTAGTCTAGCTATTTTCTTAATTTTAAATAACTCCAGATATTGCTTCAAGTTGACTGGGAAGCTTTCCAAGTCAGTAACTAAAGCCAGTGGGGATCCCTTCGGAGACAAGATTTTTCTGTATGTTCTCCATGTAACAATTAGACTATTCAGTAGGGGGTTGTCAATCTTTGCTTTATTTTTAACTTCCGTGAATAAAAATGTGTTTATTTCCCCCTTTATATCCAAAGATTCTTGCTCCCACCATATTAGCTTTTGTGGTTTAAAAAGAATTTCCCCCAAAGAACTGAGTTGATTGGCTATGTAGTAATTTCTTATATTGGGTATGCCTATTCCTCCTTCTTTCTGAGATCTATACCATAGGCTTTTATTTATTCTTGATTTTTTCCCTGCGTTACAAAACCTATTTATCATGTCTTGTAGAGTTCTAATTTCCTTTTCTAAAAATTGAACCGGTAGCATTTTAAAAATAAAATTAATTTTTGGAAGTATTTTCATTTTTATCAATGCAATTCTACCAAACCACGACAGTTTTAGTTTAGAGTAGGATGATAGTTTATTTTTCATCCCTTCTACTAATTTCGAAAAATTTCTTTCTTTAATTTTAGTAAATTCTTTATGGAGTTCTAATCCTAGATATTTAATGCTTTTTCCCGGCTTAAGTCCGGATTTTTCGATCATCTTTAAATCATGTTTTCCATAGTTGAACAATAAACTCTCTGATTTTTGCCAGTTTACACATAATCCTGTTATTTCTCCAAATTCTTCTAAATGAGTTTTTATTCTTTGAATATTCTCTATTGGATTTACAATAGTCAAAAGAGCATCATCCGCGAATAAACTAATTTTAGTTGCCCCGTCTTTCCCTATACCTTTAATAGATTTATCGTCCCTTATAGCGTTAGCCAGGAGCTCTATAACAATGCAAAAGAGAACTGGAGAAAGAGGACATCCTTGTCTAGTTCCTCGGCCTAGGGTGATTTGTTCGGTTAATCCATCGTTAACTATTATTGAGGAAGTACCCTCTGAATATAATTGATTTATTACTCCCAAAAAGGCTTTCCCAAATCCCCATTTTTTTAACAAAATTTTTAGTGTGGGCCATTGAACACAATCAAAAGCTTTAAAAAGATCTAGAGATAGCATGCCGGCTTTAGTAGTACTCTTTCCCATTTCATAAAGAACATTCAAATTCCTTCTAATAATATTTGCCATTTGTCTACCTTTAATAAAACCACATTGATCCTCTTTAATATATTTAGCTATGAATTTATTCATTCTTTTAGCCAGAATTGCTGTGAAAATCTTGGCATCTTGGTTTAATAAGGATATTGGTCTATATGACCCGATATCCATTAAGTTTTTATTAGGTTTTGGAATTAAAATGGTTAAAGAATGGGTCCAGGATCTCGGAATTTGTTCTCCATCCAAAATTTCATTATATAGCTTCTTTAATTTAGGTAATAATACTGCTTTAAAGAGTTTGTAAAATTCAGGTCCCAGAGCGTCCACTCCGGACGTTTTATTATTCTTTAATTTATCTATTACCTCGTTTATCTCTAGGTCTGTAATAGGCTTTTCCATTTCCAGCATATCTTCCTGTTCCAAGACCCCCTTTAGATTCTTAGTGATGTACCTTTCTATATCCTCCTTAGGTTTATTTTTTGCAGTATATAACGACTGATAAAACTCTTGTATAGCTTTTAACTTTTCCTTCATTTGAATGCATGTCTTGCCTGAGGAATCTTTTATAATCCCTATTGTATTTTTGTCTTGTCTTTTCTGTGCTAGCCTGGCTAAAAGTTTTGAGTTCTTATTGCTGTATTCAAAAAAATTTCTTCTTAGATACAAAAGATTTCTTTGTGTTTGTTGTAAATCTAGATCTTCTAACTCCTTTTTTCTTGCCTCAATCAATCTCAGTATCTTGTTATCCTTAGTAAGAAAGAATTGGGATTCTAAATCTGCTATTAATTTTTCTAAATTTCTTTTGTTGAGTTCTTCCTGTTTTTTGGTTTTGATATTTTCTTTTATAATAAGACCTCTAGCTACCGCTTTCAGGGTGTCCCATATAATTGGCGTTTGGCTACCTGCCCTTTCGTTTATATCCCAAGTTTCCAACCAATCTTTTTTAACCTTTTCCAATACTTCTGGATGTTGAAATATTTTTAAATTCATTCTGCACCTTTTAGCTTCTCTATAGTTTTTATTTGTAGCTAAATCAATCGACATTAAAGCATGATCAGATGTTTTTATGATCTCAATCTCGGTATTATTTATCTTAGGTATTAAGCTTTGTGCAACAAACACAAAATCTATCCTAGAATAGGTTTTGTGTACTGGTGAGTAAAAGGTGTATTTTGCTTCATCTCCTTTCAGTTCTCTCCAGACATCCTTCAAACCTGTTGTGTTTATAAACTTTGCTAGAGTTGTGTGTCTTGTCCTCCACTCTTCCTTTTTACAGACCGATTTATCTTTAATTTTATCTAAGACCATATTAAAATCCCCTGCCATTATTAAATATCCCTTTTTAACCAATTCAATCTGATCCCAAAGGAGATTGTAAAAGCGACCTTGATTAACATTTGGTGCGTACAAATTTACCAAGGTATAATAATCCTTCCCCATTAGAACTTGCAATATTATATATCTACCTTCAGAATCTTTTACCACATTTTCAACAACACATTCACAATTCCTTGAGATTATAATGGCAACCCCTCTTGCTTTAGATGTGCCGAAGCTTTTTTCATATATATCAACATTTGGAATTTTTAATTCATTAATACCATCTCTTGTTTGGTGAGTCTCTTGCAAGAAGGCAATATCTATTTTGTGCCTTTTAATCATCGCTTCGATTCTGTTTCTCTTCGAAAATGACCCCAGACCTTTTACATTTAACGTTGCTAATTTTATAAACTTTCCCATAACCTAGTTCTTTTAGATACAATATTCTGGAATGGTCCCGTTGTGCACGCAAAAATAAAAACACCAATAATTAATAAAAAGTAAACTGAAATAAATCTAATCCTCCACCCTGAAAAACTATTCTTTTCTCCCACCCCACCAGCTATCATACTATTTAGCATGTGCATCAAGGGGATGGGAGGGAGGAGGTCCGTCCACAGACATTAGTCAGCCAAGATCTCATAAGCCCTTAAGTAGCATGTTACTGTAAATTCCATAAATTTATTCTACCCCCCCTATAGACCACCCTCTCACCACCACCACCCCCTCAAAAAAAAAAAAAAAAAAAAGAAAAGAAAAAAAAGAGAAAAAGAAAAAAAAACCAGCAAACAAACAAACAAACAAAAAAAAAACACACGGGGGGAGGGGAGGCAGGGAGGGGAAGGGAGGGAGATAGGGGAGAAAAAGGGAGCAAGAAAGACGGGAGAAAAAAAACCCCAGGGAAAAAAAGAAAAAAAAATAAGAAAATTAAAAATGACGAAAAGAGAAAGAAAAAAAAAAAAGAAAAAAGAAAAAAAAAGACAAAAGGGGGGAGAAAGGAGAGGGGGTGGAAGGGGAAAAGGGGGAAAAGATGAAAGGAGAATAACAAGGGGAGTGGTAGGGGTGAGAGAGGGTGAGAGAGGGAGGAGTAAATTGAATGTTTTCCGAATGTTCTTCATCTTCATTGAAGATTCCTGGAGCCAGAGTAAAAAACAGTTCACTGTCCTGATGCTGCCACAGAAGTTCCCGGGGGAGGACAAGCAGAAGCTGAGTCTTCTTGGATATTCCACGCTTCGAGAAGGTGCTGGCCTTCTTCTAGGGAGTGGATAGTGTGTTGAACAGCACCTTTCCAGACTTTCAAGAATAGGGGGTGGCCCCAAGAATAGCGATAGTTATTCTTCCTTAATATGGTTGTAACTGGTCTCATCGATTTACGCCAATCAGCAGTTTCTTTGGAGAAATCGTGAAAAACTTGCAAAGTTGCATCTCCTCTCTTAAGAATATTAGGATTGGCTCTGATTGAGGACATAAGACGCTCTTTATTTGCATAAGAAGTAAATCTTACTATCACTGGTTTTGGGGCTCCATCTCTTGCATTGCCCAGGTAATGAACTCTCTCTAAATCCTCTTCGACTAGTTGTTTGGGCAAGAAGGAGTTGAGCCAGGTTAGAACTTCCTGTTTTAATGATGCCCCCTTGTTTTGAATAGCAAAATTAATCAGTTTTACATTCTGTCTGCGGGAATAATCTTCAATGTAAGTCAGCTTCTTGTTAGTTTTGAGTGAAATCTGCTTCTGGGATTTAATTTGAGTTTCGTTTTCCGTTACCCGTGTCTCCAGAGTTTTGAATTCTCCGGCCAGATTATCAAGCCGCTGGCCAATTAGCTTTAATTCCTGTGATAGATCTTGTTTAGTGCTTTGAAGCTCCTTTGATAGGCCATCAATTCTGCGTATCATGTCCTGTTGATTAACAGACATGATGCCAGCCAACTCTGTCCTCATCAAACGCATTTCCTTCATAAAATCTTGATCTGCGGGGGGAGGAGTAGTCTCTCTCTTTCCCTTCGCTGATCCTGTCGCCATTTTTAACTCCCCGTCGTCTGGGGGCTGCTCGACACGCTGTAAAGCTGGGCGATTGTGTACAGTATCAGGTATTTGTCTAGTCCAGCTTTTTGCCTGAGGTTTCTTTTTTGCTCTTTTACCCGGCATATAATTAATCAAAGAAGTTTGCAATCGCTTGGTAACTTTCCAAGCAGCCGGCAAAAGTGATAAGAAGTTCAGGCTCCCAGTTTACGTCTCTCTCAAACAGCATTCCATGCAAACAGCAGCCAACAGAGATTGCAGGCAAAACCGAAAGAAGCTTCGTCGCTTATAAATCAAAGTTAATTACCCTCCGAAAACAGATATATTGCTCCTCCTGCCACCCCGAGTAATTTATTGACACATTACTCACGGCAACCACGGCATTAAACAGTAGTTTTGAAGCTATTTTCAGATCTCGGCACAGAGCCCTAGGATCAAGCGGCCGACATATCTCCGTGGGCGGAGTCTCCTGTTAAAGGTCATTTCTGAAGGCACTGTGCCATCCCGGAACCTGTTTTGATTATCCCCGTGCCAGTGTATTTTCCCCAAGAAAAATAAATTGAGTGTTTCTGGAAGTTGAGTCATGGCAACTGAACTTCTTTTCTTGAGAGATTAAAATGTTTTGATGCTCATCCCAACAGCTTCATCAGTCTGAGGAAAGCTAGTTGTGAGTCCTCCATTTTATAGTTCACTTTGACTTCAGGTCACCTGGTCTGAAATAAGCTTATAAGATGAACAATGGCCTGAATAGGCTTGTTAGGTGGACAGTGGTCTCAGTAGGCTCATTAGGTGGACAATGCCTAAAGTGTGTGAAAATCCCACCTTTATAACCTTCCCAACACTCATAAAGTATGGGTTGTTAGCCCTGGCCTTCTTCGTGGGGTGTGTGAATTATTTTTGATATTTCTGGGGATTGTTGAAATGGCCGCTTGATTAGTAGCAGATGGTGCCTGATTGTGCCTGAGTCACCCACCTCTGTTGAGAGAGGGGTTTTCAATACTCACATGAATGGCTTCCCTGACCCTCTCTCCAACCATCTATTCTGGTGGTTTGAGGATAGTCTAATAAGTGTACATTCTCATCTTTGAATGAGTGCCCTTTGTCCTTCAAGTGGAGGTGTGCTGCTGATTCTGGTCCTGAGCTGTTACCCCTCCTATGTTGGGCCATCCGCCTGTTTAATGTAGAGGTCTGCACACTCCTCACTGCATTGGACCCCATATACTATATAGCTCCTTTTGTGTTTTGGTGTCGGGTCCTTTGGGTGGACACGTCTCTGCCTTTGTGGGTTTGAAATAAGCAGGGATTTGGGGTTTGCCAAAAATTCCCTTTAAGCTTCTCAGACACTCCAGCCATGTAGGGAATGACCGGTTCTTCTGTCAGATCTGGGTCTCAGACTGATCCCTTGTTCTTTTGGGATGGCACACTGCTTTGTTGAAGGCCCACCTTGGATATCCACAGGCCTTAAGTGCTGTCCTCAGGTGCCTGTCTTCCTTCTTCTTGGCTTCTGTGGAGGTGGGGATGCTCTCTGCTCTGTGGCTTAGGGTCCTGATGACTCCTAATTTGTGCTGTAATGGATGGTGGGAGTCAAACAGTAAGTACTGATCTGTGTGGGTGGGTTTCCTGTAAACTTCTACTCCCAGGCCACAGTCGGGTCTTATGATGACTGCACAATCCAGGAAAGCCAGCCTGTTGTCTTGGGTGTCTTGCCTAGTGAACTCAATATTGGGGTCCACTGCATTGATGTGGTCTGTAGAGCCTGTACTTCCTTAGTCTTGATTTTCACCCAGGTATCATCTACATACCTGAACCAGTGGGATGATGTTGTCCCTGGGAAGGTGTTGAGTGCCTTCTTCTCCAATTCTTCCACATATAGGTTTGCTACAATGGGTGACACTGGAGAACCCATGACACAGCCATGCTTCTGTCTGCAGAAGTCCTATCTGTACATGTAATATGTGGTGTTGAGACATAGATCCAGGAGCAGGCATATCTGGTCTGGGTTGAGGCTGCTTCTGGAGATGAGGGTGCTGTCTTTTTAGTCTTCTCTTTATAGTTGTTAGGGCATCTGTGGGAACATTTCAATCTCTCAAGTAAAGAAGTCCAGTTGCCATGACTAAATGTCCAGATAAACTCACCTGGATGACTGCGGATCTTGACAGACATAAATTGAGTGTTCTGCTCCAGCAAACCTCCAGGAGCAGCAGTTTTCACATAATGGGCCATGAGCCCTGCTCAAAAACACATAACCAGAAGAGGATGTCTAGTCAATTCTGATTTTGATTTTTCCCATTTTGGCAATTTTTTCACTTAGTGTGGCCCAATAACAGGAGAGTGTAAATTTGGCTTTAGGAGGTGAATTTTTAAATTTAGTTAATTTCTTTTTTAAATTATCTACAGCAACTATTTTCTTTTTAATTAATAACATGTTTTAAGAGGAAACTGAATATTAATTGCCATTGTGACATTATCTTTCTAAGTATGACTCACTTAGATTTATGGAAAGTCTTATTCAACGAAGTAGATTAAATACATTTTCTGCTTTGATGACTTCTGGCTCTGCCCCACATGAATTTGTTACTTGGTTGGTTCACTGTTTGATTTTTATGTAAATGTTCTCAGATTTTAAAATATCATTTTATATGATAAAATGAAACAAAGATTAAAGATTCTAAGCAATAACTATTTGAGTATCAATGTAAAAGATTGCATAGCACATTATAAATCACAATTACCTGAAATCGTGGCTAGATAGCTGGCTGGAAAGTTCCATGCATAGAAGCAGTCCTAGGTGCTCAACAACCGTACTGTCCAGGAAATAGCTGCTAGCCAGATCTTATTCCCCATATACTGCATTAAATCCATATGCTAGTCTTGCATTATTTAATGCATCCCAACCATCTGAGCCTGCTTACCAAATCAGGCATGTTTACAGCTCTCCCTTAATGGCATTTAATTTGCTTTTAAGGCAAGACATTTGGCATAGTATAGACAAACCTTATTTCTGAAAAGGTGGCTCTAGCCAAATATAATTGCACAGTGTAAAATACTGCTTTGAATATTTTAATTTCTTGTGGTTTCATTATTTTGGAATGTTCAATTAATTGATTATGTTGCTATTTTGTTATTGGCCATCCTTAGTTTTTTCATCATAACATGAAATATTAATTGATTATGTTGCTATTTTGTGTTTGGCCATCCTTAGTGTTTTCATCACAACGGATGAAATATTGGATATTGTTTGACGTAAAAGATGTGCGAGTTGTTTGATTAAATATTTTGTATTACATTCACAGTTTGTATGAAAGATTTGAGTTGCAAACCCATATACAGTGGTACCTCTACTTACAAGTTTAATCCGTTCCGAATGCATGCTCGTCAAACAACTCTTAAGTAGAGCAACCCTATCTAAAAAATAGAAAATAAAAATTTAAAAAAATTAATTTTTGTTTTTAAAAATTGTAAGTAGAGCAGACCGCATCTAAAATTTGTAAGGCAGCAGTTAAAACGCTACTGGGTTTTTTTGCTCTTAAGTCGAGCTGCTTGTACGTAGAGGTACCACTGTACTTGAGTTTTTACAGCAGTCCAGTACATGCCCGTCCTAAGGAAATATGAGTTCAGAAATGGAAAGTGCTATAAATTATTTTATAAATTAAACATTTATTTTATAAATAAATTATAATTAAAAAGAAATGGAAAGCGCTATAAATTATTAATGTGATTTCATACACGTTGTTGTCACTGAGGATAAGATAGTCAATTCTAGATTTTAACATGTTTTTCTTTTTCTTTTATGTAATGATGTCTAATTTGTATGGGTTAATAGTCATTTTCTTACGATGTTTGCTTAGTTTATTATTATGATTACCGTGAATGTTGTAATCCACTCAGAGTGGCTTTGGCCAGATAGGCAGCAAATAAATAAATAAATAAATAAATAAATAAATAAATAAATAAATAAATAAATAAATAAAACCTAGATAGCTTTGACTTGTAGAATGACTATTTTATACCAATTTTGACTCTGGATTGGATGAGAAACATTTTTGTTTAACCTCTTGGTTGCTGCTTCCTTTTTGAGGAAACTCGCTGTCTCTCTGTCCTCACAGAAAGCCAAGATCACCATAATGGGAAGAGTGTATAGCGTTGTGCTTAGCTTTGGAAAAAGTTGCATGCAGTTAGTTTTTCGTTTTTGTTTTTTAAACAAACCAACAAAAACCACAGATTCATGATCTGATATTGAATACAATGTTATCAAATTATTTATTACTAATATAAAAATGATAGTATAAGGAGGTAGCTTTAATAGTATAGCCGTTAAACATCTGGATGCCCAGTATCCTGTTCAATATTTGCACCTGCAGAACTCTTAACGGCAACCGTCTATCAGGTGGTAGTTGTGTGATTGATCATATACACCCATCATCCTGTTAGGTCACTGTGGCAGCTTCTGCAATTGGAGCTCAATTTGCAAGTCAACATTGAACACTTTACTGGTCATAAATTCTGTTTTGGAAAGTTTTCTTCAAAGACCTGTTGACTTGGGCGGGGGGGGGGGGACAGCTGACGCTACAAAACATGGGTTAGTCTTTCTATTTTGTGGTACTCTCTGGATTGGTTGCAAGATTTTGCCTAATTTTTTGGGGGGGGATTTTGCCTCCCAAATTCTGACCATCCCTCAGAATACTGTGAGCCTTTGTGCAGCATAACTCAAAAAGCTGCAAGGGACACGAAGGGAAGGGAAGGGAAGGCTCCTTCTGCCCACACAGTTGCATACACCTAATTCTGTATCCGATCCATTGTTGCTGAAAGACACCAATATGGCTGTCCTTCTGGAAGTTACTGAACGATATTACTAGAGTCATACTGGAGTGCATAGTATCATATTATGATCATTTTATTGATCATTATTGTTAGGTGTGCTCTCAAGGCAAACTAAAGGCCATGACTGCCTTTGCTGAGTATTTCATGGATCATTCCTCACTAGTTGCCTGTTGAAAAGCTCTTTCTCTAATGGATATACTTTCATTCGTGCCAAGATAGCCTGTGATCAGATGTGAAAAGTGGAGTACACAGCAGTTGCACCGTTTCCAAAAATTTCAGGTTTGAGGAACAGTGTAAAGCAGCAGGTCTTGGTTTCTAGCTGGCTGTGCCGTCTTTGTTCTAGGAAGAGAAAGGAAATATGGAAGAATTTTGCTTACTATCCTTCCTAAGCCTTTGATTCTTATACATAATAACATTGAAAATAAATGGGGTACAATGTTACATTAATGCCAAACATTGCAGTGTAATGATACATTGTTACACATTAGCTATAGCTCTCCAGACATAGCATGCCAGTTAGTAAAACCTGTGTTGGCCTGAACACAGAGACTTAACTGTGACCCAATCTCCTACCGACTTGGCTCTGAGGTATAGGCAGAAATTCCCCAGGAAATGAATGAGGAGAATATGGTGTCTTCCCCAGAGGAGGAACGAGAAAGCTTATGACTGCAGACAAAATATTTAACATAACTTTATTGACAGTGTCAAAAAGGTATAACCATTCATTTTCCTAATAGTAATCAGTAGATTCACTTCCAGATTGTAGTGACCTCTAAATTTTAGTGTCCCGAGACAAAGTGTTGCACCTCTGTCTGAACTCTTAGCAGAAGAACTCTTAACTCTGAGGGTGGGAAGACTGTAATTCCATTCAGCAACTTTCAGAAGTGGTTCAGTCGCCTTACAAAATCTAAGCCAGCAGTGAGGCGGGCGGGGGGGGGGAATTTTGTGCAAGACCTCTTCATTGTACACTAAGATTAGATGACTACTTTATTACATCTTCCAATTCTGCCCTCATGACTTCAATGTACACTTCAGCATGCTTGCAGGATCATAAGAATTGGCTCTCTAGCTAGCAATTATATCACCAAGGAGCTGGAGTACTCATTTTAAGCATCTGTAGCACAAGAAACGGGAAACAGGAATGTACTGATGTTTGAAAACTCTGGAAATTTGCTAGGTGAAATTTTCCATTCAAGCTTCCTAAACCAAACCAGGGCTTACTGATAGAAAACTTGGAAACCCAATGGGGGCAGGCACTTGTGAGGTATACTGTTTTTGTTTAGTAAGACATAAGTTTGTATGTAACAGCTTAAAATATATACAAACTTGAAAATACAATTGAAATGCAGTGGGTCTTATGGTAGTTTAATCTGTTCCACAAATCTTTTAGAAGAGGTTATCTGGAAGTTGAGTCATGACAACTGAACTACTTCTCTTGAGAGATCGAAATGTTTTGCTTCTCATCCAGGAAAAGTAAAGGAAAGTTAGTGGTGAGTTCTCCAATTTATAGTTCACATTGATTTCACATCACCCTGGTCTGAATAGGCTCATAAGTTGGACAGTGGCCTGAATAGGCTCGTTAGGTGGACAGTGGTTTGAATAGGCTCGTAAAAGGACAAAGGGCACTCAATGATGAGGGTGTACACATATTAGACAGAGAAGATAGATGGTTCTAGAGAAGGGTCAGAAAAGCCATTCATATGTGTATTGAAAACCCCTCTCTCAACAGAGGTGGGGGACTCAGACACAATCTGTCTGCTACTTTTCAAGCTGCCCTCTCATTAATCCCCAGAAAAATCAGAAGCACTTCACACTTCCACCAGCAAGGCCGCAGCTAACAACCCATACTTAATGGGTGTTGGGAAGAGTTGCATAGATGGGACTTTCACGCACCCTAGGGCATTGTCCATCTAAGGAGCTTCTTCAGGCCATTGTCCACCTAGGAGCCAATTCAAGCCATTGTCCCCCTAACAAGCCTATTCAGGCCATTGTCCAACTTATGAGGCTATTCAGACCAGGGTGATGTGAAATCAAGGTGAACTATAAATTGGAGGATGTGCCTATTCAGGCCATTGTCCACCTAATAAACCTATTCAGGCCATTGTCCAACTAACTTTCGTCTGACTGATGAAACTGCTTGGATGAGTAGCGAAATGTTTCATTCTCTCAAGAAAAGAAGTCCATTTGCCATGACTCAAATTCCAGATATAAACTTACCTGGATGGCTGAGAATCTTCAGAGACCTTTAGAAGAGGTTCAGTGTATGTTTTATTCCCCCCCAGAAATATCTGCTTATCGAAAAGACAAGCTCATACCTCGGCTTGCTGGGTATGATATTACTGAGTGATGTTGTAAATTTATGCCATTCGAAGCAAATCTGTCTGTGTTGGACTTTGCCAGCTTTATGGTCATTGTTTTGAGAAATCTCTAGGCCAAGGAGAGAACCATGTAGTTGTGAAACTGTAATGTTAGGTTGGAAAAGTGGGGGTCATCTTATACATGGGTATGTCTTATAGACAGAAAAATATTAGAAATTTAATGTGGGTCCACTAAATATCCTTTGTCATTTTTAAAATTTGGAGATTACTTAAAACGATTCTTGTTGGCTTTGTAATCCATATTGTTGTAATGTTCATTTATTTTTGCCCTAAGCTTTCATCTCAGGTGAAAATTTCAAACATGAATTTTTGTAGACTGAGAAATTAGCCTAGTGGATCAACTTGTCTTTTTAACTATGATGGGAATAGTTGCACTTTGTTTAAAAAATTACCCACTGAGCTAAAATGTAACACATTATTTTATGGTTTCTTGAATTTTGGAAGTAGTTCTGATTTATTTATTATTATTTATTTATTTGTTATATTTCTATACCCCCCATCTTCTGGATGCAACTCTGGCTTAGTCTTCACTGCATTTCTAATACCAAGCCTACAAGTCATAGTAGTGACACTTCCCTGTACCTCTCAGTGCCCAGCAGTCTGGTCATCCAGTAATGCTTGGTTGAAAGTACATAGTATTCCCACACAGGTTTCCCCAAATGTAGTAGAGTATTCCTGGAGAAAGGACCATGTAATTTGTTTGTATAATATATGGTAAAATATACTCCAGTTATGCTAAAATGAATTTTGCAATGGATTGTTTTGATAGCTTAAAGCTGTAAAGGGTGATACAATTTTATATCATAGGGATTTTGAAAATGGATCTGTAATTATAAAGCAGTGGCAGAGTGCAACGTTAACATATTTTTTAAAAAGTTTCCAAAGCTTTTTTCAGGATCAAGGTTTACAACATATAGATAAACGACTTGATACTAAATGAAAGTAGAAAGAAACCTAAATTTAATCTATGTGGTACTTATTGAACAGAACAATTTCAGATGCCTTGATCAATCATTAAAATATTTTCAGGAAGTATTATCTTGCAATTTTGTGATCAGCAATTGAGGTCCACATGATTACTGCCTTTTAAAATATGCAAAATCTTAGAAGAGTTAAAGCATACATTTCAGTATGGGATTGTTTAGCACTAAATGAAGTCCTCACTTCAAAAAAAAGTATTTGTCAGAACTGGACTGAAACAAATGTCAGCTGTAGAGGAATTAGACATGGTGAGTAGACTCTCTATATTTACCAGCTGCCTGTAAACGCTACAGTGGACGTAAAGGGATTTCACATTTATTATGTGGGTGGGATGATGTAAGTTTGGTTGATTATGCCCCTTTCAAACAGCTGTGATAATTACCTGCTTGTTACCAGAAGTGTCAAACTCATGTTCAGTGCTTGTTTGCTTTTGCTGTCATGCCCTAATTGCTATATAATTTTGTCTCTGACAATTACTGCTTTAGTGTGAAATTTTACAATGAGGAAGTTTCAAGGGAAAAGGGAATAACTGATATTGGTACAGCCTTCAAACTTTTGGCAGAATGATTTCAGTTGTAGATCTTGAGCAGATCTTAAGGGAAGAGAAACATCATCTTATTTTAAGCCCATGGAAGTAGCTTCTCCCCACCTATATTAGGATACACATAAATAGTATACATTGGTACATCGAGTTACAAACAACCTGGGTTACATAATTTCCAGGTTACTTAATGAAGTCCATTGAAAATAATGGCTCCGTTTATGTATTTTTTTCCCTAGAATACCGTGGGTTACTTTTTTTCATAAGGAATTTCCATAAACAAACAAACAAACAAACAAAAGCAGAATGCATTGCGCCCCTGTGCTGTTCTGAGTTATGAAATTTCCAGGGTACAGAGCATCACGGGGAACAGATCTACTTCATAACCTGTGGCACCACTGTACAGTTGTCTCCCGCCCTTTCACGGTTCATATACTGCCGTCCCGTTATATTGCGGGTCTGCAGTATATGAAAAAAAGGCTCCCTGGGGTAAAGGAGGAAAGGCCTTCCTGGGCCTGTCAGAAGCCCCAAAAGTGCTTCCCCGCAAACCAGAACTGACCTCTGGATCACTAGAAAGCGCTTTTGGGGCCTCTGAGGGCCCAGAAAGCCCCTTGCAGGCCCGTTCAGGGCAGTGCCAGGCTTGGGGTAAGTACAAGACCCCCAAAGAGCCCCCCCCAGTCCTGACCTGACCCAGCACCTGCATACTGCGGATTTTCAATTAACGCGGGTCAGGTCGGGTCCCTAACCCCCACGATAAACGGGGTTTACTGTATTTCACTTGTGAATTGATTGACAAGCTAAGCTATTTTTGAGTTGTTTCTTAAAAAGCAATACTTTCCTTGTTGTCCTGCCCCCATGCAGGTAATATTCAGTTATCGCCCCCCCCAAAAAAAACATTTTTCAATTTTAACAGCCACAAAAATATCTAGATTCGGTTTTTCCTAATTAAGATTTTACCAGTCGTGAGGACATCTCAGTCTGTTAGTAGCAGCTATTTTTCTGCATTAAAAACCAAAGAAAAGAAAAAAGGGAATACTGTTGTAAAGTTCTGTGAATCTTGGCACAGCATTAATGAATGAAAGGTATTGAATAAAATTTGTTATGTAAGGGGGCTGCAATGCTATTTACAATAACTTTAAACTAAGGACTTGTTTGCAGGGGCTCAATTAGAGAGACTGAAGTGGGAAAAATGGAGTTGCATAAAGTTGGGTAGTGCTTCAATATATCATTTGGTTTTATGCAAATAGCATCCAAATGGCATATGCACCTCAAGTGACCCTTAATCAATTCCTTCCTTCCTTCCTTCCTTCCTTCCTTCCTTCCTTCCTTCCTTCCTTCCTTCCTTCCTTCCTTCCTTCCTTCCTTCCTTCCAAATATTTTGCCTCAATTTTCTATTTAGAAAGACCCATATGGTTTGGACAGTCTAACCCAATTTGGGTTTTAGTTTATTTAGTATTGTGCCATTTTATGTGTGTGTGTGTGGGGGGGGGGGATACTGAATGTACTGATAGATTTTTAAAAAATCACTTTATTTAAGGTTGTCTGCTCCAACAGCTTTTAGTATTGTTCTTTCCTTGTGAGAATTGCTGCTTTACTTTTATATAGTATAGCTCTTGTTTCATCCATCTCTTGCTTTGTGAGTGTCTATGTGTGCGTGTCTCACTTCTGGACTTAAAACTCCTTAAGGCGGCTTCTATACAGAGTTATATTTAGTACAGTTTATGTAATATGGGAGAGACCATTTACCTTGTTTTACTTCGTGGCACTCTGTCCGAGGAACTATTAAATGAGTTGCCTTGATTTTTATTTTAGTTACAGAGATACTAAAGAATGGTATTCTAACGTTGGAAGTCTCTTGAAAAGTTTACAAATTCCTGTTTTAAAGTTGTGTTTACCAGCATCTTAACTGAAAAAGATAATCATAACTATGATTTTTAAGTCTTATAATATCTCTGAATCAAGTTAGTGAATGAATAGAACAGAAATAGATTCTCTTAATTACTATTTCTAATACCGTATTTCAGGCAGTAATGATAGAGCTCTTGCTGAAATCCCAAACCTTCATGGCTTGCATAAAACATCATTGCTCCTAATAGATTGACCTGGTTTACTTGAGAGGTTTTTTTTAAATTCTGCATTGATTGATTATATGAATTTAGAATGAAATTCATATATTTGAAGGAATATATGAATTTCATTCTAAATTCATATAATCTTGACTCAAATATTTGAAGAAACAAATGTTGGACAAGCAAACTTTAAATCATCAAACCACTCAAATCCACTTTGCGCCCTTTGCTCAAATGCTGAAAGCCAAATATCTGATTTTTCAAAGTGTGGAGAGCCCTGCTCTTCCTTCATTTCACTTGCTTGCTAGCACTGCTAAGAAGGGATGATTCAACATGCTCTTAAATGCTGTCTCAAGATTTCTCAACACCTTTTCAGATAATTAAAAAGTTTTGTTCCCCAGATAGTTTTACTGTCGAAACGATTTTTGTCTTCTTGTACAGCTTAGTAGAGATGCCTGCAGGCGCTACAGCATATTTTTCTTTTCTCCAGTCACTGCTGAAATAAAATTCATACACCTCAGGCATATGCTGGGGACCATTTTTAAAACAGCTGGGTATACTAAAGCCTCTGGCTGTCGTGAGCAGACAGCCTTTACCTCCGTAAAATGATTTCCTTTTGATTCTTCTGGAGGAGGTGCCCCCAGACAGTGAACAAGTTACATGCACCAGAATAATTTCTTTACATAAAGGAATAGGCTAAAACATATTGGCATTTTAAAAAATAAATAAATTCTGTACAGTATATAGTTTTCAGCATTTCTAAAATAGTTTCTTTTTTGGTCTTTGTTAGCACGTGCTTTTCGGTTCTCCCTTTTGTGCCTAGAATATTGTGAAAACTAAGGAGATTTGGTATTATGAATTGCTGGCCCAGCTTTGGACAAGCAAGCAAACCAAACGCTTGCATTTGGCACTGATGAGCTTTCCTGTCTGGTGAGTGGGTGTCACCAATGGCACAAATAATGGATCATCATGTTTCATGGTTTTTCTAGAAACAAAACTCCTGCTTAACCAAGGTAGATGCTCCCCCTTCAGATAATATACAATGTGGATGCTAAACAGTGTGGGCAGAGGATGGGCGTGTTGCTGAAGTAGTCTCTTTAGCAGAAGTCTAGCTGTTTCATTAGCTCATCTGTCATCTATTTGGAGATGCTAGTGAGAGCTGTAAAGTAAAGCCAACTTTACCGGCAAAATTTCTGCACATATTTCTATTTCCATGTTTTGCTGAATTGTCCGTAGCAGCTCCTCTTGTTAACACATCTAGACATGTATAGCTGACACTTTATGTCTTTGTTGCTAGTCCTTAATGGAAGATCAACTGGAGAGACCATGACTCTTCCAAGGTTACCTAGTGAATCTGATGGTCTAATGGGGATTTGAGCCAAGGCTCTTGAGATGTATTCCTAGATTCTGACCACTACACCATAGTGACTCTGTAGCATCCAGGTCAGAACATTATCAAGGTGAACTACCCATTTGTGGTCTTGGTTGATTCTATCTTGGTACGTTCTGTCTGATCACGTGTATCACTACTACCCCTATCCCTTGCTATACCGTCCTATAGCTCAACATAGCATAATACATTCTGTCATGAAATGGACCTTGTTCCACAAAAGCCAATGCCATCATTTTTTTAAAATTGAAACTTACTGTACTTTTGTAGCTCCTAAGGTAGCAGATGGCCTTTATACCAAAACCGGAGGAATTTGGATTCTGCTCTGGAAATACTATAGTTAATTTTGTGTAATTTGAGTTAATCACAGAAGATAATTCAGAAGTATCTGGCATGAGTAGAAGCAAAGGCAATAAAGAATCTTGTGTCACCTGAATGATTCAAAATGTTTCATTTTTATAGACTGTTGCGGGCTCCACCTGGAGCCTATTTCATTACATGTAAGGAGTATTTGCTTCATTTGTCAAATTATTAGGTACATGCTTGAGGGCATTGGTGATGCTGTTGTTGTTCTATCTTTCCAAGTTGTTTCTAAAGTAGGGCAAAACTGTGAATTAATAACCTCCAAAAGGTCCTGTAAGTAATAGTGTTATCTGCATATATTAAATTATTTTTGTTTGCTAGTTTTCACATCCTCCTTCATCTGAATTTAATCTGCTTCATCTGAATCTAATCCATTTTTATGTATGGTATATCCTGAGTGACATAAGGGAGCTGAAGTGCAAAATATTGCATTGGTCATTTAGAGTGGTATCAAGCAAGCAGTAATTGGGTGGTAACACAGACATTCTAGCACAGATAATATAATTAGCAGCACATATACTGAGACAAAAAGCTGTTGTCTATTCAAGTTGCATTGTGTGATTACCAGAACAGTTACCATTAACAAATAGTAGATACACAATTTCAGAGGACCACCAGTCCAAGAGAGAGGGCTGGTAGTCCCCTTCTGAGTACTTTATATTTAGGAGAACTTGGCAAGGATCACCAGGTTGTTTACATGGTACATCATCATCATCTGTAAGTTGAGTCAAGGCAACTGGACTTCTTTTCTTGAGATATTGAAATGTTTCACTACTCATTCAAGCAGCTTCGTCAGACGAATGAAGCTGTTTGGATGAGTAGCAAAACATTTCAATCTCTCAAGAAAATAAGTCCAGTTGCCATGACTCATCTTCCAGATAAACTGAGAATCTTCACAGACATATCATCATTATCATAAGTTAGGTGGTCATTGTCATTCACTCTGCTTGTAGTGATACGTGTTGATCCTTATCAACCAGTAAGCATAATCAGCACTCAAGAGAGGAGGGAAACAGTGCCAGCTTGGATAATTTTCTAGGACTTTTGAGACTTTCAAAAACCTTTAAAGAGAGCCTTCCCCACGCCTTCCCCATAAAGAAGTAACTGAATATGCAGAACAATAAATGAAACAGAAGAGGAAAACTGAGAGGAGGAAAATGCAGTGGGTTGGCTGGAGAGAATAAGGTCTCCGGCATTTCAGACAAGGTAGGCAAACAGCAGAGGCTAGCATATAGCAAAAGTAAGGAGCCCAGACTGGGCGAGGAGCAAAGCAAGACAAGCAGTTACAGATCTTGTGTTTCTATATTTGTTTAACATAGTAGCTTGAAACGGCTATTTCATTTCACCTCCAAGTTGCCATTTGGACTGAGAATATAATATTCATCACTGGAGTCCACCATAATACTCCATTACAGGTTGAAAAAGAGTAGTTTATGGCAGACTTATTACATGTTTTAAGCTTATTTGATTTCCCAGTCAAATTATTTCTCATACCTCCCCATGCTTCTCAAAAAATATTAAGGTGCTTAAATTGTTCACTGGATTACTGGGCCTCCTTCTGATCAAATGTTTAAATTCTGATCAAACTTTTAAAATTTTGAAATATTCAAGCTTAATATAAATTAATACTAGTTCATATAATATCCTGTTTAGTGTAGAAGTGTGTTTTCATGTGTACCAACTATACCTCGAAATAAGGGTCTACGGCAGACATTAAATTATTTCAAAGTCTTGGCAGTCTATAGATAGTAGAACTGTGCAACTGAAGTCAAGTTATATAAAGAACTCTTTATTGTATAAGCTTCCCTATATGGTAAGATTTTCAGATGAACCAGATGTGAATGCTTTCCTTGAAATTAAGAATGATTCTCATTAGAAACAGGGACTTTTCAGCTGTGACAGTGTTGCCTTAAAATGTCCTCCAACAAATCTGCCAGCTTAGTTAATTATGGGCACATTAGTATTGCTAATCCAAGGTACTTATATTTTAGAAGGTTTTCTATGTTTGTATGTGTGTAAAACGCTGGTTACTGCATTATGATGACTAGATTTTACTGTTGTTTCTGTGAACTACCTTAAGGATTTTTGTTGTGGCCTCTACCCCAACCTCCACTTTGTGTTCTGCTTTGACTAGTGTTTTGTTGTCTCCGTGTATTTTTGAGTGCTCCATATGTCAGGAAACATCTCTGTTATGTGCTTTTGAAGGAGGGAGGATGTGAATTGAAAATTCTAAGTAGTTTGGACAGATGACCTTCCAGCTCTACAGTTCAGTGATTTTGCATGGCAGTTGGCTGGTCATTTATTAATTACTTTTTATTGCCTCTTTTGAAAAATGTCACTTGCTGCTTCATTTCATATTTCCATACCAGATTTATAGGCACATACTCTGTCTGAGTAATATAGAATTGTAAAAGGGACATAACAAGACTCAGTTGCCCACGAGGGCTTCTGCATAAATTTCAGCAGAAAGGGCAGTATCTCTTTAACCAGACCATTTACCAATTTAGTTTTTCCCTTTCACTTCCTTCTCTTGTCAAAGTTGTGGAAAACAAATACTATGCAGACCTGACAGCCTCAAGGAGTTCTATGTATAATGAAATGGCTCAGATTTTGGTGTGCGTACAGATCTTCATTAGTTACCTATAGTAGTCAAAGGTTATTTAAGGAAATGAAGATGCTCCTAAGTAGTCATATGTTCCAAGAGCAGTTACACCTTTGCCTCATCTGACAGAGAAGCTTTGCAAATGACACAAGTGTTGCTGTCATCACGTTATTGCAGAGTTTTGTGATGTCTTAAATATGAATGAAAGGAGGAAAGTGAAATGTAACAGGCATGCAAAAAAAATCTAACATGGCAATAGTATTCCTGGTGGTCTTTTGATTTTGATCTTAATGGTAGGTTTTTAGAAATTGTTTCGAGGTAATTGCTGAGTGACAAGTATGTATAAGCACATAGAAAGTGTTTAAGACATGTATGGTGAACAATGGTCTATAGCAGTGATGGCGAACCTTTTAGAAACTGAGTGCCCAAACTGCGATTCAAAAACCCACAAATTTTTCGCAAACTGCCCATACAGCAATTTAACCTGAATCCAGGTGGCTGTGAAGGGGTGGTGTCAGGTGCCCACATAAAGGGCTCTGAGTGCCACCTTTGGCACCCATGCCATAGGTTCGCCAACACTGGTCCATAGCCACTTAGATACACACGTTTGGTACAGGATTAAAACCAGAAGGCATGTAGGGAATAGGAATGGAAAAACTGCAGAAAATGGTCCAAGTAGTTGTCCTAAAACATAATAGACATATCTGTGTAGGAGAACCTACTATTGTACGCATAGGAAGTTTAAATTTTTTTATCTCCTGCTCATGCCAAGGAACAAAGTATATCTTAATGTATTCTTGTTGAGCAGGTTTCTCTTTAGAATCTGCCTTTGAAGTTGCTTTATTTAGGGATGGACACCTTGGAATCTGAAGTGTATTCTCACTCATTAGTGAATATTACTGTTTCTAGTTTATTCATTTACACTGTTTTGTTCCTCCTTTAGCCTGTTTTTCCCATGGATTATTGTTATCAAAAGATGACATATTATCCCAATAATGGGCAGGTCTGTGAATTATATTAGTAAATCGTTGTACATATGAATACAGAGTTGGTATTCGGGTCTGCAGCAGGATCTCGTTTTAGTATATCAGTGTTTCAATTCAAGGCTCTGTGGTTGCTGGAGAGTAATCTTTTCAACATGGGTAACTGCTTTTATTCAAGCAGATCCATCCCAACCACAGCCTACCCTTGAGATGTGTCATAGCATTAGTTGTCTTTGTCTTGTGTCCATCATTTAGGAGGAAACTCAGAATTATTTATCACTTTTAATATTCTAAAGGGTTTATGCTGGGGTTCATGTGGTTATTCCATTTAATTTTCGCAAGCTTTAGAGGGAAGTTGAAATGACTTGTACAGTACTTTCCAGTGAGCTTTATGGATAAGTGGAGCGTTTGAACCTGTGTGTCTCTAGTCCATGTTTTTAATTCTGTATAGGAACTTTATTAATGTCACATGTTCCTTGAAGTTCAAATAGGTATGAGCCACACATATTTTTAGCAGTCAAAACCACAGCGTTGGAAAACCTGTGACCTTCACAAGGGTTGGCTTGGCTTGGCTTCAGCCCATGAAAGGTGGAAAGTACCAAAAACTGGAGAGCCAAATTTACAGCCCTACCACCACCATTCAAGAATCCTGTGTGGACTTAGGCAACCCATTGTCTGGGCATTATGGGGATAAAAGTGGATTTTTTGACCAGTAATATATGTTATTATCCATTGTACGCAAAGATTTATACAAAATAGAGGGACCCTCATTCCTCATAGTAAACAGTTTCTGAGTTTGGAGGAAGACACAGAATAATGTGCTTGTTAGAATAATCACTGTACTTCCTCTCCAAATTCTAGAGCATTTTAAATGACTTTGGTGAAAGAGTTTGTTTCTGAATTACTGTATAAATCACTATTGGCTTTTAAATTAGATATCTCTTATACCAATATTAATAGCATTACCTGTCAATTTCATGTTTGAGTTCATGTCTTCAAATCATCCAGCTGTCTTCTGCAGTTTTTTCCTAATCATTTTTATTATTTGATTAGTTGGTCCTAAACAAGTTGTACTAATACTGGTTTCTGTTTATGATCATTCTGAATCTCTAGAAAAACATTGCACCTGAGGTTTTTTTCTTACAAAATGAATTTACAGTTAAAAAGTGAATTATGTAAAGATGACATTTTTAATAATTTCTTCTTTTAGACCATTATTAAAGTCTAGCATTAATCCTGAATAGCATAAGATTTGGAGTATCGTAAAAAAAAATCATTTGTTTAATTTTAGTGAATCTTTTCGCATTTGGCTATTTGTGCTAAGGAGGCTTGTGGTGCAGTTGGTTAAACTGTTGCACTGCAGCCATAACTGTGCTCACAGTCTGGGGTTCAATTCCAAGTAGCAGGATCAAGGTTCACTCAGCCTTCTATCCTTCCAAAATCAGTACAATGAGTAGCCAGCAATGTGTAGTCGGCATAATTACTTCTAAACTATGCAGTGGGTGCTTAAAGTGCTATGGGCAGCATTATTTGGGGTTTTTATTTTTTGTTCTTTGCTTGCTTGCTAGAGTGGATAAGAACTGAGGACTGCATCTTATCTATTCTGGTAGTTAATGCAACTTAGCATATTTCTAAAATATCGTCCCTCCATCATTATTATATGTGTGATGTAGTAGGTTTAGCTACCATCACCATCCAGAGCATCCAAAACCAGGGTCACTTTCCAGTATTCTGTTTCATGCTAAATGATGAATCCAGTACCGTATCTAGTATAAAACGTTTAAGTTCATTCTGTCTGGCCTTGTAAGGGTAGGGCGCCCCATAGTTGGTTAAAAAACATTTCAGGTCGAAATAATGGATATTACTGCTTTAATTTTTAAAGAAGATTTCATACAAAAATCTTCAAATGTAGTTAATGACCCATTGGTTTTCAATCGTAGTGTCAACCTGACTGCACACATTTTTTGGGTTTTTTAAAATGTGGTAACCTAGTGCTCTTTTCCTGCAGTGAAAGAGGGTATTCTGCTGTTGATAACCAAGTCCATTTACCCTAGAGGCATGGCCAGCCTGTCAAATTTCATTTTATAGGTAATGTTTTCCCCAAGATAGGAGTTTTCACTTTCCAAATGAGCCATTTAATTTCATATCATTAAAATAATTATTTTAATGGTTTCCTCTTATTCAAACTATACATAATTGTTCAAGTTTGTCAAAAGAAAGAAATCTAAAAAACAGAAGCACATGACAGCTTCCTGCACTGTGGTCTCTGCACTCCTAGCTCTGCTTTCAAGAACAAGGGCTATGTCACTAATAATCCAGTATACAGGTATGGGATGGCTCACGAGGATGTAAAAGACTATGTTGATTATAATTAATGGGATTGCTTGCTTTTGTTCAGTAAAATTAATTCAGCTAAAAATTAAACTTGGAAAGTCATTCTGTACTGATATGAAGTTGACAGTAATGCAGGATATTCTGGTCAACCTTTGTTTTTCAGTGGAGAGATCTTTATTGAGGAAAGCCTCCAGAATATTTTGCCACCTCTGAAAGTAATTAGGTGAGATTAAAATCAGAAAGTCTTGGAGTAGGAATGGAGACTTGGGCAGTATCACTGACTTGATGACTGCTGTGTCACAAGCCAGGATTGAGAGTTGATCAAATGTTCAGAATTCCTTCTTTGGATTTGTAGAAGGTGTTAAGATGCAGCTGCTCCCAAAAGCTTAAAGCTGTGGCATTTCAGTGTTTAGTTGGAGAGTTAATAGATGTGTATCTCAGGTGTCTTTCTGTGCTAATGCATCTTTGTTCAGATTTTGCATAAATAGCTTTTGTGAACATAAGTAGCTCTTGTGAACAGCAGGGCAAAACCAGATTTCTGAGGTGCTAGCATTATTTGGGATTCTGCTATGTTTATCTAACTTGGTGCTGCTGAGGTGAAACATGATTGATTAATTTTGTTTATTTGTTTTTGTTGCAAAATTTAATTTCTTCTACATACTGAAGTTATCTAGAGACATAAATGTAGTGAAATATTGCAGGAATTGACACAGTATGTTAGAAATATTTACATTTCTTTTCCTTCCACTCCACCCAGGGAGCACTCTCCAGCCAGCAGCTTTATTGATTTCCTAGTGGAGCAACCAGATCAGAAATCCTCTTCTCTAGATTATATAGTCTCTCCACTCACTCACTTCAGCCAACAATATTATTAAGTTCCAGGGTGATGGTTTTGGCAAGGAGATAGAAAATACCCAGCCCCTTGGTAACAGGATCTCCAATACTATTGTTTAAACACACTTGTTAGTGGTGGTCTTAACCAGCAAAACTCTAAAATGGCTTCAGAGGAGGTTTTCAAGACAAAATTATGAATCTGTTTGGTTTTTGAGGTTGAACTCTGTTCAGATGCCATTTGAAATAAGATGTTGCACTTTCAGATGTGGGACTTTATTTGGAATTATCTTTCTAGGGATTCTCACTTTACATCATCACAGGTTTGATTGCATATAAAAACTTTATAAAACTTGTCCAAACCAATTAAGTGCTCCAGTCGTTCAGTGTCTTCAGCTGTTGGCCATTTTCTTCTTTCTATACAAGATTTAAAACCAGCTGATATATTTTTATTTCAAATATTTTTATATTTTTGGTTTTATTTTTAAGTCACTGTATATGAAGTGTACCTCACAAATAGCTGCACATAAAATATTTGTCTGCACTGGACTAACAATAATATCTTATACCCTTTTAAACTCTCTATTCTTTATGTCCCTTTGGTTATGCTGATGGTAGAGCACCATGCTTCCTCTTCAGATTTTTTCATATGGTGGATTCAAATTAAATAAAAGTATAAATACATTCTTTTGACTTCCTTTTTATACATTTACTCTAATAGAACTATTTAAACCTGTGCAGTATTTGAAAGTTCTTTTGTAGTAAATGCAAAAGGGGAAAATTTCATGAAAACACCAGATGTGGGTATGTTCCTTATTGAAAAGAAGTAATTATATTCAATTAGCTCAAACCTGTGATTTTGCTAATGTTAAATGCATTGCTTAAAATGTGTTTGGGGGAAGGGAATACATTTGAGAAATCAGCAGTATGACATACTTAAAAGGGAAATGTGTGTATGTATTCAATTCTTTACATATTAATAGGTTCACTGTGGGATATAAATATAGAAATATATATAACCTGTGAAATAAACAGAAAGAAAATATTTTAGTGTAATAGCCTAATCGTTTTCTGTAGGAGGTAGTATAAGTGCTAATCATACATTCTGCTTCAAAAATGTCATTTAAATTCTAGGCAATACCGTTTTTCCACTAGTATACTTGGTGTGCATAGGTGCCAGAAATGATATGATATATGGTTAGAGTACAAGTAATGTGTAAATTTGCTTTTGTATTCTTTTCAAGCTGTTTGTCTTGTCCTTAGGCATCCATAATGATAGCTATTGATACCCTTGTTCTCCATGAACTTGTCTAATCCTTTCTTAAAGCTGTCAAGGCTGACAGCTGTCACCACTTCTTATGGCAAGGAGTTCCACAGACCAATGATCCTCTGGATGAAAAAGGACTTCCTCTTATTTGAGATCTAGCACCCAAAAGTTTCATGGAGTGCCCCCCAGTTGTAGTGTTGTGCAAATGGGAAAACAGCTTTTCCTTATCTACTTTATCCACACTGGGTATGATTTTATAAACTTCAATCAGGTCACCTCTTACGCACTGTCGTTCAAGAGTGAAGAGGCCCAGCTATTGCAGCCTTAGATGGTAAGGAAGGTGTTTCAGTCCCCTAATCATTCTGGTTGTTCTCCTGTGCACTTTTTCCATTTCCATCATATCCTTTTGGAGGTATGGTAACCAGAACTGTGCACAGTACTCCAGATGGTGCCTCACCATAGATTTATAAAGAGGAAAGTTTCTTGTAAACATTTTTCAAGCAGGTTCTTGTAAACATTTTTCATACTCTGTTGCATGGGTAAATAAAGAGCCCATGGGGACATGTACACATCGTCGCGGGAACATGTACACTCTGGTTTGATGTGTGGGTGTGTATGCCCAAGTATTCACAGTGGGAACTCTTTACTTTCCTATGATGAATGGATTGCAAATTACAACTTTGCTAACTTTACACAGCAGGATTTTGACCACTAAGTTCTGTAGCTCTTTTTGGAAGGGATAATCATGAAATAATTCTTCACTTGAGATATGCTGGTTTTTCCTTGCCTATGTTTATGTGAAGCAATATATTCATAATCAAAATATACTTCCAAATGTTGTGTGGTGTTTTTTTTTTAATTGCTTCAACTCATTATGCAAGGAAAGTATTTTCTTAAGCATCTCCCTTTACTGCTAAAATCAGCTTAAAGGAGATTCAAAAGCAGTATTCCTTGATAACAAACGTCTGTGGATTTTGGTCTGTAGCCACAGTACGGGACGAGCCTCGCATCCCTGAAATATTTTTTCAAACATTCTGATGTATGGATATGTTGTTTGATAACAGCTGAAGAAATGAACAGAGAACAGCAGATTGTGTAGGATGATGTACAGCAGATTGGCTTTTAACATTTCTACATTTCAGCTAATTTAGTGTTATTTAGCTCTTGTTCTGTACATTTTTATATATGTATTTTAAACATTTTGCTTCTTGTATTTTATAGGCCTCGAAGTAGAGGAAGACCTGCAGTGGAGGATGAAGACAGCATGGATGGTTTGGAGGCAGCAGAAACAGAAAACACTGTGGAAACTGGTAAAGGATTATGCCTCTCTCTCTCTCTCTCTCTCTCTCTCTCTCTCTCTGTAGCAGCAGTGCTTTCTCTTTAGTAAATGTGGAAATTCTCAAATAATGGGTTACATGGATGTGCTTCTTAATGAAGTATTTTTAAAAGGCTTATACAGAAATCAGAAGTGCTAAAAAACCAAAACAAGCAAACAAAAGGCACACATTTTCAGGCTCCAGCTCAGACCTAAAATAATCTAGGTACTATTTTGTTCCTTTGTCCATTTCTCCAAGTCTCCATTGGTCCATGTGTTCACACAGGATAGAATGTTGGGGGGGGTGTTCCAAAAATTTGGGAAGAAGCCAAAACCTCTAGGCGTGGCTTTCTGACTGAACCCACATTAAGGGATTGTGCTGAAGGGAGTGAGCCCTCATCTTATCTTTCTGGCCTCTTCTTTCTTAACTGCTGTAAAGTCTTGGCTTTCAGACCCTTGGGTAGTTGCTATTTCTTAGTAATTTGAGTTAGTGTTTGTGTGTGTGTGTGTGTTGTGTCGTTACAGTCGTGACCGACTCTTCGTGTCCCCATGCCCATGGAATTTTCTTGGCAGGAATCCTGGAGTGGTTTGCCAGTTCCTCCTCCAGATGCCTACAGCACCTGGTATTCCCTGGTGGTTGCCCATCCAAGTACAGTACTAGCCAGGGCCGAGATCGGATGTGCTTAGTGTAGTCATCTTTATATTCATTAGTTTCTATCTCCTGGGGGTTTCTTCCCCTTGGGGAGTACTAAGGGCTGCGTTCTCTGTCAAGTCAACATGTATAACACAGGAGTCACTTTTGTCTAGGCAGGCAGCATTTTTCCCACGGTAACATGGCAGATTTCAAATGTTTCGACCAGCTGTCTGTGTATGCTTTGTTTGTTTGAGAATAAAATGTAACAAACTGTTAACATGATATTCAGCTGCAATTCCTGGTGACTAGGATTATGAAACACAGACATGGCAGAAAATGACATACATTTGCAGTGGCTCGGTGGATAGGTTCCATAGAATCATAGAATCATAGAGTTGGAAGAGACCTCAAGGGCCATCTAGTTCAGCCCCCTGCCATGCAGGAACCCCCATCACAGTATTTCCAACAGATGGCCATCCAGCCTTTGCTTAAAAACCTCCAAGGAAGGAGACTCCACCACCCTCCGTGGCAGCATATTCCACTGCTGAACAGCTCTAACTGTCATGAAGTTCTTCCTAATGTTCAAATGGAATCTCTTTTCCTGTAGTTTGAGACCATTGCCCCGAGTCCTAGTCTCTGAAGCCATGGAAAACAAACCTGTTCCCTCTTCAATATGACATCCTTTCAAATCTTTAAACATAGTTCCAATTTACTCTTTCTTTCCTATTCTTGGTTATGGTACCTTTCTACTCATAGGGGACCCAAGGTGACTCACAAACAAAATTAACACAAGAACGCAGTTTAGAACATAGTACAATATATATTTAAAATGTTGAATAAACAACAGTATTAAAATGTACCCACTCAGGTCTGGGTACAGAACTGAATAATAGGCCCTACTTGTCCAAGTGAGTTATATGCCAGCTTTAAAAGAGAAGTTCTTTATTTTCTAGTGGAAGAACAAGAGAAAAGGGCCCCAAAGTAGCTTTTTAGGGAAGTGCATTCCATAGCCTGAAAGCAGCCATTGTAGAGTCTCTCTCTTCCATCTTCCCAAAGCCACTGCAAAGGTGATAAAATCAAGAAAAACAACCCCTCTCCCCAGAAGATCTTTTAAAAACAGAAAGGCTCATATGGGGCAATTGGCCTTCCAGAAAGCCTGGACCCAAGGCATAGTGGACTTTATAGGTTATGACAGACACTTTGAATTGGGTCTGGAAGTAGACTGACAGCCAGTGAAGCTGTTGTAATAGGGTATTTATTTCTTGTGATTTAGTGCCAATGACCAGTCTTACTGCAGCATTTTCAACCCTCTTCAATACAGGGCCATGTAGAGTGCATGGGATTTAACTGGGGCATGCATCACTGTAGCAGCCAGATCAAACATCTCAAGGAACTGGAGCAGCTGGTGCACTAACTTTAACTGTGCAGATATACTCCTAACCACAGCTGAGAGTGGTGCATCCAGATATAGGGCTAAGTCCATGAACACACCCAAATTGCAGTTCTGACTTTTACGGGCAAAGGTACATTTGTCCCCCGCCATTTCGCATTTCATATACTGTGGTCCCGGTATGTTGTGGGACTGCAGTATTTGAAACAAAGGGCTCCTGGGCCAAGCTGCACAGGCCCGTTTAAGCCCTCCTGCACTTACCCCAGGGCTGGTGCTTCCCCGAACAGGCCTCCAACAGGCTTCCCGGGCCTATTGGAGGCCTCAGAAGTGGTTTCTGGCAAACTGGAAGTGACTTCTGGATAACCAGAAATCGCTTCTGGGGCCTCTGACAGGTCTGGGAAGCCCGCTGGAGGCCCGTTCGGGACAGCACCAAGCCTCAGGTAAGTGTAGAAGGCCCCAGATAGTCCCCCAAGTCTTAACCCAACCCAGCATCCACATATCATGGATTTTCCATTACTGCGGGTCGGGTCGGGTCCCTAACCCCTGCAATAGGCAGGGAATTACTGTAGCACCATATAGTCTCTTTGCTACTAATGCAGTTGCATTAGTGTGCTGTCAAGGGCTCAGTTTCCTACACATATCACCCCATATTTACATGGCCCAAGCAATATAATAAATGAACACAGTATTTCCTTTTCATCTGTGCAAATTAAATTACTGGTTCATGTATAGGAACTAATTGATTTGGTACTGTGGGTTTTCTGGGCTGTTTGGCGGTGTTCTGGAGGGTTTTCTTCTTAACATTTTTCCAGTGTGCCCCACATCTTCAGAAGGAAGGAGCACAGGGATCTAGAATTCTCTCTGTCCTCTGGTGTAGAGTGTGAGTTTGGTGAAACACTAGGAAGAAAATCCTCCAGAACACAAACAAACAGCCCAGAAAACTCACAGCAGCCATCAGATCCCAGTCATAAAGCCTTTGACAATACATTGATTTGGTACAATTTCACAGACATTTCATTTGTCTAATTAAGATATTTGGGGGGATGCAGCAGTGTTAAGCGGATGAAATCTATAATACAGTACATTTTAGTTCTAACTTCATTCTTTGCCCAGCCTCTAAGCTAGTGTTTCCAGCCTTGGGTAACTTGTGTGTTCTTAGAACACCGATTCCCAACCCTTGGTCTCCAGAAATCCTTGGCCTATGACTCCCAGAAAGCCTGGCCAGCACTGTCCGAGAACATCTGGGTTACTCAAGTTTGGGAATCACTGCTCGAGGGCATCCTTTCCTAGCCTAGTGTCTTCCAGATGTTTGGCAATACCACTTCAGTGATCCTTGCCCAGCGTCCATAATGGCTGGGGTTAATGGGAGTACGAAAGCAAAACATATAGAGGCACTAGTACTGAATAAATAGTATATATAGAACAGTTGACACACCAAATACCCACTGGTTCAATTGGCCTATTGTAGTGAGATTTACTATGCTAAGTAACAGGACTTTGTCCATTTACTGAGGTCTGACAATATGAGCAAAATACTTATACAGTGTTGAGTTGTGGACAAGCTTGTTGCTGTTGTTTGCTGCCCTGTGTTAGAACCTTTCTGGTCTTGGATTATGGAAAAATCCTGAACTCTCCGTTTGCTCCTCTGCATTGTACCAGACTATGATCTCTCCCTCTCTGAAATGAAACAACCTCTCCCTAAATCCAGATTTACTTTTTTCCAGTCTTTCTTGCCCGCTATCTTCTTTCACTGATTCCAAAAAACTAACTCTGCCTCTCTCCTCATTCATTGCCCCCCCCCCCTTCAGAGTGTACCAAAGGCTGTAATAGACTGAGTAAAAGTGGGTGGACATCAGTGCAGTTTGTTACAGAGGTGATCAGTCCAAGGTATCCTTCTGGACTGACCAGCTGAGATGAAGACTGACAATAGTGAATAATTGTTTCCCAGAGGTGATGCTGAGCAAGAATTATCTGTTCTGGGACAATGACACTATAATATGCCTTAATTCCTATACAGTATTTATCCCACCTGCAATTTAGTATCTTTATCTTGGAAGTATAGCATTTGAGTAATTATGTTCCCATTTAGATGGTTGATTACAGAATTGTTCTGACCTCTGAAAATTATGTGGCAGGGTTCCGCAGAATTATATTTTATTTTACATTCTATATAATATTTATATGCAAGAAAAGTTTATCCAGAGGTCTTCAAATTCATCTTTTTTACTTTCTTGTGAGTCTTAATCCTTCCAGTATTTGTATCTTATGTACTTTTTGAGATCATATTGTGGCCAGTAAGATCTATAAATTGAGCCGTTCTTAAGTATCCAATTAGTTTTAACTTTGAATATTATGGGAAACACCATCAGGATTAAAGCACTTCTATTTTTAGTTTCCATCTGCATTTTTCAGTACAGCTCGTATCTGTTTTGCTTGCCCAAAATATGTGTTTCCTCATCACAGTGTACAGATTTCCAGTGAAAGTGTCTGCATATATTTTAAAATTAGTTCACAGTTTTAAAGACATCACTCTAATAGTCAATCTAAGACTGTATTAAATAAGTACTCTGAGAATGACCAATACAGGTACCATGTTGTCTGTTCAGTAGTGTTCCAATTGGTTCAGTGTTCGTGAGTCTCAGATACTGAGGGTGTTCTAATGTTTGTTTGACATAGAATGGCATTCATTCTAACAAGCTGTTTTTCAGCTAGGAAAAATCCAAGTCGACACAAAAACAGTGACAAGTGATTTTCTTGCAATTTGAATGAAAGAAGTAGGCTGTGATTCAGATACTATAGGTGCTTTTTGTTATTGCTGGGCCTTTGAAGGGTTGTTTACTTTGTTTTCCTTCAATTACAGTGCTGTATAGTGTCCTGTTGCTGTATAATGGGCATACATTTTTCTTCAGATCTGCTTATTTTGTTTTTTTCAAGTACCGTAAATAAGTAGTAACCGCACTAGAGGTTAGCCATGTTGCCTACTGCCTGATTATACTTCCTGGTACTGCATTTGACTTTTATAGTGGTAAATTTAGTTGTTGCTTTTTTCATTTTGGTCTTTAGCCTCATTTCTTTGATGACTTGAGCTTGTATGTCTCAACTTGTTTCCACCCCTGAGAAAGACATAGCATTCAGATCACCCTATATAGAACCATGTTATTGACCTCCGTTGTTTAGACTTTTATATTTGTAAAATGTTGGAGGCAGTTACCAGATCCTGAGTGTTCTGCAAAGGTGCCTGCCATGCAACATGTATGTCAACTCAGAATCGGGCCTCATTGGGTTGTATGTGGATGAGAAAAACAAATATGTGTCCATCTGAATACTTCTATGGTTTATTTTCTCTAGAGGTGCATTCTCTTTTTCTGTTGATCAACTAATTTCCTTCTGAAAACAAGATAGTACATGTTTTTTTAAATTGATAAATAGAAATAGATTGCAACATAGAATAATATTTTCTTTTACATTTCCTTTGACAAATTGGAAACTAAAAATATTTTTCCAGTGTCATTCTTTTTAGTTGTTTCTTTGAGTTGTTAGCTGCACTTTCCTAAATCTTATGTATTGCAATTGTGTGGGACTTCATATTACAGTATTTTAAGTCCTCACCATACCAAAGATTTCTTTATTGAGTAAGAATGGGAAAAAATGTTAACAGTTACTTCCCCCCATGCTTTGATGCAATTGCTGCCATTTGTGCAGTCTGTTTTAATCTAATGGGCCAGAATCCTCGTGAGATAACACAGAGCTGAAAGGCGGTGGTGAAGGCCCTTTACCTCTTTTGGCAGGCTGTCCATTGAATGATGAGTGGTTTGCAAAATAGGGCATATGACCAGTTGCGAGACTTCGCAAAGGACAGCTTGTCAGTGGCAGGCAGTTTGCATGATTGCTCTTGTGCACATGGAAATTCTTAAAGGAATTCTGACCTACATATGTGTATATATTATTAATTGTACTATGTCGCCATATAGAGTAGATCTTAGCTACTCATTGAGTTGAATCCACAGATAGGTGTGTAAAAGCAGGCTGGCAGAAGTGGAGTTCTCTACCTTTTCCCTGTTTGTTCAGCCCCTTAAGGCTACTGCAAATGCTGTGTAGAGAGCTGTGAGACTGAATGACTGAAATCTGTCAAGGACATTCACCCATGGAAGTGTCTGTCCTTAGATACAGAGATCCTTCTTTCCTCTGTGTCACATACTATTCAGTCATCAAGGGTCCCTGATCTTTTCTGTCGCATTTTCTGGGAGCCTTTGTGTGGAGGAATAGTCATGCAAGTCCACATTTGGCAGCCGACATCCACAACCTGAGTCTACATCTTATCTTCCCATTGTTGATTTAGAGCCACAGTGGCTGAAACGATATTGCTTGATTATGCCTGTAAAAAGCAAATAGCGTAGTTCGCAATAGCTTATCACTAGCAGTTAAAAAGACCCTACTTGTGATTCCAGTTCCCAGGCTCCTGAAAAATCAAAATGAGGACATGTTAATTGTCTATGAGAAACCACTGCGAATTATGCCATTGTTCCTCCACAGGCATAACTGTGTCTGTGGATCAGATCAGTGGCTGATGATTAGGTTAGAGGACTACTATATAAACAAGGAGTGGTGATTCCTTCCATGTCTGTTTTATCTATACAGTGGTACCTCTACTTATGAGCATATCTACTTAAGAGCAATTTGACTTAAGAACGGAAAACCGTTGGCGTTTTAACTGCTGCTTTACAAATTTTAGATGTGGTCTGCTCTACTTTTATTTTTTTATTTTTTTATTTATTTTTCATTTTTTCATATTTTAGAAACGGCTGCTCTACTTACGAGTTGTATGAGCGTGCATTCAGAACGAATTAAACTCGTAAGTAGAAGTACCGCTGTAATTAATTCTATAACATGTTAGAATGGCAATACAATGGTACCTCAGTTTAAGTAATTAATGTGTTCTCTGGCACATTTTGTATCCTGAAAAATTTGTAAACCGAAGCACAGTCTTCCACAGGAATGCATTGAAAACCAATTAATCCATTTCTGAGGTCAGAAAGAAAGCCAAAAAAAAGGTCAATCACCCCCTCCCTACCTTTCCACTGCTTGAGAAATGCATCAACTCTTCCCACACGTCTACAAACTACAGGGGTGCCATGCATCTTTGATACATGATAGCTGTTGTGAGTTTTTCGGGCTGTTTGTTCGTGTTCTAGAAGTTTTTCTTCCTGATGTTTCGCCAGCCTCTGTGGCCAACATCTTCAGAAAGCAAGGAGTTCAGGGAACTAGGAGTTCTCTGTGCTCCGGGGTATAGAGTGAGTGAGACTGTGGGGTTTTAAAGTTGTGGGAAAGAGGAAACTTGTCCTATACAGGAGAATAGGTATTAGTCATTGTATTGTGATGGAGGGATTAAGAAGTTTCACTGCAATTAGGTATGGCAGCAGTACCCTGAGCTCCTTGCCCTCTGAAGATGGAAAGCCGTGAAAGCCTTCGAGAATACATTCTTCTAGGGTACACTTTTTTCGAAGTGCTTACCAGAAAAAAAATGTAACCCAGGGCATTCCATTGAAAATTTTCTAAATCCAAGGTGTCCCCATTTATTTATTTAGAATATTTTACCCCACTTTCTCCTTGGAAAAGGACCCAAGCTGGCTTACAATAATGAGCGACATTATACAACTCAGAACATTTAAGACATAATTTAAGTTACAAACAGGGAATTAGAAGAGGCATTTTAGAACTTTAAAAGGTAACATTAAAGCTACAAAGAGCACGGAAAAAGAAAAAGAATCCATTATGAGGGATGGAGGCTAACATGGAAAACACTAAGAGCCTCGTGGCGCAGTGGTTAATTGCCTGTACTGCAGCTAAAACTGGGCTCACGACCTGGAGTCCAATCCTAGGTAGCCGGCTCATGGTCAACTCAGCCTTCCATTCTTTCATGGTCGGTAAAATGAGTACCCTGCTTACTTGGGGGGGGGGGTAATATGTAGCCTGCATACATAAACCGCCCAGAGTACTTGAAGTACTTGGTATGGGGTGGTATATAAGCCGAACACTTTAAGCAGACCACTTTGTTCTTATGAAATCAGTCAATGCTACCATGCATGGTAATCCAACAATTTCCAATAATTTCTTTTTGTAACTCACACTTTTTGTAACCCAAAGCATTTGTAACTCATGTACCACCATATATGCCTTTATATTTACTATACATACAATGTATGTGTAGTAATTATTTATGGGTGGAGTTCTAGTGTGATTGGCAATTGAAGGAAGGAAGGAATGCCGATTGCTTAGACCGTGCGCTGCACCTTCCATTTAGGCCCATCTAGTCCAGCTTTCTGTATCTCACAGTGGCCCCACCAAATGCATCTGGGATGTTCTTATATTCTTATAATTGTTCTTCCAAACATTTTTGAGGTACTGGAGGGAGGCTCAGTTATTTCCTCTGTATTATTATTATTATTATTATTATTATTATTATTATTATTATTATTATTATTATTATTATTATTATTATTATTATTATTATTATTATTATTATTATTATTATTGCATTCTTTTACGTTCAGTGTGCATAGGTATTTCTTCATATTTTTTTCAAAATCTAGTCCGGCCCCCAACAGTGTCTGAGGGACAGTGAACCGGCCCCCTGTTTAAAAAGGTTGAGGACCCCTGGCTTAGAGTGATTGGACAGTTGTGGGAACGGAATCTGCATGTCGGTTAAGAGGGTACAGTTTGGAATTAAAAACAGTGACCAGTTAGAGTTCATAAAGACCAGTGAGTTGGATCGAAGAGTCTGGAAAATAAAATTTCCTGATTTAATCAGGAAAAGTATTCTGTGCTAGAGTTTATTAGATATGGAAAAATCCTAGACTATTTGGATGTGGGTTTTGGGGTGGTTTTTCCTTCTAGCTAACACCTTTTGCAGTGGCACTAAGGAGTGCTGGCTAGGGTTTTAGGTATTAAAAGGTCTCTGGGGTGAAGCCCCGAGGAGTGTGTGACTCAGGCTGCTTTCACATGACCCCTAAAATCCACTGGCAACTTAAATTCGGATGCCCCCAACCAGATAACATATGGTTTTTGTTCTGCTTCCTGTGTTCCCACCCTCCCGCACTCTGATTCCATTGCTTCTGTCTGCTGTGAGGGGAGGGAGAAAAAAATGCTGGCTCACATCCGCCTGCCGTTGGCAGCAGCTAGTTGTACTGTAGTAGGATAGGAAGCCCTATTAAAGGGGGGGGGGCAACAAAAACAGAAGGCGGAGGAGAGCCAGGCATTCACAGCTTTAAAAATCAGCATCTGAAAACTTTTTGCCTCCTCGAGACCAGGTACTTGTAAAATGCACTGGAGCGCACTTAATTGGGCATGGTCGTACTTTATTTATTTTTAAGTCCGCTGCTGGTGGGGAAACAATTTTATGCTCCGCATCTGAGAGCATTTTGCAGTGGGTTTTAGGGGTCGTGTGAAAGCAGCCTCAGATAGTATAAGAATTGTTGGAAAGGGTAGTAGCTCCTGGGGCTGTGATGTCACAGAGAGTGCGCTTATGATTTAATGAGTATCATTTTAGAAAGTAAATAGAACAAAATTACAAAGAATAGGGCAGTGTCATGGTAGGTTTTGTTTAAACTCCAGAATTAGTAATCAGCTTACTGTTCTTATTAAACAGAAATCAAGGAACAATCTACAGAGGAGGATGCCCAAGCTGAAGCGGATGGTGAGAAGAAATTAACACAAACCCTTCAGTGCTCAGTGCCTGAGGAGTCTGCAAGCTCTGTTGCCTCTGTTGGTGTCGAAGCAAAAACCAGGTAAAGAGAACAGATGTGCATTGAATGGTTGGGGAAGGATTGGAACTTAGATGGTACTGATGATGCTGAAGATGCAGTCTTTGCACCACATTGCCTTTGTTCAGAACCATTATCTGCATTGGCAGATGCTATATTTGGGACTGATGGAGTTGTTTGCCAGAGGAGGTGGAGTGGGAAAATGTGTTTCCCAAGAGTGCTCTGTTAATAATAAGTTACAAAGAAAGATACCACCCTTGTCAGATATTAACTCCAGAGACTTGAATATCTTTGGTGATTTGCCTGTGATATCACTCAGACCCTTTAACAATATTGTAACAGTCTAACACCAGATAAAACTGTTTGCCCACCTAGTCCAGTGTTGTCTCAGATGCGCGTCCCTAAGCTATTGCCTTCTCCCAATAGATGTGCTTTGTTTTGGTATTTGGTTATACTGTATCAGAGGCTTATGGGGCTATAATTCTTAAAATACATATTCCAAGTTCTGCTGCAGATTGAATATGTTATCGTAGGTTTATTTTCCCGTTTTCTGTATTGTGTAGTCTTGTCTTCATTCCTTTTTGTCACAGGGCCAAGCTTGCTCCATCACACAAACAAATCCTGAGTATTTAAAGCACACTTCTAAATCTGCTAATTATTAACATACCAGATAAGTCCTACCCACTACACTTCAGTTTTAATCATGGCACTAATGAAGTATGTTGAAATGAAAATTGTGTACACATCATAACTTATTCCAAATATCAACCAATAATTTCTGAACTTGCTACAGCAGTTCACCCAACTCTGGTGTCGGATTTCTTAACTGTATTTATCTTTATTCCTCTTTTGCATTTTTATCTTGCATTTCCCCTGAAAAACCACCACCTCAGGTGGCTAAGAAAAACATTAAAAGTGAGATAAATTGTAAACCTTTTAAAATGCCTAATTGTGTTTGATACCGCTCTGTGATCTTTTCTGCTTTTAATTTTTTTTATTTATGTAAACCGCCCTGAGTTCCCGCCCGGGAAGTAGGAGCGTTATATAAATTTGAAAAATAAATAAATAATAAATAAATAAATACACGTTAACATCAAATGAGGCTTTTAAATCAAGATAGTGCAGGTTGGTTATAAAACTGGCCAGGCTTTATGTTGCTGGTGTTTGTATTAAAAGCCTCTGGCGATGGCAAATGTGATCTTCTGCCAGCTGGTATAGGTACAAAGAACATTGCATTTGTCTACTTGTCTCTCTGGGGTTTCATAAGACAGTAGAAAATTAGGACAATTGGGATATGGTATAATGGGGCACTCAGGCAGACACTAGTTTTTTTCATTGAAATATTTTGCTTTTCTGCAGAACGGGTCACTTTACTTAAAGCCACCAGTGTCATTGTTTTGTTTCATATTTAAATATTGTATGTAAAAACAGACATGAAAGGAACTATTGAGAACATCCATTAATTTCCCTGAAGCGCAATAACTTGCCCAAGTATGATCCAGAAATTACCAGAGTTTATCCAGGAATAATACGGCCAGTGGAGTTGTGAAATTCAGCTAAGGTAGAGTTATATTCAGTCCATTTAGGCCCAGAGCTCTAAAGAATTAGCAAATCTAATCAAGTTCCCATTGTTCTCATCTCAGTAAAATATTGGTTCTGAAATAAAAGGAGTGCATACTTTAGAAAATGAAAATTATATCGAAAAAACTTTAAATATTTTTAGTATGCCATTTGATAGATATTTGCTGATGTGTAGTAGAAGGGAGAATATTGAGAAAGTGTTAAATGTGCTTCAAGGGTAATGCTCTTATTGTTCAAACATACTAGGGAATGATTATAATTTAAATATATTACTTTGGAGTAACTATGGATAATAGTGAACTGCAAACACCATGAAGTAGGGAGCATGACTGTTGGATTTTGCTAGAGCCAAACATATATTTTGTAGGTTCTTCTGTAGACTAATGGTGAAAAAGGAGGCTTGTTCTTTGTCATTTACATTTATATTTTTAGAATTTAAGTGTTTTCTTCTCTTTTGCACCAGAAGCACGTGCTAAAGAATGTGGTCAAGACTAGTTTTGCTCAAGACTTCATTTAGCTTAAGTTCTATATGGCAATATTTGTAATTTTCTGAGCCTTTTTAAAAAAAAATTAAGCAGTATCTGAAATCTCATATTTTGGAAGTGTAAACAAACTCCTCTACCAAACACCCAACTCCCACTTGATGATTGATGTCCAGTGGTAGTTTCTTAAAGTACTAAAAAATCTTTCCCTTATGCTCCTCTCAGTTGTCCTGTTCTCACCTGTCAAAATAGCTCAGGATGCATCTGTTTAGCTATTGCCAGAGTTCTCGTGTTGATCTCCAATAAAAGTTGCATGCATTTATTGTGTACTTCTGTGGTGTCATGTGCCCACAAGGAGGAGCTGACTTGTAGTGACCCTAATAGGTCTTTCAAGATAAGTGGGGTATTTTATGGAGTGGTTCCAGTTCCATACTCTCTCCAGTGCATTTCCATGGCTGATTGGGGATTGAAGATGAGGATGATAATAATAGATGGTCCATCAGGTCAATTCTGACTGATTACAACCCATCTTTGGGATTTTCCAGATAGAAAGTACACAGAAGTGCTTTATCAGTCCCTTCTTCTTGGAGCTTCTTGGGACAGTGCGGCTTGCCCAAGACGACGCAGGTGGCTGTACTAGAGATGGGCACGAATAAAAAAAATGGCATTTCGTTTGTCGTTTGGAGGGTCCGTTTCGGTTCGTTTCCGTTTTTCGTGAATTTTTACAAAAAATTGTTTTCGTTTTTGTTTGTTTTGTTACCATTTTGTTACTATTTATTTCATTTTTTGTGATTTTTTTTAGGATTTTAAGCAATTCACTCATATTGCAGTAACGGAAATGAAACGGACGACAAAATTTCCGGTGTTTCTGTTCGTTTCGTTTCATTTTAAAGACAAAATTCGTTTGTCATTTCGTTAGCTAACGAAACAAAAAAACGAAAACGAAAAATTGTTCATTTCGTGCCCATCTCTAGGCTGTACTAATATGGAGACCCAGTGGGGGATCAAACTCCCAACCTCTGGCACTGCATCCAGATGCCTAAACCACTGACCTACTTTAAGAGTGATGTTTGATTTGTACTGCTGTATGACGGAGGAGTGTGTTTTCATCTTCTGCGGCCATAAATTTAAATACTTGATGCAATGAGGTGATGAAAAAAATCTACACCAAGTAATATTGTTGTATTTAACGGCATTAAAATAAACCTTAAAATAAATAAATTAACAGTCAAGCTTTGTTGTTGACAATAATTTCATTTGTTTGTGTTCTATGTCTGTTAGCTAGTATCTCATTTATTTTTTTCTTCCCTTCCCTTTCTGATTTGTTTCAGCAGTGAACAGCTCTGCGCCTTTTGTTACTGTGGGGAGCGAAGCTCATTAGGACAAGGAGAACTGAAACAATTCAGTCCAACACCAGGGTTTGTTGCTTCTTGGAACATACAGACTTTAAATAAGAGTGAAACAGATGACAGCAATCATGGCATTTGTGATAGTGCTCCAAGGCAGAACTCAGTCCTGCACAAATCAAGAGGACAGAAGAAGTAAGCATTTTATCCTTAATATATATATATTTGGCTGAGTGTATACTCTCTCTCTCTCTCTCTCTCTCTCTCTCTCTCTCTCTCTCCCTCTCCCTCCCTCCCCACACTGAATATATATACTGTATATACTCGAGTATAAGCCTAGTTTTTCAGCCCTAATTTTGGGCTGAAAAAAGGGGTCCTCGGCTTATATTCGGGTCAATACTTTTAGCCACTGAGGCAAGTTTGGGTCAGTGGCTAAAAGTCATTTTAAACATTGTGTGCCACTTCTCCTGACCCCCCATGTTTAAAATGACTTTTTAAAAAGTCATTTTAAAACAATGTTTAAAATGATTTTTAGCCACCAACTCAAGCACTTGCCTCGGTGGCTAAAAGTCATTTTAAACATCATACACACACCCAGCTCACAAAGGAGGAGTTGCCAGGACCTGCTGCATTTCCCACCCTAGACTTATACTTGAGTCAATAAATTTTCCCAGTTTGGGGGGTTTAAATTAAGGGCCCCGGCTTATACTCGGGTCGATTTATACTCGAGTATATACGGGTACTTGTATATATACAGTAGGACCCCCGGTATCCACTGGAAATCAGTTCCAGGCCTTCCCATGGATAATAAAAACCACGGATAAGAAAGAGAGAACGCCAAAACCCCTAAAACTGCTATTTTGCAACAGTAGCTTGCTTTATGGTTGCTGTTTGTGACAGTAGTTTGCTTTATGGATTTTTACGACAGTAGCTTGCTTTATGGCTGCTGTTTGAGACAGTAGCTTGCTTTGCAGTTGCTGAATTATTTAATTAATCTCTTCCTCTGCCAACTGTAGATAACTGAATCAGTGGTTAATGAATCAGTGGATACGGCGGTCCTACTGTATTGATATACAGTACTGTATATAACTCATATACAGTACAGTACAGTATTATAAATAGATAGATAGGTAGATAGATAGATAGATATACTTTTGAATTACTGTTCTTCTATTGAGTTGTCCATTAATATACCTTAAAGCAGCATTTAGGGACAAGTGTTTCTGTACTTGCATGCAATAAAATAATACTAAAATGTTAATGTAGCATGCATTTTAATTTGTTTGCCATTGCCTAAGTATGAGTTTAAAAATTGAATACTTATGAACTAGAAAATGTAAACGTGCAATTATCAAGAGAAATTGCTGCAGGGGAAAAAAAAGGCAGGGCACGTAGAGAACTCTATTTTAAACCATGGCACTTAGAGGTTGTGGTGCAAAAACCCCAGATAAAGAGATAACTAGAATTTTGGATCTGTCTGTTAACCATCCATGGTCAGACTCCTTCGCAGGCATTCTGCTTCTTTGAATAAAAATATGTCATGTGACTGTTTCTCAGCTTGATCTGTATCACAGGGTGGTTGTAAGTAAACCACTCTGTGAAAGTGGAGAATACAGTTGTAATGTAAGGAGATGCTGATAGCGTTACCAGATCTTTGGTCTTGTTATCCATAAGAACATATTCTATAATTCCTAGGGAGCATTTCATGTATACAGTAATCAGTGTACTTTATGATGATTCTGTCTTATAGATGCTGATACTGTGTTGTATTACAAGTTTACTTTTTTATTTGTTTTATTTGCATTCCCCCTCACCTCCAGTTAGATCAAGGCACTAGTCTTGACTGTCTTGTCTCCACTTTATCCTCAACAATTTGGTGAGATAGATCAGATTGAGATCCGTTGGCTACCTGTAGGTCACTCTGAGAGTTTCATAATGGAGAGTAGAAGCTTGAACCCAGGTTTCTAACTCTTTAACTACCGCACCACACTGGTCTTTATTCTTGCAGTTTTATACATCAGCGAACTCTTTCCTGGTTGTGCCTTTTGAGAAGTGGAATGATTGGTTATTTGATATTGAAAAAAATGTGTTTAGAGATATTAAATTTAAAACTATTGTGGTACTGGAAAGACTAAGAAATGTGCTTGTTGTTGTCTAGTGCAACAATTTTTTTAAACTGCGGTTGAGATTTCCAAGTTCTTGCACTTTTATCCTGGATATAAACTATTCTGCAAGGATGGTTTTACTGTTCTTTTATGTTGGCTGATTAGCACAGGTTTTTGTAGCCTATGGGAAAGCACAAAATTAATTTAGCTTGGAACTGCTAACTAGCTCTGTCCCCTGAGGATGGTGATGTAATCATACCCAAGTGCCATGTTGGCCGACGTTCAAGTTTAAGGTACTAAAGGGATTGTTGTGTTGGAGTTTGCTGATTGGTGGCCAGTCCTGGACTGCTGCCAATAGAAAGAAGCAGTAAAGTAGGAAATGAAACAACAACAAAAGAGAAGCAGGCTTTTTTAAGGGGCTTAAAGTGGATCATTCTAAGGAGAATCGGGGCATTTAAAGGCAAACAACCTATTTAAAACCCAAGTGCATGGCTCTGTTTCATATTTCTTTTCGTTTATGTAAAAGGTGTGTTTAAAATTTCTTCTGATTCTGAGTGAGTTTGAAATTATTCCCCCATAGGCACAAATGCTCCTTTCTTTTTAGATACGTTAATTACTATATTTACAGGATAGCATTCATTCCGTACCAGAGACAATGAAAATCTTCTAAGTAAAATTTCTTAACATTATACTGATGGAATTCCAACTAATATGAACCATAACTAATGCAAATGGCTGACAAATATGTATTGCAACTTTGTATAACCAAAACCTGGCTTAAGTGTAAGTTCAGATATTTTCCACTGCATAAAGAGGGAATACATACTAACATGTGTATACATGATCACATAAAAGCAGAATATATTTTAGAAAAATTAAAGGCAAATGACTAAGGTATATAGATCTGGTAAAAGGAATAAATTATAGACTCACAAAGAGGAAACCCGCCTGGGGCATAATTACACAGTTTGGAAATCCACTTAGGATGACACAGGAGGGCCAGAGATATTTTTTTTAAAAATCCTGTTCTTGGCAAATCAAACTACAGTGGAACCTCGGATAATGACTGCCCTGGATAATGAATAATTCGGATAATGAATCGCAATTGCTAGGTATAGGTCTGCCTCGGATAACGAATTTTTTCTATGGGCTGCCTCAAATAACGAATTTTCTCTATGGACTGCCTCGGATAACGAATTTCCAGCATGCATCCGTAAAAAAGAGTTATCCCTGGTGGCACTGCATCTGTACCTTTAAAGTGCACTTTATAAACAGTTTTGAGCAAAAAACTAGGTGTCTGTGCCTTTTTCCTATGCTCCAGAACGGATTAATCGGTTTCCCATTCATTCCTATGGGAAACTGCATTTCGGATAACGACGTGTTTCAGATAACGACTAACCTCGGAAAACGAATTAAAGTCGTTATCCGAGCTACCACTGTACTTAAATAGAAAGCAGTTTGGTGGAGCAAGGAGTCTGCCATCATCTTACCATTTTCAGGGTGAAAAGTGAATGTGACGCAAGAGTTCTCTGCTAAGGGTCTCCCACCCTTCCTTATATTTTTCTGACTGCAGGAGGAAAATGTAAATCATCATACATTCCATTTTCATTGATAGCTCTAGCAGGGCTTGAGGGAAATAGTGTTGAGGAAAAGGCAGGGAGAAGGGAGGGATAAACAGCCGCATCTTAGAGCACCTCTCTGTTTAAAGCAGCTTTGAAGGGTGCAAATAAGTATTAAAAATACAGCAGTGCGACAGACCTCTTGTAGCAAATTTAGATTGATTCATGGGGCTTTCAATAACATTGTAATAGAGACTTTACTTACTGTATGATTGTCAGATAGTTAACTTGTTTGGAAACTGCCTCACAAGTTCATATAGCCAAGCTAGAGATCTGCCTACTGCCCCCCCCAGATATCTTTATGGGGTTTAGGGTTGTTTTGCCCCCCCCCCCAAATTTCCCTTTCTAATGTTTCTACAGAGCCATGCAGCCCAAGGGCTGGTGTAGAATATCTGTTCAGTATAGATTAAAAGTTTTTAAGTTTCTCCGATCCAAGATAAAATACATTTTGTAAATGGAGTCATCCCAGAAGAAGATTAATGCTGGGTTTATTATTCAGTATAAATGAGTAGTTAGCAATGTGAGTAAATAATGCATAATAAATAAGTGGATCTGAAACAGAATAATGTTCCCTGGTGACTTTATGCACTTTTGTCAAATTCTTGCAAACAGGTAAATATATATTTGTTTCAAAGTATTTTCAAATAATTTATAGATAGCACAAAAAAAAAACATACTGTGTTAATTTCAGTTGCTTAACCTGATTTTCTATTGCATACAGAGAGAAGTCTCATCAGAGTCTAACATCATATACAAGTATAAGCACTCAGACTACTCCTGAGGATCAGGTAGCCAAATTCTGGGATGAACTCAGAATGGTTGGCTTACCAGATGACATTGATGTCCAAGCCTTATTTGAGCCAACAGGTAGTATATTTCTTTTAAATATTCTTAGTGATTAACATATGCCTCCATTCAAAATATTGCATGGGGAATTTCCCTCTCACCCACTGCTATTCAACTTTCTGTGCAGAATGTCAGGCTATGCATTGCTTGGCTCATGGGAAAGATAAACCACTTCTGCTTCCCTTGGACTAGTTTGTCCCATGAGCCAAACAGCACACTTTGAACATGACAGCAAGACCTCCATGGTATATAACGGGCTAGGTTCAGGGATGTAGCTTTAGAAGAGGTAGCTGTATGTTAGCCTGTGTTAGCATCTCAGGCAAAAATAAAATAAAATGAAAAGTTAAAAAAAGAAAGCAAAAACACTGGGATACCTTAAACTCTTATATTTTTATGTGACCTCTCATGGAGAAGTCCACTTCCTCAGACAAGAGTCTGATTTCAGCCACTATATGTCTCTTAGGAAATTAGTATGTCCTTGTCTTGTTTGATTCACAGCAATCAAAGTTTGTTTAGCCTCAAGACAAAGAAAATAAGAAAGACCATATATAACTACATTGATGAGGCCTAACTTGACATGTTCAATATGTTGTGCTGTTTGACATAAATGTATATATGCTGCTGAAGTGAGCGTTATTTTATTGAAAGCATTTCTTTCTATCCATTTATACAGGTAGTTTTGAGTATCCAGCTTCCTACAGAAGCTTATGAAATGTGGATGGGGGGGGAGAAGAGAGAATTTACCCTTCTTAACAACATTATACAATTGGAGTGTAGCAAAATGGAGTGTGTGCATTTAACTACACAATATATTTTGAATATTTCAATAAACAATAACAAACGTTAAAACGTGCATTCTTGGAAAAAGATATACTTTATTTCCTTGGCTCCCTGTAAACGTTTGTGGGTCATATGTCACAAATAAAAGTTAAGCTATAAGTTAAACATATTTCCTGCTTAAATACTCCTTATGTCTCTCTATCAAAATCTGTCTCATGTGTCTCCCTTTGTCTTCTGTCTCTGAAGCAGTAAAGTAAGTATTCTTTGGCAAAAGCTGTAGAACTAATCCATCCATTTGCTGATCATCATGTGATAGGTTACTGCTGGGCTCATCACCGCTGTGCGGAATGGTCACTGGGAGTTTGCCAGACTGAAGAGCAGCTACCAGTGAATGTGGACAAAGCTGTTGTCTCAGGGAGCACACAAGTGAGTTCAAGTCATTACGAATTTGTGGTTTTTAAATCCTTCAAATTTTATTTCCAGTATAAATGTCAATAAGGACAGAAAACACATCACTAATGTGTGGTGACATTAGTGTCTTAGTATTTCAAAATACATTTCCATCATTACGAGCTGTGCTTTGCCAATATTAACTTGGGTTTCAGGGCTGGTAGAAGAAGAAAAGGGAATGATGTTTCACCAGCAAATCCTCTTGGAGTTGCCTGGTGAAAAAGTATTTATTCGAGAGCTGGGACTTTAGATTAGTTGTTACTTGATTCACTTCTGGCGCTGAAATCACGGCACAGTTGGTCTTCCCAAGAAATGTATTCCCAACCTAAAATGCTCCAAAGTCCAAGACAGGCATGTGATAATTTTCCTCCACACACCCCTTTCCAACTATCAGACTTCTAAAAAAGAATAGTCTTCTCAGGGGAGAAAAAGTCTTCCTCATTATGAAGCGCCCCATTACAGATGGATCTGTTTGAAACACTTTAGTTTTCACTTAGCGAGAAACCACTTTAGCAAACAGGTTTACAAATTCCTTTAAAAATGTATGCTGAAAATTGGCCTGTGGTGATATACTATGCATTTGGTGACTTTGTGATGGCATCCTTGGAAATAGTGGCACTTCTTTGTGTGTGAAATTTCTTTTTCTGGTCATTTAGCTCCGTTATTTAGGTTCTGGTTGTGAAGCTGGAGACTGGTGATCTGATTCCCTATAACTCAATGATCCATAGGGTCCCTTCAACTCTGCATTTCTAAGATTATTATGAATTTTTAAAATATACTTGAAACATGCTTTCATTAGCTTATTCACACAGGAAAGTTGCGTGCAATAGCTGGTGTTAAAGAAACATAGCCTAGGCGCTTTTATGGGCATGTAAAACTTGCTCCAGTATTGTGTGAAGAAGTTGTTTTAATGCTGGTTTTCTGTTACATCAGTGCATTGAATTGGGAAGTTAATTAACTCCTGTCTGTTTCCGTACCACTTAGATCATATGTTGTTTTCCTGAGTTTGACATTAATTCTCATTTCAACAAGATATCTAGTTGCCTTCATTGGTGATGGGATTGCATTAATAAAGTTTAAACTTAGGTGGACAATGCTTTTTTAAAAAAATCTGTACTTACCAACAGGGTTAAACTAGGTTAAAACCTGAGAGTATCTTCTAAGTCAGTCATGTTCAATTTCCACCTCCCTTGTGATTCTGGTAATCATATCCATATTGTGAAAAAATGCCTATTTTTCTTAAGCTATACAAAGTATTCTTTTAAAAATATTTTACAGGAGGGCTATTCATCAACATTTCCTTCTTTCTACATCTTACCTTATAATATTTTTAAAACCAGTATTATGGGATTATCAATATTTGTGCTCATGTAGATTTATTTTGTTTTGTTTTACAGAATTTCTAGCATGTGCTGTCACGTAGCAGATATGTGATGTGCATGGTAGTTCTAAGATGATGATAAATATGTGTTGTGGCTGGGATAGACTTAAACTAGTTTATTTCAAGTTGTCAGTCAAGGTTTTGTAGTGCATGAAACAAACATGGATTACCCCTGCCTTGTTGTAAGAAATTTCTAATGGTGAATCTTCCTTATTTTTTAAAATTCACATTTCTGCTACATTTGTAGATACAGTATTTATTTAGAGTTAGGAAAAACAGCTAATTCAAAGGGGGTACCTCAAATTATGTATGGACACACTTATGCATGGTGAAGAATTTTTCAAATGATATTTAAGAGTGCTCAGAACAACAATACCACAGCTCTTGTTTCTTGGGATGATGAAAGACACTCATATGAGTATCCGCTCTCTTCTGTAATCCTAAAACAATGGAACAAAGTTCTTCCTGACATGGAATAAGAAAGTGAGCTCTTTGCAGCTGCTTGTTCTTTTGTCAGTGTTTGTGGTCTGGTCTTCTGTTGCTTTGATGATCTTTCTCCCTTCTCTGCACACCTTGATATGCTGCCCTCCCTCAATGGGTAAAGAAACTTTATCTTTGCTAGTTCCCAAGAAAAACATGTGAGAAGACAATGGAAATTATGGGTAGATTGTGGGCAATATATACTCAGGAGGTCTGGATTTGAATCCCCAGTCAGCTATGGAAACTCACTGGGGCCATGGAACTGGCAAAACCACTTCTTAAATATTTGATGATGGAAATTTATTTATTTATTTAATTGATTAATTTCATTTTTATACTTGTTGACTGCTCAACTTTCCCTTGGGAACTCTTGGCGGTGTATAATAAATTGCCAAATAAACAACTTGCCCCCCCAAACCCCAATAATAAATCAAATAAAAAGATAAAAACAAAACAACCAACAACCATAACAGCAAACAGAAATCCGGCAAGAAAGGGCTGGGGCAAGCAAGACAAACCAACTGACAAACATACCATTGTGCACTCAGCAATCACCAAAGCTTTCCCTAAAGAGGCAGGTCTGTAGAGCTCTCCTGAAGGCCAGCAGAGATTCAGCCAGCCTAATCTCTGACGGCAGTTTATTTCAGAATACCAAGGCGGCCACTGAGAAGGCCCGACTCTGGGTAAAAACCCAGAGGGAGAGCAAGGCTCTGGTTGGTTGGGACGAAGCTGAGCTCAGGGAGATCCGTTCCACCAGATAGTGAGGTCCCGGGCCATGGAGGGTTTTGTAATCCAAAACCAATACATTGAACCTTATTCGAGAGGCAACACAGGCGAGCCAGGATGGGGGTGATGTGGTCAAACTTGCCTACAGCAACCACCAGCCTGGCCGCTGTTTTCTGCACCCACTGCAGTTGCCAAACAATGGTTAAGGGAAGCCCTATGTAGAGAGTGTTACAGTAATCTATCCTCGAGATCACCAGCACTTGCACAGCCGTCCTGAGGGAATCCACTTTCAGGTGCAGGCAGATCTGGACAATAAACCTCAGTTGGTAGAAGGCTGCCCTGGAAACAGCTGCCACCTGGGCCTCCAGGGAAAAAGGTGGGTCCAGGACAACACCCAGACTCCTCACATTCTCCTCCAACTGGAGGGCCAATCACCCCAAACTGGGGAGAGTGCCACTGTACCCATCTGGGGACCCCCCGAGGAACCAAACCTCAGAGACTGAAAGCAAAATATTAAAAAGCAGATGGAGTTGAGTATCTCAATACACTTGTTGGCACCAGACCACAAATATCTGGACAGCCTCTTCCAGGTTTTTCATGTATATGTGACATAGTCTTGGGAGTCCTGGAACCCTGGGGCACTCAACTACTATTCAGCAAGTGACAACATGCAAGGGAAAATCCTAAAAGCTGACTCCAATTTTTCTACTTCACTACTGAAAAGGAAGCTAAATCCAGATTTCTTCTTGAGAATATACAACATTTGATATCTGATAAATTTCTATCATTGTGGGAGCACGGTGGGACAAGAAGAGTCACACCAAAGATTGTGTAATTACATGAATGAAAATAGCAACCAACTCTAAAACTGGGTGAAATTCTGTTGGTGTACATTTACACTGTTGTAACCCAGATGAGGTGTCACACATATTTAGTTTAAAATAATGAAATGCTTCCTGTCCACACCTTTCAGGTTCCAAGGGTTATCTTTTGCCCTAGAGAAGCCTTTGTGAAATTTAGGACTTGCAGTCCCAGGAGCCATTATCTAGCAGCTAAGTATCAAAGGTCATATTTTGAGGCTTCTAGGGTCTTTCCCAGGTCAACGGGCAGCCCTAGAGAGCCTCAGAACCTGAGGGGGAGATGCATAGGAAGATTTTGATTCTTTAAAGTTAAATATTTCTGGTTCCCAATCCTGAAACTTTTTTGCATTAGCTGACACTTCCTTTGTGTACAGTGAGATTATTTGTATGAGATATTTGGATTGCTTCACCACTTCCACAGTTGGTCACTCTAAAAACGGACTTGTTAAAAATTTGCATCTGACACCTAGAAATCAGTTTTTAAGTAGTTGAAGATGTCATAATTTCTCCTTGTACAATATGTAACTAGTTAGCATCTCTTTAGAGCAACATTTTGTATTCTTCTGATTATGTTGTCTCTGGTGCTACTGTAGGGGAAGGGACCTCACCTTCATGACCAATAATGTGGGTCCCTTGGATCTGCTCTTGAAGTGGAAGGAATCTATGAATTGAGCCATACATTTCTACTTTAAATTGAAACATTATTTAGCAGTTATAGAGCATCTTAAAAATCTAGTTGAATAGGTGTTCTTTTTTCTTTAGCTTGCTCTGTTTTTCTAAGGGATATGCTGTGCTTCTCTACTAATAAGGATGATTGGCAACCCGCATTGTTCTCCTTCAGGGAAGTTTACAATAACTAAATATACTATGGCTTTCAGTTTACTGATCGAGTGTTAATGACTCATGGGCTGTCTCACCATATCTTGAACAAGGTTGTTAAATTACTTCTGAGACCAGTCAAGTCCTTTCTCTACTCTCTACCACCTGATGCCCAGAATTCAGCAGATGGCCTCTTCTTCAGAAACATCATGTACATACCACAGATTAAATAAGCTTCATATGGGAAGTAACACTTCATTTTATTTAATCAGCTTAGTATTTAGAAGAGGTCTGTAACAATACATAAGTACTGCTATATCCTTAAATTACTTATTCTTGGGTAGTTCCATTGAGAGGACAGCTGAGATCTAGCCATCTGTTCAATGGTGCATGTACAGAAATAAACTAGCAACAGCAACTCTGAATGGGTAGTGAGGACTCAGTCCAAAATGTGTGCTTATATCATTTTCTGTGAAATGTGTAGATAACAGACAGCTCAGAACCCACTCATGTGTCTGCAAAATATGAAATGACAATGTTCAAACTATTTACTGTGTAAGATAGTTCATTTTGAATTTATTTTTAGATCCATTTTTCCACCATAGTTCATTCTGATATGGCTGAACGATGAAGTACCACTGGAGATTAATTGTCCAGACTGGCTTGCCATTGTTGAATCCATATATAGTACTTCTCTATCCAACAGGTGCTACAAGCATATGCTTGTTTCATTTGAAGCTGCTAGCATGACACATTAATAAGGAAAACAGTTTTATTTCTGACTAGCTCTGAAGAGCTGCTCCTAATTTCTTGTGAAAAGAATGTCCAGTAGAAAATACTCTGTGGGAATGCCTAGATACCCTAAGCACATCCGATCTCGCCTGATTTCGGAAGCTAAGCAGGGTTGGCCCTGGTTAGTACTTGGATGGGAGACCACCAGGGAATACCAGGTGCTGTAGGCGCCTGGAGTAGGGAATGGCAAACCATGGGCATGGGGTCACGGAGAGTCGGTCATGACTGTAACGACACAACACACACACACACCAAAAAAATAATAATAGTCAAGTGAAGGTGGTGCAGTAAAGAGGTACATAGAAAGTGAAAAGTAGTAAAGTGATCAATAGAAATAGAAAGAAATGGAAGTGAGCTGATCACCATTTGCTTCATGCAAGAAACTATGACAGCAACTGCCATTCATATGCATAGTAAAGACAAATTGGAGTCAAATACTACAGCAATACCAGGAGTTCCAGTCTAGCAAAATACAACCATTTTCAACTCACACCTGCATGATAGTTATGGAGGTTCTGTGCAGGCCTCCCTGATAAAGACATTTTAGAATAAGGCATTCCATGAGAATCCATCTCTGTATTTTAAATTATCCCTAAGACTTTTAAAGTTAAAAACTCTTTCAGGGTAGCATAAAAGATTAAATACAGTATATAATACAAGAAAGAAAAGGAGCCACAACTGAACAGATTACCAGTATCTCTCAAAATAGCTGCACTTTTGGTGGTGGGTTCACACAGAAAATAACCTTGAGTGAGAAGCATGGTAGATAGGCTGAGTTATGTAAGAGTTAAAAACATTTGAGTGATAACATGTATATGACTTCAGAGGCTCAGATTGCAGCTTAATTTTGACTTTAGATACTTGTTGAGAACCATTTGAGTTCCTTCAATTCAGGCAAGGCATAGCCTCTTCAACTTAATGAGAATTGTGTGAACCAGCACTCATTTATGTTTCAGCAAGTTGATATTTGTATGATTGTATGCTGCTTGACTTGACCACATGACTTGCAAAGAAAAACACCCTTTGGATCTTTTCTTTGAGCTCTGCAATAACACTACCCAACACAGGTTCACATGTGCTGTTCAGTTCTACATGATCTCAGCCCCAATCTTGTTGGTAACGAGTTTCAGGATCAGGACAGTTGTCTTATTAGTAGCAGTGTATTTCATGAGTCGCTTGTGGTTGGAGATGCATGGTGATGTTTTAAGGACTATAATTATTTTGAGTGGGTTGTGCATTTATTAGGTTTAGATTGAGCCTTTGGCATCTTGAAAATGTTTGTTCCCTGTCAGATCTGAACTGTTATGATGGATAAACCCTCTAGAAAAGGTCGGACCTGGCAGCAGTGTTCAGTCATCTGAAAAGCAAAAAGGTCAAAGTACTTGGAAGGCAGGTGAGGTAGAGCTGGAAGCCAGACATGGCATCCCAGCATAACAAGCACATAATCACATTCTCTTGATTTTGTTTGGACTAGTTACATGCATTAACATTGGCAGTTCATTTATTTTGTCCACGACAAAAATGTCAGCCTTATTAAGCACTATGTGGTAATTCTATCCACTTCATTTCATGTTTTTAATTGGACAAAATCAAGGATGTGGTATTGGTACCTTCTTTCATAATTGGCCTTACCATTAAATTGCTGACCACTGTAGCTGTGTCTGGAATCTGGCATACTATGTCTACAGTGATTAAACATCACACTCTTTAGAAAACAGGAGGTAAATTGTTTTGTTTTTCTTGCATTACTATTATCCTTGGAAATAACCGGATTGCCCCCCACCAGCCTTTCTTTTTTCTTTTTAAGATGTTAAAAGTCTTATGAATTTATGGCATTGCTTAGGTATCTAAAATTCTGCCCTGACTGTCTTTCAGAACTTTGGGAAATTGACTCAATATGGGCAGAAGAGAATTATTTAACAGTAAAACAATCACTGATTCTGTCTCCATTAATCTGAGTTAAGTGCTTTTAATCTGAGCTCATTTATGTAGCTGTGGACTCTCTCAGTATAGGTACTGGGTCTTAACATTTAAGAAGATCCTTGTTTGCTATAAACTGCATATTAAACAGTGTAATGTTTTTAAAGTTGCCGTCAATTCTATTACCTTGACCAAGAAACATGTTTAAGCCTGCATTCCGAAACCCAGTTTTCAGAGCTGAAAATGTTGTGAATTAAAAAGGCCACACTACTATACAGGATTACACTATATATTACGATCGCATTGCTTCATTAGTTTCATTTTCATTATGGTGGATTTCTATATACTATATATTTATATGTATCAAAAATGAATATATACATGAGCACCTCCTCTCTGTACACACACAAACACACACACACACACAGAGAGAGACACACTTATAATGAATAAATGCTAGTTGACCAATCAGCATTATAAAAGAAATGATTATTGGATTGGAATGTAAAGCTAACAGAATGTAAAATTAAGAAACAGATGGTGAAGTGTTATTAAGGTTTGTTGTACTCTTGGGTGAGGGGATCATGTGCAGTTGTAAAGATGCCATTGCACTTCATAAACCAGGAAGCAAATAGAATTTGCAGTTGTGCACATCTGTTTGGGGATATAGTTAAAGGACCAGGAGAACCAGTGTCTTCAAATAAGCATGTTGATCAAAAGGATATAATTTACTTAACAGTTATGGCTCTTTCTAACTATCAGGCTTAATGTACTATGGGATTCAGTAAAAAATGTTGGCAAAAAGAGATAGGCGAATAAAAATCATGTTATTGCATTTTCAAATTTCATATGCCATTTATACTGTTTAAATTTCAAAGTTGTCAAATAAACAGGCCTAATACAGTTGAAAGGTAGTGGGTGTCGGGGAAGTGAGTCTTGTGGTTCATCTCTTTGTAGATCTGAAAGGGAAGGGCATTAAAATAATGTTCAGATGGAGAAGTGGAAAGTGTTTGACTAACGTGGTCTGACTGAGCAAACCAGAAGCAGCCGACAGATTACATTGACATAACTTTTATTTGGTTAGAAATTAATGTTTCAAGCTAATCGGTTTTCGATTCTGCTAATGGGTGACTGTGGGGGTCTCAACACGTTAACTTTCAGTTTATGACCAAGCTATACTATTAGAAGTATGCAATGTAATAACAGTCAAATAAAAATAAATTCGGCACTGAGGAGGTGAATGAGTTTGGAAAGGTATGTGAAGGTAAGGATCCCTCAGCCCAGAGTAAGGAGGGTCACATTGGAAGAGGCGTATTCATTAGAACACACCTGCTATGTGACAGTTTCAGCAGTCAAAAGTTCTTATGCTGATTAAAATTGTCTTTAGGGATCACTCAACACCAGTATTTCCAGCAGGGACATCAGTGCTATCCGATGAGTGAGTTTTGCATTGTCAACAAAACTAATCATACTATACTGTTCTATCATGTTTCACTTCGCTATTACCCTTTTGTCTACCCATCCTGAAAATAGTCAAGACACGCTTGTGGGATTGAATTGGGCCACAGTTTATTGTCTTAAAATCAGTATGTCACTGGTGCTCTTTTCTCCCGCAAGGGGGCCTGAAAGTGCAAGTGGCTACGTGGTGTTCACGTAGTTATTGTTGGGAGGGCCCTGGCGGCTCCTCCCACTTGAAAGTGAACTCGAACATGAACTTGCACTTGCACTTAAACTTAGAGTTAAACGGTCCAGGCAGCCCTCATCAATCACTTGGCAATGTTATTAATCATCCTGGACTGTCATGTCTACGATCCTCATCTATTCCTAATTATCGTTGAGGGATGCTGATGTGATAGGTCATATTTCACTACTCTTAACCTGGCATCATTTTGCCACTTGCACTGACCGCCACAGAAACGGGGCTACGCAGGATGCGCCCTTTCCCCCACCAAGCCGAGTAGCTTGGTGCAAAGCCCCCCTTGCTGATCAGACAGGCGGGGGTCCTTGGCATCCTCCAATAAATGTAATCCATCTCCTGTGCTCAGGTAAGGGTGCACATAGTTAATGCTTGTGTGAGAGATAAACAAACCAAATGTCAGGCATAGGCAAGTGCCCCCCCCATTCACACACTGGTCTTCATGTCTAGTTACTTGGGGTTGAAATTCAGAAATGGCAGTGCGACACTCATGTAGCTGTAAAGAAAAACACATAGGTCAGCTGGCCAGTAACAGTAGCTATAGCTGTGCTTCCATAGCACCACCCAGAGAGCACTGTTCTGAAACGACACGGTGGCAGCTTCCCCCGGCACTCTGGGGCTGCCCTGTTGTAGGTCTTGATCTCTGTGTGGTTCCACACTAGCCGGGGCCTAATAGTCGATCTCTTGTGCTTCCATAGCATCACTATGTAACAGCACTGAGGCGTGTCACTCATAATGACAAAACAGACAAAGCCGGCCAGAACCAAACAGGAAAAATTACTGTGAGCAAATAGCTGCAGCTTTACTGCACCACCTCTCCTATAATGTTGTGGCCTGTGACATTTGCTGTGGCCTGACGGTAGATAGTACTGTGCTTCCATAGCACCACTATGTAACATGCCAATTTGAGGCATGTCTCTCATAATGACAAAACCACTCCGTTCCCACAATATACCAGGACTGCAGTATATGAACCACAGTATAGCGGGGGACTGTAAGTTGCATCTAGACAGAATTCCATTGAATCTGTGGAACATATAGAGCAGTTGATTCATCAAATCCTCACTGAATCAGTGGGCCTACTCTAGTCACGACATTACACTAAGCAACAGGATTTTAGCCTAAAACTTAGGGTGAATTGTGAGACATATACAGTAAACCAAGTTCAGTATTCATGTTTGTGGGGATCTCTATGTGTGGAAACTGTACCAGGGTTCAGATGTGGTGCCGATTATGTATGACCAGGAACCTTTGACTACAGCACCAGCTTCAATATGTCCATAGAGATTCTCAGTCATCCAGGTGAGATTATCCAGGAGTTGAGTCATGGCAACTGGACTTCTTTTCTTATGGGATTGAAATGTTTTGCTACTCATCCAAGTATCTTCTTCAACCAGACTGAAGAAGCTATTTGGATGAGTAGCGCAATAGTTGCACTGCCTCATGTGTGTTTGATACTTACATGATATACACAGAATATACAGAGATACCATGTAAATTCCCTGCTGATGGCATTGAATTCAAAGACTAAATAGGCTTGTGCTTTGTGTTTCAGCGATGTGCCTATTGCAAGCACCTTGGAGCCACTATCAAATGCTGTGAAGAGCAATGCACCCAGATCTATCATTATCCATGTGCTGCTGGAGCAGGCACTTTTCAGGATTTTAACAGTCTCTCCCTTCTTTGCCCAGATCACATTCACCAGGCTCCACTAAGATGTAAGTAGCAACTGAGAAGCATGGAGTGAAATCATTTAGGAGAAAAAAGATTATATAACCCATATTTATAATCATAGATTTGTTTGGTTATTTCCAGTCAGTTTAATTTAACTCTTCTTGCCCCTGTGTGTAGTTTTCCTTTTCAACTGTCCCCAAGCTCTTCTTTGCCTTCTTACTCTGGCATTCTCCTCTTGCGCAAAGTAGACCAGCTGTTTTTAATTAATTTAAACTTTATCTTATTAAATCTCATTTTATGAAATCATATTAAAATAACAATTAAATCTATCTGGTTCAGTGCTGAAGAAACACTTATTATCTCTTTTTGTGTGTTTCATTCTTCATGTTTTCCCTCCCTCTTTGGTGTCGCCCCATTTTTTTCTTTTCTTTTTTTCTTCTTCTAATAACCTGTAACGTCAGAATCATCTCTGTAGCAAATGAGCAACTAAAATGATAAGTGGCAAAAAATTCACAAAAATTATTTTTGATTGTTAGAACACAGGGTAAAATCCAGTTGTTAGTTCCTAAACTAGAACAGACTCATTGAATCAGTGGGACTTATGTAAATATTGGCTTAACTGTCTCCATTCTTTTGGACTAACAATTTAATATAACTTCATAGAATATTGGTCAGTCTTATGCACTTTATGAAAAGGCTATAATGCTTATTCATTTGCATGGCTTCTTGAATGAGTGGGAAATGACCAGGATTCAGTTGAGTAATTTTGGAATACAGAAGGAAAAAAACAGGGTCTGCAGCCTTTGTGGGAAGAGAAAATAAATAACTTTGAGCATTGATGTGATGTGTTGGTATAAATCAAGTCTAGTATAGTAACACGATATATATATTTAAAAAGTGTTCTTCCCTTTGTAGCAAAAGTAATGTTAGGATGAGTGATGTGCGCGGAAGCAAGCAAGCAGAAGAAATACGTGTTGAAATCCAGTAGTAAGTTGCAACTAGGGTAGGGTTATTGACAGTTTGCATTCTTGTGATTCCCCTCAAATGCACAAAACCAATATGTTTGTTTTTAAAATGTTAATGGCTGAAATGTGCACAATTTAAAATAAGCATACAATTACTCTAATCAGTAAAGGAAATGAATTGACTAGGTAAAATGTGGATGAGTGTTCACACTGAGAAAATGTTGTAAAAGTATGTATGGACTTCCATGTAATGCAGGGTCAAACAACCTGATACAAAGGGGTAGGAAGAATCAGAAGGGATTCTGAAAAATGGAATGACACAAAGACTGGGAAGTGTTTACATTCTTTGCTCAAATTATATTGATATGACCATGATGTAGAAGCATTTTTCCAGTCCTTGAAGCTGTTGAAATTAAAAACTATCAGGCCTGTACAAAATAGGATTTTCTATGATGGCCAAAACAGAGATGCAAGATCTATTGGGGTGGTGGTGGTTTAAAGCTGCTGTGGATAGTGTCAGATTTTATTACAACAGGAGCACCGTGGGAGAATTTTTAATACTCTCCGACTTTTATTTTCTCTAATAAAGCCACTATCTTGTAAAAAAAAAATTAGCATGTGAGGTATCTTTCTCAGAAGCACATAGCAGAATTTGACGGGATGTGTTTGTTGTTTGCCGATATGTATACTTAGATGAGAAAAACATATAAAGAAAGAACAACATCTACTGGAAGATTAGATAGCTAGCTAGCTAGATAGATTCCTTTTTTGTGTTTCCTTGAAGTGAAATACAATACACATTCCCCCAGATGGTAATGGCATCAAATTTTAGCTTTTGTTTTGGTCTTTTAAAATAAATTATATAAGGGAAGTGCAAAAGAGAGTTCTGTCCTTCTCTTTCCAGTTGCAGCTTTTCATATTAATTATTATAACTGGGGTGATGATGTGGCACTTATCTGCTTTCCCATCCTGTCGCTCTTGAAACAGATAGCTGAGAAACGGGGGAAGCCCCTCCCCTCTCATCTGCTGCTCTTGAGATCGTAGTAGATTTTTATTCCTCCCATGGGGTTATCTTTAAAACTAATGAAAAATTAATTTACTGAAGTCAGCTTTGTCTTCAGGTGATTTCAAGCATGACAAGTTGCATGCGATATGAAACATTGTTATACAGTATTCACTGGGTTTATATGTGGAAACTCATTGTATTTTTAATAGTCTAAAACATTTGCTGACTGTTATTGTCGCCATAGAGTACTGGAGTAGAATTCTGACAATGTTTATCGAATATAAGGCTACAGTTATCCCCGCCACTATATTGTGGTTCATATAATGCGGTCCCGGTATATTGCGAAACTGCATTACATGAAGGCAAGGGCTCCTGGGGCAAGCTGTGTGGGCCTTTTGGGGGGGGGGGGGCTCTTGCACTTACCCCAAGCCTGGTGCTGCCCTGAGTGGGCCTCTGATGGGCTTCCCAGGCCTGTAGGAGGCTCCAGAAGTGGTTTCTGGAGAACTGCATTCCGGTTCACTGGAAACCACTTATGGGGCCTCCGAAAGGCCCAGGAAACCCATTGGAGGCCTGATCGGGGCAGCAGCAGCCCTGGGGTAAGCGCAAGAGCCCCCAAACAGGCCCCCTAGTCCTGATCCAACCCAGCATCTGCATAATGCAGTTTTCCCTTTATTGTGGGTCGGGTCGGGGGCCTAACCCTTACGTTTAACATGGGATTACTGTATCATCTGCCTATCTTTGGTAGGGATAGGGTAGTTTAAGACAGAAAGTTTTGTTTCTGCATAAATTGATGTATATTCCATGTTTTTGTTTATAGCAAAGGAAGAAGCAAACTGTGCAGTGTGTGACAGCCCCGGTGACCTCTTAGATCAATTCTTTTGTACTACCTGTGGCCAGCATTATCATGGAATGTGCCTGGATATACAAGTTACAGCTGTAAAACGGGCAGGGTGGCAGTGCCCTGACTGCAAAGTATGCCAGAACTGCAAGTAAGTAAAATTAAAGTATTGTTGATTGTTTGCTAACACAGTAGTATAAATGCTTGAGTATCAAAGACATTTGTGAGGAAGTTGAGGGTCTTTCCTTAAAACCTACAGTTGCACAAAAGGAGTTGATAAATAAAGACAAGATGCTTTTGGTTTTTGTTTGGGAACCAAAAATCAGAAGGGCTGCAGGGTTATGAGGAGTAAGATAGAAAAAAAGAGCTATGAATCTTATTGACAGATGGTCAAGTATGCTTCAAGAGGAGAAGTCTAGGGAAGTGGCCCCTTACTTTCTGTTATTCATAACCAAGTGACATTCCCTTGAAAAGCATAGGAATGTAACTTCTCTCTGCATTTACATGACCCCAGTGGCTCCCCATGTGGCAGAATCTGTTTCTTGTTTGCAATGGTTTGTGACCTGTGAAAAGATGCAAAAAAAAAAAAAAATCCAGTGGGAAAAGGTGGGATGGTGGTGGTACTGGAATCCTCTGGTGGACTGGGCATTCAGTTTGTTTATCTATGAAGTTTCTGCATTGCAGTGCAACTAGCTGAGTAGGGTTTGAGGCCTTGTGTAAAACAAAGAATGTACCTATCCTCACTTCCCCATTACTTTTTACTACCATTTCTCTGTTTAATGAGGCTGGGGTTAGGTGAGCCAGACCCATGTAGTTCGAAATCCATGTATAACTCTTATGCCCCCTAAAATGTTAAGCATAAATAGTTTACTTATCTATTTATTATTTATTTTAGAGTATTTTAATCCCGCTTTTCTCCTTGGAAAGGGGCCCAAGGCGGCTTACAGTAATGAGGGATAATATACAGTCCAGTACAATTAAGACATGTTCAAGTATTGAGACCAGGGAATTGCGGGAGCTCTTACGGCAGGCATGTCCAAACTTTGGCCCTCCAAATGTTTTGGACCACAACTCCCACAGTCCTTTGCCATTGGAAATACAGGCTTGGAATTCTGGGAGTTGTGGTCCAATACATCAGGAGGGCCAAAGTTTGGACATGCTTGCCTTACAGTATTAATAGACAACATTACATTAAAGCTACAAGAGAACGTGAGCAGTTAAAAAGAGAGTAAAGTTCCATGTAAAGTTCCAAGAGGGATTTACATACACATGCCCCTCCCCCAGCCCCTGTCAGCCTCTTGACATGCCACAACACCTTCCCATCCACCACATGGAGCACCCATGATGGGGAAGGGTGCCAGCCATGCCGCCACTGCCACCAGACAGGGAACCACCACATTGGCAACAACAGGGCCTAAGACAGTGGTATCCAAACTTCGGCCCTCAAGATGTTTTGGACCACAACTCCCACAGTCCTTTGCCATTGGCAATACAGGCTTGGAATTCTGGGAATTGTGGCCCATACTCTCTGGACGGCTGAAGTTTGGATACCCCTGGCCTAAGGTAAACCTGAGCCTCACCTTTCTCAGGTCACTTCCTGGAGGTGAAGATCAGAAAAATACTGATCAAATATTTACTTACTGGCTTGCTTGCTTGCTTGCTTACTTAGTTTCTGGGGTGGTGGTATATAACCAAAACAGTGCTGCTCAGATCCCTGCATATCAAAGGAGAAGTGTATTGTCTCAGACAACCTCAGCATATATGGCAACAGTGCTAAGTATTTTACCATCTTATTGCAAAAATATGAACTATGAAAAAATAGAGAGAGAAAAAACAACTTTAAGAGTAAAAGATTTATTTTGCTACAGTCGTCCCCTGCTATATTGCAGCCCTTAATATTTTGAATTTTTCTAGCAGCAAAAAATTATTGAGATTTGCATATTGCTTGCACATTATTCAGTCCAGAGGTTAAGGTTTCGAGGTTCCAAATAGTTTTCAAGCTTCTGTGAGAATCCTTATGTTCAGTGTTGCTTTAATATCCAACAAAACTTAAATTGCTAAACTTTTTTTCTAGACATTCTGGAGAAGATAACAAGATGCTTGTGTGTGATACGTGTGACAAAGGCTACCACACTTTCTGTTTACAACCAGTTATGGACTCTGTACCAACAAATGGATGGAAATGCAAAGTGAGTTTACATATATTTTAAAAATAGAAGTTGACAGAATAAAATTATTCTCCAGATTTTTTTCTTTATTGAGTTTAGTTCAGCTCATGAATAAGAATGTATTGTGTTTGCTGTTTTCTTTCTGATTGTCAAATACCTTTTACTTTTGATGACAATATGCAGGAAGAAAAAATATTGAAATGATTGATCAAAAGTGCTTTTCTGTCAATGTATAATGTACACCTCATTCTGCTACTATGTCTGAAGAAGTGGACATGCCAACGAAAGCTTACATTAAAATATTATAGTCTTTAAGGTGGTGGATATTTTTGTATTGTCTTTTCTTTTCTTTTGTTTTTGCCTGGAATGTATGAATGTATAGTTTTAAAGCTGGTCTGCCATAAATGACATCATTTAAAGATGCATCATTTAAAGATGCAATCCAGTAAAATGCATTTAGTGCTAGGTTAGAATTTGTGCAAGCAAAGCAGATTCTGTGAATTTCATGGCATGTAGAAGTGAATTATTATTCTTAAAAGCAAATGGAATAGCACCTGCATATCATAAGTATACAATTGGCAAAATATATCATTAATACACTTCTGAATAGTTTTGTTTGACGTGAACAAGCTTGCAGTTAAATGATCACCTTTAATGTACATTCGTCACTTTAGCATCTTGTGGATTTGAACTCCTTGTCCGAAAAATGATCGGACATTAAAAGAGGTCTGTGCAGTTAGAGAGGAAGCAGCTAGTAGAAGAAGATATGAACTTGCTCTGCTCTTACATCCCTTGTTCAAGCATATTTCCATTTTAAGATGCAGTAGCTAAAAAGCTTTGTATGTCTGTGTCCTCTACCCATACTGGACAATGTTCCAGATGCCGTAATTGCAACACTGGATCATTCCAGAAACCTCTTACACCTTTTCTATTAAACAATTTATTTTCCAGGTTTTTTTTTTAATTCAAAGCAGAATAATGCTCTGTATTCTGTCAAATAAATACTTAACTAACTTTAGGTAATTGTCCCTTTTGCTTGAGAAATTACGGATTTAGATTTAACTTAGCATCATGTTGCCTCAATATAAGGTGGAAGTGAAATCATGTATGATTTCCCCCCCCTTTGTCAGGTTGCCCATTGCAGGATCATTCCTGCATTGGTTACAAGATTGATTTTGCAGCTGGTCAACCAGCAGGGAGCCTGCCAAGGCAGAGGCGGTGCTTATGCAATTTCCCCTCCATTCCACAGTAAAATATTAGTCTTAGTGCTTACAACAGACCTATTGAAATCAGTGGGATGTAAATTAGTGGTGATTAAAATCCCACTGATTTGAGTTGGTCTCTTAAGTGTAATTGCATCTGAATATATTCCCCATGTGTTCTCTAGACATAATGTGCTGTACAGGTATGGTGAATATAAAATCCCTATCCATTAGAATGGCATTTAATAGCTTCTTTGCAGTCAGTTTAATTAAATGAAAATATTATTAAACATAATAATAAAACAATCAGTGTTAGAAAAAAATATTACTGAGAAGCTTTAATGTTTGTGGAGTTCACCCTTTTAAAAAAAAAGTTATGTTTAGCTTTACTTGAATATGAGCGTTCAGGATGCAAAAGAAGTGATGCAAAAATATGACATTTAGCAGTATAGTTTTAGCATATGATATATAGTTTAAAGCATAGGTTTTGTTTTATAACTATAAAGCCTTTCCTACAGTTTTTTTGTAGAATGAAATGCTGTTCTCTATCTCATCACAGTTGACTAGAACTGAAAATCTATACCAAGTAGCAGGAATGGACATTTCTTTGTATTGAATGCGAAATTGTTCTTGGGCTTATTTTGTTCTACTCAAGATAGCATGTGCTGGCTGAAATCCTGTTGCGTAGCTTAGTGACTCGCAAGTAGAACAGGTCCACTGAATCAGTGGGGATTTGGTGAATCAACTCGTCCATAAGTTCTCTTGATTCAGTTGCTTGCTTTGTTTTTTATTTACGATACTAAGCAGCAAGATTTCAGCCTATATGCTCATATGTTCCTAGCGGGGTGGGAAGAATGTTCTCTGAAATTTATTTATTTTTTTCAGAGACATCTCAACAGAAAATTCCTCTATGGCTAGTACTCCTTTCATTGGCCTCTGTTGAAATTTCTCTGCCTCATGAGAAAAATGAGAAAATAACAAAAGGAATTGGTACCTCCACTGAAATATCCACTCAGAGAACAATGCCCAACAAACACCATCTCTGTCAAGTGCAAGTCCAATGTGAAAAACTGCTTTCCAACTACAATTTGATTAGATAGAGCACACCTAGTTTTAACATGTTACCATCCTAACTATATAATCTTTTTCTGTTAGAGAAAATTTGTTGACCAATACCTATTTTTGATGTCATAGAGTACTATAATAAACAAAACCTTGTGCTTCTTTTGCATTTCAGAACTGCAGGATATGCCTGGAATGTGGCACACGGACCAGTAGCCAGTGGCATCATAACTGTCTTATATGTGACAGTTGTTATCATCAGCAAGACAACCTACCTTGTCCTTTCTGTGAAAAGTCCTCCTATCCAGACTTGCAGAAAGACAAGCTGCGTTGTCATGTGTGTAAAAGGTAGGAAAGTGAAGCTTTATTTTATATTAATGAAGACTGCTACTTGTTAGTAACGGTTCTCAAAACTTTCTGATAGGACCTCTTTATTTTACCTTTCTTTGGTCCTCACCTCCCCATGTCTTATACGTCCTTGATCCACAACGATCTCTGATCTAATGTACAGTAATAACTGCTCATTAGTCATGGGACGCCAAAGTTCCTGCCATCTTCAGGTGAATTCCATATATAGAAATTGCTGTCAGTCTGAGTGGTTGAATTAAGAAATTAGGTGCATTTGCACAATGTTATTAACCTGTGTTAGCAAGTGTGGCACATTACATGAGCTCTGCAAGTGGAGGCAATTTTTTTCTTATGCTTTTTGATTTAAAGTGGGACATAATTTTCAGAATGTATAGGGTATCTCTATTTTACAGACATCAGAATGAAAACTGGGTTTTACTAGGACATGCTAATAAATGAATCAGTGTGAAATTTTGACACATCATTTCCTTTAGATGGATTCACACGGAATGTGACAAACCCTCTGATACTGAATTGGATATTCAGTTAAAAGACTACATCTGCAGTCTTTGCAAGCATTCTTTGGAAGAGGAACATGTTCAGTCGTGTGATGTCATGGAGACTGTCCAACTTGTTACAGAACCTGAAAAAAGTAAGTATTTCTTTATCTCCATAGTCTGTTAGATGCCTACTGTTTCTCATTTGTATGGTATTTGGTTAAAAAGTCTATTGAAAATTGTTTCTGTCATCAATGCAGTAAAAAACCCCATGAAAATAGTTTTTTAAAGGTATAAAAAGCTGCATTGTTGGGACTTCACATTAAAGGCTCCAAAGAAAGACCTACACGTTTTTAGCACAATAAACTTCTCACTCTATTCTTTCTGATACCATCTAAGTTAATTATGGGGCCATTCCAATCATCTTTAAAAGTAGCAGGCCTAAAGGGCGAGCATATTGCTAAGGATAATAATGTTTTATTATCTGTGTTTTCCCATGATTTGATCTGGAGAAAGATATATAGCATATGCTGTACTTTCACAGCAAGAGTAGCAGTGTTATTTTAACAAAGACCATGTGAAACTATTATAGGAATGTAGTTGCTTCATTCCATATACGCAGAAGACTGCTTTTATATAGTGATGTAGATCTGAGCAGTATAAATGCTTATTTTCCTTAAAGTGAAGTTAAAATATCATTTTAATGATGTCTGAGTCTCTGAAAAGAACAGGTTAGTCACTAAATTCGGCAGCAGCTCCTGCAATTTTAGCATTTTGAACTTTGTTAGCTTTTTCATATAAAAAGGAATTTTCATCATATCTTTGTTCAGTAATGTCCATTACAGATCTTCTTATAAGTTTTACTATTGTCATAATGATTAATGCTTTTTCTCTTTAAATAGGCTTCTGGCTAGTATACAAAGCTGGGAGCCTGTTAACAAAAGAAAGATTAATTTGAGAAGCTGTATCTGATCTTGGTTTTGCAGATCAAATTTAAGCTTTGTTCTTGTTTTTCGCTTCCAGACAGTTCAGGGATTCAGACAAATGATGTTCACTGTATTGATAGTTTGATTGTGTATTCAGAAGTATATACGTAAAGACCATCTGGTCATACTTGTCCACACCACCTTTAGTTTTAATGTAATGATAAATCATCTTAAACTAGGAAATCTGATCTGAAATTGATGCATTGTTAGGTAGTGGATAAAAGAGCAACATTGTCTGTTCCTTGGAACTTAATGTATAAGTATCAGATGTTCCAAAAAAAAAAAACAGTATGTTTCTGCTGATACTTCTGGGTTGGTAGAGTCCTCAAGGGGGAAAGTAGCTGGAATTCTTTGTGCAGTGTTCAGCTCACTTCAGTTTTTTCCTGATTTTCTGACCACCAACTCAGAAGCCGTCATCTGATATTTACTACTGAAGCTTTAACATTCAAACCAAACTCTTCTATATGTGTTCACCATTTCTTAACTAGATCTGATCTAGGTCTCAAAGCAGAGCTTGAAATTTAATGGTTAAAAGGTAGTGAAATTTAACTACAGTCGTTCCCTGATATATTGCAGTTCATATACTGTGGTCTCTGTATATCGCGGGAATGCATTATACGAAGGCAAGGGCTCCTGGGGCAAGCTGTGTGGGCCAGTTAGAGGCCTCTTGCATTTACCCCAAACCTGGTGCTGTCCTGAGCGGGCTTCTGATACATAAGAACTTAAGAACCCAGAAGGGTCTGGAGGCCCCAGAAGTGGTTTTTTGTGAACCTGAAGTGTCTTCTGAAAAAATGGAACTGACTTCCCGTTCACTGGAAGCCACTTCTGGAGCCTCTGATAGGCTTCATGGACCTGTATAGGAATAGGAATAGGAGGAGTCCCCAGAAGCGGTTTCCAATGAACTGGAAGTGGCTTGCAAAAATGGATGTGACTTCTGGTTGGGTGTTGGGAAGGGTTGCATAGGTGGGACTTTCATGCACCCAGTCCTTTGTACATCTAACAAGCCTATTCAGGACACTGTCCACCCAATGAGCCTATTCAGACCAGGGTGATGTGAAATCAAGATGAACTATAAATGGGAGGCCTCTCTGCTAACTTCCCTCAGACTGACAAAGCTTCTTGGATGAGCAGCAAAACTTTTCAATCTCTCAAGAAGAAGAAAAAGAAGTCCAATTGCCATGACTAAACTTCCAGATAACTGGATGACTGAGAATCTTCACAGACATATTGCTAAATTAATATTATAAACTAATATTCTAATTAATGATATTAATTTAGGAAAGGCTTGTATCTTCTGGTATGTTTTGAATTGTTGTGTCTGCCTTGCTTGGTTGTAAGAAAACAAAAGGTAAAGCTACAAGAGCAGTCACTAGGGGTAGAATAATAAAATACACACTGCAGAAATTGATACATTATGCTGTTGCTTAAGTTTGTACAGATGAAATGGAAATAGATGTGGCAGACAATATGGCAGAGGAGGAACAGCTCATAACTGAGGGTAGCATTGCTCGAGAATCATTGGTCAGTTACACCACAGATGGTAAGAAGAATTTTGTCAACAAATATATCCCATATATAGAGAGAGAGACTGTATTTTCTAAGCTCTAAATCAGATTTTTGAAAAATGTAGACTTGGTCAGTCATTCAGCAATATTTTCTTTTTATAATACATATAACTTGAAAAAAAAATTGAAAATTTGTGGAGATATTTTATTGGCTGACATATTTCATGGAAACAATATTGTGTATCAGTACGTAAACTGTGTTTTCAGTTTTGCACAATGGAAAAAAGTGCATAACGTAACAGCATAAAACCTTCAGGCATTATAGTTAGTGACACCTTTCCCTCAAAACCCAATGTCTTGTATATAAACTTCTCACTTAAATATTAGAATGGGATCTCATATTATTCATTCTCAGAGTTGGGGAGGGATGGAGGTAAAAGGAAAAAAAACTGAATTCCAGTTTAGAAGATAATTAAAAAGCAATAGGACATAGAAAGTTAAATCATACAAATTCCACAGGATGATTCTCAAAATATATGGAACAAATGCTTCTTAGAAATGTGATGTGGAACAAGCTAGACTAAAGAACCCTGATAGTAAAAAAGAGGTCATTAAAATGAGCATCTTAATGAGAAGCTGTTGGCAAGAATAAGACAGATAAATAGATAAATATTTTACTTTATCTTTTAGTAGTTACAGTACTACTTAAGCTTTTGGCCATACTGCACATTACTTGACACCTACATCCCTATTATGACTTGTTTACTCTATATGTTTATTACGCTTATTTAATATATGTAAACTGTTACTATTATTTTGTTGTTTTAACTTTCCTTGTACACCGCCTAGAGTTGTTCTCTGAATCAAGATTGTTGGTATATAAATCCAAAAATTAATACATAAATGTGGATCTCAAAATGAGGATTTTAGAGTTTCAGAGACTAGTTGGTAGAATTGGTTTGGTCACCGTATGTGGCGCTTACATTTTCTCTATCTTGATGTGCTAAACTGTATTTGGTTACTAATGTATCAGATCTCATTGATAAAATCAGACAGACTCAAGGCTTTTGGGCAGGAACCTTGTGTAGGAGATAGTCATATGTTAGGGATGAAGAAAGTATCGGATTTTTTTTTTTTGGTAATTTGCTAAAATTAGTCATGGTAATTAGTATAGACATTCTGGACCCCTCTTGAATTTTCACTGTGGTAGCAAGTGGTTTGCTGAAAGTGTCAACTCATTAACTGCATTTGGATGTCATACTAAATTGTGGAGGAATTGAACTCTCTTTCTTCCTTTCTTTGGCGTATTGTATGGAACCTGTGCTGTGATGGATCTTAACCAGGACAGGACATCTTTATTAACCATGGTGTGAAGCATAGCACAGTTTTTGAATTATACTTTACAGCTGCATTGTAAGTGACAGAAGGGCATATGCAAGCCTGAAAGAGGTCTTGCAGAACTCTAGTTCACTGTGCTGTCTGAAACATAAACCAAGTAAAGAAGTGCAGAAATAAAACGGAGGGATGTAACTTGCCAGAGGAAGGTCTTTGCACAAATTCGAGAAAGAACGGAAAAATAAAACAACAAAATCCATGATCAGATAAATTTGGGATGCTGTTTATTTTTTAGATTTATATACCACCTGACTTTCCAATCAAACTCATAAGAACGTAAGAACTCTGGGCGGTTCACAACATAGGAAATCCATACAAGTTGATAATACAAAAAACATAAATACCGTTTACACTCCCTGTCCCTCCATCTCACTTAGGAAATAATAAGAGTGAGAAATGAGCAAAACAAGGCAACCAGCATGAAAGCGAGTTTGCAGCATCCAAAGTTTTCAGTTCTAAAATTCAATCAGGCCCCTGCTTTGTAGTCTTTCTCAATAGGTTTACAAAGTATGTGGGGGGAAACCAAGATAATTTTTTTCTCACTGTCATAACAGGAGTAATAGGATTGTTTGACTGTTGATTCAGGATAAAAATTATTTATACAGCATTGCAGATTCATATTAGAGTGTCTCAGAATGTCAAGCTTGGGATAGTAAGTACTGTACAGATTATGTGCTGTTTTATTTTCAAGGAATAAAACTGAGATATTTCTCTGCAGTTTAAAAAGGTTTTTCCCCCCCCCATCTAGTGATGTTGTAAGAAGAAACCCGAAAAAATGTTTTCCTTCTTTTCAGGCCTCTCGCTGAATAGTAAGATTGGTGAACTGGAAACAATCGTTTCTGATAGTTATAGTAAAGGTGAAATGGAAACATCTCCTAAAAAGATTCATATACCTGATGATAGTAAAAGAATGGAAGTGACAGAAAATATTCCAGATATAATACAGCAGGTTTCAGAAGGGCAAAGGGAAGAAATGACACCATCAAAAGGAAGCACGGCCTTGCCAGAAATGTCCACAGAGGACACACAGCTTTTACCAGTAACACCTGAGGACAGAGAAAGGATCCCTGACACTTTCTGCTTAGCCAGGAAAGAGAGAATCTCCTGTAGAAAGGAAGAACTTCTAGAAGGAAGGACCGTGGCCGAAAGTGTGGATGGAGGGGGCACTCCTGAGAGCTGTGAAACGTCATCTCTTCCCGCAAGTGAAAGTTGTGCAACTGACAGCTCTCCATTGGAGGACAAGTCTTTGAAGTCACCAGCTGAGACATTTTCTTCATTTCCATCGTCAGTTGAAGTCAGCAAGACAAGTGTGTCTTCCTCACCCGCCGCCTCAGTAGAGTTGGGTTCTTTGCCTGACGTGATGCGTTGTCAGACATCGTCCCTAGAATGCTCTGCAGCTCTTCCAACAACGTATGTGCCGCTCACTCCAAAAATTGGAATGGGAAAGCCAGCTATCACCAAAAGAAAATTTTCACCTGGCAGACCAAGGTCGAGACAGGTGAGCATGTTATTGGAAGTATGACAAAAAGCCTTTCTAGTCCTCATGATGTTTTATAGCATTCATTGGTCTGGTCATGGTATCAGTTGAGGCATTTGTTTTGCTTTCTGTCTGAAATTAAGACTAGGAAGTTTGGCATTGGCGTTTATGTTGAGTGGGTCAACGTTTGGCGTATGGCAGAACAGTGTTGTTGACATGGTAACACTCTGGAATTCTATCCAGCCTTGATTTTGAAACATATCTGAAACATATCTGAAACAGAATCACCTCTTCATTGGTTTTAATTCAAATGTGTAGATATGGAAATACATTCAGACCAACACATTTATATCTCCTCAATTTTTTCATCAGTAACTATTGGCAAAACAGTTGTGTTATAGAATTCATAGAGTAAAATTCATTTAATCCTCCCTTGGTTAAGAAATTTATTTTTAGAAACTGGAGAGTTGGTATGCCTAAGCTTTAGATTTCCTTTAGTTTCCTAGTTAACAGTTCTACATTTGTGTACAAATACTGTATGTGTGCATGTATTTGTGAAATCTCTTTCTTGTCTTTCTACCAAAATGTCAAGAGAGGCAGGAGCATAAAACTTAATGGGTAAAAAGAGAAGAAAATGTATGTATATTTCTATTACGAAATATGGCGATACCCATCTAGCATCTACCTATCTCTGAAAAAGAAGTTAACAGGCCCCAATTATTCCCTAAATCAAACTGGGCATGGTGCTGTATTAGAAGGATTCTGAAGATTAGTGCAACAGCATTTCTCAAATCTGTTCATCATTTTTGGCATTTTACTGTCATCTGAGTATTCATTCCCATTTCCCCCTCTAAAAGTATTACAACATAGCTGAGCAGTCAGATGAAGAATTGATTGATTGGGGGCAAAATGTAAGCAATAATGCATTTTGCGGGTCCAAAGGTTGAAGAAAACCTAAATCTGAAAAAAATGTTTTTCAAATTACTTTTTTTTTTCTGTTTCTGGGAGCTGGTCTTCCTCTTAACTTGATGTTCCTCTGGAGAACAGAGAAGTCACTAACAATCAATACCTCTTTAGATGAATATATTTCTGAAATACCAAATTGATTATTCCATGTTTGTTTTTAGCTTGGTAGATCCCATCCAGATTTCCTCAATATTTATTTATTTATTTATTTATTTATTTATTTATTTGGCTTTTATCCTGCCCATCTAGCCCTAGGGCTACTCTGGGCAATTTACAACATAAAAATATAATACAAAATAATTATTTTGGTTTTATTAAACTTACTTCATGTTCAAGTTGTGCTTACTACTTGATCTATCAAAACTTTGCTGTACTCCGAGAAGTTTGTAAATGGAACAATAATTTATTTCTGTTTATATTTATATGTGTTTATATTTATATGTTTGTTGACCTAATTGACTTTATTAACATTATAAATAGCTTATTTTTCCTTTCCAAAAAGTCTTGGTAAAGTCATATACAAATGGGTGAGCAGTCTTGCAGTATAAAATGTGAAAAAATATGGAATGTAAATAGAATCACTTTCATGCTTCAGAAATGTGTAACAATTTCTGCATACAGTATTTCTGCATACAGTATTGCTATTGTTAAGAGAAAACTTCTTGAAGTGAAACCCTTTAATTACAACGCTGTGATATGAGTTTCTGAATCAATTTGCGTTCCTTTCAAAACACCAAGAGTGGAAAATATTTGCTCACTTAGAGACACCTGGTTGAAGCATTGATGCCTCATGATTTTAATATTCGTTCACATATTCAGATAAATCAATATTTGCATTTAATGTCTAATTACTAAAATTAAAAAAAATTACATATTTCCAGAGCATAACATTTTTCATAATGAACATCTGCTTATATATCAGAGTTACTTTGCTTACAGGCTTTCCATCATTTGCAGTAGCAATGTTTGTAAGGGAGGTGTATTGGGATCATGCTAACTATGTAGAATTGCTTGTCCAGTGAAATGGTGAATGGTGGCTCAAATGTAATTATCCATATCTGGATAATTGCAGCAAATTCATCAAAGGAAAGGCAGTTCTCAGATACAGCTTTTTCACCCGGTCAAGTATTCAGCAGAAATTAATAGAAGTACTGTATATTATGATTTTCTTTATGCACACACTTAACCTAGAGTAAAAACCATTCAATTCAGTGGGTAGACCTGTGTTACATTACTTTCACCAACTCTTGAGGGACATTTTAAAATGGATGTTTAAATGTTATATATCATTAATTAACCCCAAATTTTGTATTTATTGGATTATTGCATCAGACTGTATTTCTTTGTTGTTGATACACGGTTAAGATCTGAGGCAAGATGGTAATTTCAATATGCTGAAAGGGGCCAAGTGGAATAATATCTAGAAACTGTAATCTTCTTTTAAAAGGCAGATAAATCATCTTGCAGCTTGATATCCTTTGCTAGCTACTGTTTATTTCACGATTTTTGTGCCAGAAAGATTTGCTTTTGTGTGTTTTAATCTGGCAGAGAGGAATCTTTTCTTTCTTTTTTTCTTTTTTTGAATTCTCATTAGGTACTTTTTTAGAAAAGAAAAGAATAATAAATAGGTCTTGGATGTTCATGTTATTCAGAGTTTCTCTGTGTTTTTAAAAACATGTCTATAAGAAGCTTTTTGTGCAACTGGTGCTGGAGGCATTTCTCGCATACACTGGAGAAATGAAACAGTTTTCTGTGTCTTTACATTTATATTCCTTACGTCTCATTTAAAATTGTTGATTTAATATAGTGTTACAAAGTTGAGAGCCTGTCCAGTTTGACTGGTTCACAATATCGGCAACAGCTGCTGCAGACCAAAGAAGGACATTTGAGGTCCATATGGCAATAGTCAAAATTATATTTATGGTCATTGATCAGTATGCCATTTGGATATGAGGATTGTACCAAATGGAATACCAGACCTCCTGTTTCTAAAATTTAAATCAAATACGTACACCCTTTGTCAATACCCTGTTTTGTGACAATATGGATTCCCTGAAAATGACCTCCCCCCAAAATAAGCCCTAGCAGGATTTCTATGCATTTGTTAAATATAAGCCCTACCCTGATAATAAGACCTAGTGATGGGCATGGCTATGGTTGTGTGCAGGGCTGACATTCAAGCATATTATACTTAATAAAATAAGACATCCCCTGAAAATAAGCCCTAGTGTGTCTTCTTGAGAAAAAATAAATATAAGACAGTGTCTTATTTTCGGGGAAACACGGTATATGTGGAGGAATTAATATTGTAGTAAGGGTATATTTAATATAAAATACCTCAATTATGAAATTAGCTTTTAGATTTTATAGTACCACTTAGTGAGTGCTAGATTGGCTGAAATATTTGTGTTTTTCTTGTATATGTTTGATGATATCATTGTTGCCCTTATAACACTTAAAAGCTCAGGTCCCAATTATTATATTTAACAAATCAATAAATTTAGTCTAGCTCTTCTTCCAGTTACAGAATGTGGGATACTTAACTCTATTCCTGAATGGTTTTTCTGAGAGATGCTTACTCTTCTAAGAAATTAATGTATAGTGCAATTGCATTATAAGTATTGCTAGCATCTGTTAAAGAAAGATTTCCAAGGATGGGAGCAATGTGGAGGAAACTGTAGCTCTGGGTTCTTTCTAATAACATCACTGAATTTGATTTATTTCTATTACAAAAAATGTGGAACTGTAGCAAACGTATAAACCAATCCAACTTTGTGTGTGTGTGTGTGTGTTCTGAACTAAAATCACAAGATTTCCAATATTTCCATTTTTTTTAAAAAAAAAATTAAATTGTCGGGTTATAACTTTTTCGCTTCATGGTTCTTTTTAATCCTTCATTTATGTTTCATTTTCCTAGTATATGTCCTATGTCTTTTTATTTTGTCCACTATGCTTCTTAGCTTTTCATATTTGTTATTCTGTTTTGAATCATAAGAATTATGCAAAACTGTCCCCCACCCCCAAGATGCAAACCTAAATATAGAAAGGATCTCAGTTTGTATACTGTCAAAGAAATCAAAGTTATAACTGAGTTATGAAATACATTGTTGATTGTGGCAGGAAATTGTTTGCTTTCTAGTATTGCTTGTCATTTGTAATTTGCTGTGACCATATAAATGTGAATGAAATGCTGAAATTTCTTCCAGTAAGTCCATGAATTAGTTAAACAGAGTAGTCATGCATGAGCTTTGCTTTGGGAACTTTTTAGTTGCATTTTTTATTTTTTTTATTTGGCTGCGTTTTATACATCTGTTTTCTCACCTGACATATCCTAGGGGGCTTGGAGTAGCCATAATACAGTGAGCCCACCTTCGTGGTCCCCAGACATTTCAGAAGGTCGGGAAACTTTTAAATCCAGACAGCTACCTGGCAGTGCCATATGGAGCATCAAAGTGGTAATTAATCTGCATTTATGTTCTTGTGATCCTTTATTCACTGCTGTCTTCTATGCTAAAGTCAAGATTCAAGTTTTAAAATTGTTATTATTTGTATCTTTCATATCTTTCCAGAGAAGATATAGTAGCATTAAAATGCATTTTTGTGAGCTAAGAATTTCAGCATAGAGAAAGTCATTGCAGTCCTTAGCTGAGTTGGTGAGTTTTAGTTGTAGTTTTCAAGCCACCTTTCCGACCTACATTTTAAAAAGTCTCTCCCAGTGCATGGGGTTAGATAGATTGTCAACATACCGTATCAGATTTGCAAAACACTTTATGTAAATCATTAATGCAGTTATATGTGGTGGTGGCTTGATCCACTGAGGGTGAAACATATATGCTGTAAAAGTAACAATTGTTGTGCCCTCAAAGCCAATGATAGATGATGGTACCTTATCTATATGGTTCCCAAAATGTCCAGTGGCCATTGTAGACTTTAGTTTATTGCACTAGAACTAATTCTATCTGCGCCCCACCAGAAACGGTCACACACAAGAAGCTTTGAGTTATGTACTCCTTTACAACATGATGTGTAATATTGCATATTAACACAGTTTGTATTCATGTGTAATCGAGCTAGTTTCTGTAGTTCCAAGGTAAATTAAATACATTACATTTACATACACAAAGAAAGTGAATTAAATTATTCAATTCAATGTGCGAATCCCAAAGTAGAATAATATTATAGAATGATGAGTGGAGACTAGAGATGGGCACGACTCAGAAAAAAAATTTCGTTTTCGTTTTCGGCTAGGGTCCGTTTCGTTTCCGTTTTCGTGAGCTAATTTTCAAAATGTTTCGTTTTCGTTTCGTTACGTAATGAAAACGAAAAACAAAAATGAAAAATTTTTCGTTTCTCCCCATTTAGCTCCATTGAGTGCTTTTCCAGTAACGAAAAACGAAAACTGGCTCAAAATTAGTCGTTTCGTTTCCGTTTTCGGTCCATTTTTGAACCGTTTTTCGTTTTCGTTTCGTTACGTAACAAAACGAAAAAACGAAAACGAAAATTGTGCTAAGTCATGCCCATCTCTAGTGGAGACTGAACTAATGATATTGCCATAACAGACTTGGATTGATTATATAGTAGTCAAATAGGAGCCTAGACACCCTTTCCTTGTCCTTCACCTTTTAAAACCTCACATACTGGCTTTTGTGGTTGCTGGTGTTTTCTTTAAATCAGATCAGAGAACTGAGGTCTATGGCCAGCTTGCAGACCAGCACCTGAACTAGAAACAAAACATTCTTTCAGGTAGTTGTTACTAAACCAGCATTGTAACCATTGTTAAGAGCAGCAGTCCCAACCTTTTTGTTACCAGGGCCCGATTTCTTTGAAGAGTTTTTCCACAGACCAGTTTCCTTATTGTGAGCACACATGAGTGCACAAATCTCCCCCACCCTGGTTCCATTGCAATCAAAACAAAAGCAAGTGTGACGGGTGTGCGGGGGGGGGGAGGAAAAGCCCCATGCTGTGGGGTGAGGGAGAAAGGTGCATGCCCACCTGGGCGCTCGCCTTAAAGGGAACCAGGCCTTCATACCTGAATTAATATGGTGCTTACCAGCCCAGTTTCTCATGGCCCATGGAATGGTACCAGTTCACTGCCCATGAGTTGGGGTCACCTGGTTTAAAGAAGAAAGTGTTTAAGTAAGCACAAGAGTACCATGGTGGACATGCAAACCCCATTCGTATATCTGTCTTGATAAATTATGGTTTATTAAGCCATAATCATAGTGTCTGACTTGTATGTGTATGTTCTTTATATATTTTGGACTGGTTTTCTATTCTGTGCTGATGTACTTATTGATGACCTGGTGTGGCTGAAAGAGTTTGATACAGTGGCTGAAATACTGTTGCTTAGTGCAGTACATCCCAACTAGGTAAAAGTAAAGGTACAGGTTCTCCCCGCACATGTGTGCTATTCGTGTCTGACTCTAGGGGTGGTGCACATCTCCATTTCCAAGCCAAAGAGCCAGTGTTGTGCAAGTCCATGTGGCCAGCCTGACTGAATACATTTCTTTTTTTAATTATTTATTTATAAAAGAACAGATAAAACAGCAAAATAACGTAAGAATAAAAAATAACAAAACAACAGTATACAAAAATATTACAATATACAGACATAAACCCAGTGCAACCCACCCCCTCAGGACTTAAACAAGATTACAACTTCATGGTATTGACCAGCCCGTGTCTCTCCAGAAGTACATTGAGTCTTCTCCAGGTGTATACCCCTTGCCTTTTTGAAATACATATACCAATAATTTATCCCATATTCCATTGAAATCATTAGATTTGCTCAGCCCTTTTCTAATTTTAATTTCACAGGTCAATTTATCATTAATAGCTAAGTTCCATAACTCCTTATACCATTCTTCCATTTCTAATTGATTATTAGATTTCCAATATCTGGCAAACATCAGCCTTGCGGTCGTAACCATTATAATTACCAATTCGCCCTCCTCTTTCTTCAGTTGAATATCTGCAACTATGTTTAACAGTGCCAACTGGGGGGACATTGGAATCTTTTTCCCTAGTATTTCTTGCATTTCATTGAAAACCAAATTCCATTCCAATTTCCTTTTGATTTAATTTCTAAGTCTCTCCAAATTAGGTTATCATTCCCTTTTATTAAATCTGGAATATGTCTTAATTGATTGGCTATGTAATATAGCTTAATGTTAGGTAACCCTAAACCACCTTCTTTTTGTGGTATATACCATAAGCTCTTATTGATCCTAGCTTTTTTATTGCAGTTGCAAAACATATTAATTTTCCCCTGAATCCCTTTAAGTTCATTTTCATCCCATTTTATAGGTAACATCCAGAATAAGAAATTTAATTTGGGAATAATTTTCATTTTACATACTGAAATCCTTCCAAACCAAGAAATCCTTAGTTTTTGATACTCTTTTATTTGTTCGGTAATCTTTTTCTTAACTTTCTCAGCATTTATTTTAAACATATCTTGTAAGCTCCATGCTAATTTTATCCCCAAATAATTAATGCTATTTACTAATTTACCTTTAAATACTTCCCTAAACAACTTTTTCTCTTCTTCACTGTAATTTAACAACATGCATTCAGATTTGTTCCAATTAACCTTTAATCCTGTTACTGCCTCAAACCCCTTTAAATGCTTCTGTAATTTATAAATATTAATCAATGGGTTTTTAATTATTAATAATGTATCATCAGCAAATAAGTTAATTTTATTTGACTTCCCCTCTTCAACCTCTTCTAGTTCTTTATCCTTCCTTATTACATTAGCTAGCATTTCCATTATAAGTATAAACAAAACTGGAGATAATGGGCAACCTTGTCTAGTTCCTCGGCCCAGGGTAACAATTTCTGTTATTCCATCATTCACTAATATTCTAGCCTTATTATTTGAATATAGTTGATTTATTATATTGCTAAATTGAGCGCTAAAACCTAGCTGATTAATTAAAATCTTTAATGTACTCCATTCTACCGTATCAAAAGCTTTAAAAATATCTAATGAAATTACTCCTACCTTCCGTTTTTTACTATTTGCTAAATACATGTTATTCATAACTCTTCTAACCAAATCTGCCATATGTCTACCTTTAACAAAACCATTCTGATCATTATTTATATATTTCCCTACAAAACTATTTAATCTATTGGCCATGATTGCTGTGAATATTTTTGCATCTTGATTAATCAATTAAATTGGTCTATATGAATCCATAAATGTTGGATCTTTATTCGGTTTTAAAATTAGTACTATTATTGATTCTTTCCAAGACTGTGGAATTCCCCCTCCTTTAATAATATTATTAAATAATTCTTTCATTTTAGGTATTAATAATTTCTTAAACACTTTGTAAAATTCTCATCCTATTCCATCAGTTCCCGGTGTTTTACCTATCTTCAATTTATTTATAATTCTCTCTATCTCTTCATCTGTTGTTAACTGATCCATCATTACACTATCTTCATTTTGAATTTTTATTATGGTATTTTCCCTTACAAACTCATAAATTCTACTTATAAATGGGTTGTTACTTGTATAAAGATTCTTATAATACTCTTGAATGCCTCTAGCTTTTCTTTCATTTTATTACATCTTTTACCCCTTTTACCCCTGTATTACCCCTATCATTTTTTATTTTTCTTAATTTGCGTCATTCTAGCTAGCAACTTGGAGTTTCTATTATGCTCATAATATTCTCTCTTTAAGTACATTAAATTTCGTTGCACTCTTTCTAAACGAATTCCTTCCAATTCCCCCCTTTTAGCTTTCAACTCCAATAACGCTCTATTATCTCTAGTTGAAATAAATATAGTTTCTAGTTTTTTAATATCATTTTCCAAATCTTGAATTTTTTTGAATGCAATTTGCTTTAAAATATAGGCCTCTTTCCATGCATACCCTCTTGCTACTGCCTTCATTGTGTCCCAAATCATGCTTGTTTCTCCTCCCCCTGCCTCATTTATCTTCCAAGTTTCTTCCAAATTTTTATGTATTTTATCTATTATCGATTTATATAAATAAATCCTTTCATCCACCTTCCATCTTTTTGCTTCTCTATAATCAGACCCTGGGTAAATTCCATGTTTACCATAGCATGATCTGAAATTTGTATTATATCTATCTCTACATTATTTATTCTGGATAATACATTTCTGTTTACCTTCCTGCTTTTTTACAATGGTACCTATTTATCTACTTGCATTTACATGCTTTCGAACTGCTAGGTTGGAAGGAGCTGGGATTGACAGCGGGAGCTCGCTTTGCTGCGTGGCACCCGGGATTCAAACCGCCAAGCTGTCAACTTAGCAGCCGACAGTTTTCCGCACTCTAGCCCACTGAGCCACCATGCCCCTCCACACATCACAACTGGAGTAGGTCAATTGATTCAGAGGAATTTATGGAGGATCTGTCTCACCAAGTTGTCACTCATTCAGTGGGCCTACTCTTCTTAAGACTTGTTATACTAAGCAACAGAATTTCAGCTAATGTATGTCAACGAAAGGAACAAAACGCTTTTGACAACTGGCAAGTTTATTATTTAGATGCCTGTTTGAGTAAGAGGGCTTAGATTCTCCAAAAAAATAACATTTCTTGGCCTTTAATGTTTTGTAAGATCATTGTTTTTGTTGTAGCAAGCTGACATAGGTCCCCCTCAGAAATTTCTAAGTAATGTCTTTATAGTATCTTTGTATGTTTTACTGCTGTTAAGTCAGAACTGTGTTATAGTTACTCTAATAGGACTTTCAAGGTAAGTCAGATATTTAAGGAACAATTTTACCATTTCTACTCTCCCAGTGGGGGATTCGAACCCTGTTCTCCAGAACTTTTCCTTGTTACATGAGCTAGTTGGCTCTGTGTAACTCCTTTTCTTCTGTTCACCATTTAAGCTAGAAGGATGCCTCTTCACTGATACAGATTTGATAGTTGCTATTTTTATATCATGTACCTTTAAAGTAGTTTCCCTGTTGCTTTGAAACACACATGCTCATTATGTACAGATACCACTAATTTTGTAATTGGATGCTTTTAAAAGGCTATAAAGATCTATCACCTTTTCCTGCATGCTTTCTCTGTTTTTTGAAAAAGATGAAAGTTTCTTTTTTATACTTTTGACATAAGATCTTTTTAGAACTGTTTGTTCCCAAAATACAATGAACAAGTATGGATCTTATTGTCGTGGATCTCTCTCTCTCTCTCTCTCTCTCTCTCTCTCTCTCTCTCTCTCTCTGTGTGTGTGTGTGTGTGTGTGAGAGAGAGAGAGAGAGAGAGAGATTTGATAGGAGTTGGAAAGAATCTTTGCTTTTGTTTGCTGTCCTTATTTATTTCAAGTCACCAATGCTTATCTACTTTATAATGAAGATCTGTTTGGGGCATCAGAAATAAAAATAAGAGATCTACAATGAACAGGGGTCATTGAGAAACCTTCATGCATTTCAGAATCCATCATGAGTTGTAAAGCAAGATCATGATAGGTGTGATGTATAACCTACACAGTCTGAAGCATGAAATGTTAACCAGAATTTCAGTTATAATGGAGGGTGTCGGATTGTGGACTAGGAGGTAAGGGAGCAGCTACATTGTGAAAGTTCTAAGAGTAGCAGTTACATTAATGACATTATCCATTCACAACACTTGCCCTGCTTGACCCGTGTAGTATGCGGAATGATTCTAGAGAAGAAGATTGTTTTTATATATAAAAGACTGGAGAATGATTCTGGAGAAGGCTGTTACTGCATATAAAAACCAGCTAGTGTACTCTCAGGCATCAGTACTGTCTCTTTTGAGGGTCTAGCTATACTGTATAGACTTGGTTCTCAAACCACCATGCTTATGGGATGCGCTTGAAACTACAGTCCACTGACAGTCTCTCCAAAATACAGTATAATTCTTGCTCCCGTAGATGATGAGGTTCTTCACATAACATTCCCCACAATAAAAGAATAGTATCATTCCAGATGGATTATAGCACATGTGGACACCAAGCCCTCGTGCTTTTGACATATACAAATAGAGATGGGCACAAACCACTGGTTTATTTAGCAGAGCTCTGCCTCCCCTGGCAGGGGCACACTCGGAGGCAACACCTGAGGAGGCAGGGCAGGGAAAACAGGGGTATTAATGGAAAAGACTACTGAGTTATATTTTATTTTTAACTTAATATAAATGCATTATTTAGAAGTTCCTGTCTATCCTGAGAGGTTTATGCTGAGATGATGATTTCACGCAACATATACTAATTGGCTTACCTGGTGTGAGAATATTTATATTACCAGCAACATCTTGGTGAATGCCTAGATTTAATTATTGTCCTAACTTTCTGTATGTAATTTCTCTTTCTGACTTCATGCCTACCATCCTATCCCTAAACTATGTATATTATATGCATATTGGAAATTCTACATAACACTTTATCATCTATAAACTCTCATATTACAGCACAACAGACTTGTTTTTCAAGTAAACCGAACTTGTTGTTTCAGTGACAACAGGCTAACGTAGCTGATGCTCAGGAAACTGGCTTATTGAAGCAGAATAATCTGCATTACGCAGTGCCTGAAGTACTTTTTGGTTCTGTCTGAATTTTGGAATTTACTATAAATAGGGCCGTGGATCAGGGTTCCCTGGGAAGCGGAGACCACGTGGAGCAGGTCTTTCCGGAAGAGGTGGAAGAGGGAGATCAAAACTGAAGAATGGAATTGGATCTGTTCTTTCTCCAGGGGTAAGAATCAGTAGCATGTCTGATCTTTTAAATTAAATAGGCAGAGAAACGGGTCAGGGTATATATCTCCAGAGGACCCATTAAATTTTTGTTCCACAAGTATTAGCACTCCGAAAGACCCCTTATAAATTTCACTTACTTGAAAAGCATAGACATAGTACAGCTATCCAGTCTTAATAAGCAGTCCCTCTCTGGCTGGGCTTTCCTCTGATCTCTTATTTCACTTACCTTCCTGTAACTTCTGAACTTCTCCTCTTCTTCCCCTTCTTCCTAATGGAAGACTTTCTCTTTCTCTGGAAACAAGTTGTCTCTCCTTTTATCAGTGTCTTCTCTGCTATGTTGATTAAATGCATACCTTCCTATCATCATCATCATGATCATCATGATCATCATCATCATCCCGCCCCAATGGCCACAGAGCCTCGAGCATCAACAAACATCTCAACATCATAAAATTAAACTCAACACATAAGCATAAAGATCAAGCGTTTCCCATTCTAAAAACACATGGGAAAATCACATTAAAATCACATTCAGAATTTGCAGTGTGATTAACTGCTGGGGAAAGGGCCAATCCAGAGTCATTGGATTGAGCTGGGCCCCCAAAAGAGGCTTTACCGGTGAGAGAGAGGGAACCATACTTCACTGCAGTGCATTGAGAATTCGTTGCAGAAATGAATAAGGGATGGAGTTGCAAGTGCTTACATCTAGATTTTAAAACTGCCCATTATGCTGAAATTATATAATTAAGAAGTAACGTTTTTTGTTCATATTGAAGAGATGGTGTAGTTAGAATATAAGAACTAGGAAGGAAGGGTTAGATTCAAATCAGTGTCAGCAGCTAAAGTGATTGGATGGCCTTGGGGCAGGCACAATCTGTTGATGTAGACCAGGGCTGTCCAACTTTGAACAGGCCGAGGTCTACTTTTTTTGGCCCAAAGTGCCTGAAGGCTACTACACTAATACCTCTACTTACGAAATGTATCAATTCCAAGCACATGCTCGTAAGTAAAAAAAAAATTTAAGTAGAGCAGCAGTTTCCCATAGGCATGCATTGAAATCTGTTCCCTCTGGAACGGATTGATTTTCAGTGCATTCCTATGGGAAGGCTGACCATGCACATGCTTCCCTTGCACCCGCTCGATCATCTGGCCAGTGGGGCAAGGAGGGGACCATGCCATGGCCCTTGAACTGCCCTGCTCGGCTGAGACAGTGGGCTGGCAGACCCAGAACTTTGCTGGGTCAGTGGTGGTCCTTGGGATGGGGGAGGGAGGGGTGGAGAACTTGTCCCCTCACTTTTTTATTGGTGGCCGGCTGGCTGCTTTTGAACCCTTCGCGGGCTACCGGTAGCCCACAGTCTACCTGTTGGGCAAGCCTGATGTAGACTACTCAGCAGCACTGATACAGAGATAAATTTGAGATGAGAAAAGTCAATCAATGGCATCCTGAACTTTGGGTAGCAAAGTTCATCATAGCAACATAAGTGTTAAGCTATTCTTCAGTACAGTGATGCTTGAATTTTCTACATTATGTTGCATGTCAGAACTAACAGTTGGTAATATATTACAAAAACAATAACTGGAACCTTTTGTTTCTGTAGGTCACAGATATGGACAGTTCATCTAACAAAGATGAGGAAGAAAACTCAATGCACAATACTGTTGTCCTGTTTTCCAGCAGTGACAAGTTCACTTTGCATCAGGTTGCAACATTTAATTATATTTGTTCTGCAGTGAAAATTGTTTTCTGTTTCTTATCTAGCAGATGTATAATACAGGGAGTATTCAATTCTATTGGTTTACTTGAACTGTCCAGTTCTGATGTGACTGCTTGCATAGGTAGGGCAGGGCAAGGCAAAAATGATATAAGTTGCTGAAGGCAGAGATGGTGGTGCTTGAATATTGAAATCTGTTAATTTATTTTAGGAATCTTAGCAGGGAAATGTATTAGAATACTGTGCAACCCGTTTTTGGTGGTGATATATATCCCTAATTCTGACATTGTTTTTCAGAAAGTAGCAAAAACCTCTGGTTAAGTAGGCATTTTGAATGTTTAATATATAAATTGCGACTGAGAAGTGCAAAATATTTATTTCTATTTTACAATACTTTTCCTAGAGATTTTTAATTACTTGACTAAAAAATAGACTAGCTTTCCTTACAAAAATGCCTGAAGTAGTTTTACTGCCATTTATTATGTAACTATGAGATACCTATTATTGTAAATACCTATTATAATGATAGCATAGCTCATATAAATTAGCATTTCTGAAGTAACATAAGGAATAAAGAGTAAGGCATCTGTGTCTTGTCATTGTATACACTACCGCTCTTTGTACATTTTGCATGGCAGGTCATAAAAGACTAATCTGCTTGATATTTAGGATATGTGTGTTGTTTGCGGAAGTTTTGGCCAAGGTGCAGAAGGCCGGTTGCTTGCCTGCTCTCAGTGTGGTCAGTGTTACCATCCCTACTGTGTCAGTATTAAGGTAGGTGTTTTAAAATGCTTGTAGCACATTTTGCACTTACATGCATGCTATGCATAAACCACATTGGTTCCACTTTTGACACAATTAGAGAACGTTGTTAGCTTGTTAAATACACCTCTGTTAATGTGACTGTTTTTTTGTATGCTACTTGCAAAGTACTTGCATTCAGTGACATTTTAGAGGTGCAAGATAAATTAACCTTTCTGTAATTTTGCAGCTGTAAATAGCACCAATTATCTTGCAATTGGTTCAAAGAAGGTATTAAGCCATAGATAGATATTAAGCTAGACATGAGCCACGTATTAAGGTACGTAGCAGGATTTTTTCCTTGGAAAAAATTATACTCTTCACGGAGGCAATAAGGTTCAATTAATTCAGTTTGTCTGTTGGCTGTCAGAATTGACAGCAAGTAGAGTAGTTAATTAATGTTTTACATTCATTAGGCTGAGAGAGAATGTGTGAAAATTAAATTTGGATAGTTAGGAATTGACTTATGCACAGATAATAAGCTATTTGCTGCAGTGTATAAACCATAATGTGTCTTTCTTGTTTTATAAGAGCAATTATTTAAGTGGTTTTTTTTCCTCCTGTACTTTAGCAATTAATATAAACTCTATATATACTTTATGGTGCAGACAATCTTAGAAGAGTATAATTTATATAACACTTTAGAAAGAATTCGAGAAAAAATACTTAACTTTAGATTAGTCTTTGAAATTAGGGGCACAATTGGTTAACAATCTTAGTTAACCAGGTTGCTAATTTAGGATTACTTATTATTTCAGTTTTAATATGTACATCATTGCCATGTAGTTTTTCTGTTTCAGCAGGTGAGGTAACATTATTATTTCAACCATTCCTGCCCCCCCCCCAAAAAAGCCATTTTAATCCTCATTAAATAGGTCGGAGGAATTCTCTGTTGATTGCACTTAACTGGGAGTGTTGGAAATGCTTGACTCTGGCATCAATCACATTGCTCATTTGTTTGATATAGAGCCAGGCTTTTTCTCCAGCTGAGATTCAGAGCAGTGTAGAGAAAGTTCTGGGTTCATTCTGTGGCACACGAGGTTGGACTAATAATTATACATGGGTGTTTCATTTTGGAAGAGCAACTGGTTCTGAAACGAAACACGCCAGCACAGCTGGCGTTCGGAAAGTACTTCCACCCTCCGGAATAAAATCAACCACTGTCTTACCTTGCTTTACCTCGCGGGGGAGGGGTGAAACTCCAACCAGGAAGCAGCCTCTGATGCATCATCTTTCCCCTCTCCCTGGTTCTGTCCAATCAGAGCAAGAGACAGGATGATGCATGTCCTTGCACAGCTCCTGATTGGCCAGTGCCAGGGAGAGGGAAAGATGACGTGTTGGAGGCTGCTTCCTGGTTGGAGTTTAGCCCCGCGTGAGGTAAAGCAAGGTAAGACACTGGTTGATTTTGTTCTGGAGAGGGGACAGCATTACGAATGCCAGCTGCGCTGTCGTGTTTTGTTTCTGAACCAGTCTCCTCCTGAAACGAAACGCCCATCTCTACAAAGATGGAACCATGGAAAGAATTGCCTTGAAACAGGATTCCTCCTGCACAGTGTTACCAGCACTGTGCAGGATGAATCACTGTACAAAACAGCATTTTATATGCATGACAGTGTGGAAGACTCCACCAATGTTTATACCACTTTATGACCAGATTAGGAAGGGAAGCAGGGAATTAGTGCAAAGCAAATCTCTGTTTCCATTTACTGAGCACCATTGCGCTATATCTCTAGTCACTGGTAGCGAATGGAAGAATTATTCAAGTGTGCTGAACTTCCTTTATAGGTGGCGAGGGACTGGGAATCAGTGTTGCCTTGTTATTTGATGTTTGCTGTACTTCTAAAAGAGAGATTTCTAGGACTATTATAATAATTTTTGCAGCAATATTTATTTATTTATTTATTGCACTTATATCCCGCCCATCTTCCAGAATGGAACTCTGGGCGGCAAACAATAAAACAAACTACAATAAAAGAAAACAAGAAAACAGAAAAAAAGTTCCAATAAAGTGGGGAGGGACAATACCCTCCAGAACAGATGAAGCGGGTGGCAAAGAGAAGGGAAAAAATTAATTAAGTAAAAAGGTCGCCAAATGCCTCCTTAAAAAGGTGTGTTTTCAAAACCTTTTTGAAGGCTGGCAGGGACTGTGCTAGGCACAGCTCACTGGGGAGATGATTCCACAGGTATATTTCGTTGCATAAAACATAAATGTACAGCAAGTGAACATTATACAACAGGTGATGCCTATCATCTGAAGATATCTTCAAAAATTCATTTGTCATCCCCCAAATTAAGACTAGTAATTAAGATAATGAGAGTGGGCATCACAATAATTTAATAAAAGTGTTGCTGAAGGATGGAGGCAAATGTGTTGGTGTTGTGAATAACTGCCTGCTGTCTCCCACTATGCAGATTACAAAAGTGGTGCTTCACAAAGGCTGGAGGTGCCTGGAATGTACCGTGTGTGAAGCCTGCGGGAAGGCCACAGACCCAGGAAGGCTGCTTCTTTGTGATGACTGCGACATCAGCTATCACACTTACTGCCTAGATCCACCATTACAGACAGTTCCCAAAGGAGGTTGGAAGTGCAAATGGTGTGTTGTGTCCTTATTCTTCAGAATGTTCTTTAATAAATATTTTTTTTTAAATCCGGCTGTCTTTTAGGCATACATTTCATTTAGTGGGGCCATAGAGGGCCTATGAAAATAAAGAAAATGCCCACATACTTTATTTTCGCTGAGAACTTCAGCGCTGGAAGGGACCCATGGATCACCAAGTCCAGTTCCTGTCAAGGAACCACCGCAGGGAATCGAACTCCCAAAATCTGACCTAAACCACTGATCTATCCTGCAGTTAATTTGTGCGCTTCAGGGCTGGAAGATTGTTAGAAGGAATGCATTCTTCAAGGGACTTTTTCAAGAGCCCAATGTAGAAAGTCACTCTGGAAATTGTTTCAGACTTTGCTCTGAGGATTCCTGGCATGATTATACTGGGAATGTCAACTTACCTGCCAGGATCACTCAATCTGGCATGGGTCAAGACCTCATGACTGCTGTAACAACTGGGGCAGTAGCATCATTCTGTTGTCAATTTATATAGCCGAGGACACTCTGAATTTGGTTTTCTTTACCGGTTAGGAGGAAGATGGTCATAAAATGGGAGTTTTTAACCTAGTTTTTGTTTAAGTTTAGTCTTTCAGTGATCTAAGGAATCTTATTAAAATGATTTTTCCATGGAGGCCAGTGTAGGAAAATCCATGATTACAGAGTGTACCACAGCTATTTACTCTTGGTATTTTGGATGAGATGACCCATCAAACCTGAATATCCTTCAGGGTCCATACAGCTATGGTGTGGGATCGATCCCTCAAGGCTCTCTTTGACCCACCACCCTATGCTGTTTGGCTTCTGCATAAAACTACTGAGAGGGTTTTTCTGGGGATGTGGAGTGAAGTGTCATCAATATGAGGATGCCAGTTCTAACTCAACTTTTGCTCTAATCCAACTGAGGAATAGATATTCAGAATCAGTGCCAGGGCCGTGAGTAGCCTCCTTGAAGGCCAGTAAATTGATATGCAATCCAGACAAAAGATGAAGGTAGTGGTAATGAATGGTTTGTCAGCTCAAATAAATGGAAGCTGCTGCACTTCAATGGGAGAAGCAGGATTGATCGTTTTGAATTTCCCCTTGTCCAGCATAATCACTCAGCTGTGGACAGTCTTGGAACATTTATGGCACCTGGATCCTTTCTCAAAAGAAGCAGCTTTGTCATAGTTATTCATGCTCTGATCATCTTCTGCAACAAGGGCCTGCCTTTGAGATCAGTCTGGAAGCATTAACTGGCACACATATGGGCATCAAGATTATTCAGAGAGATTGGTACATAGGATCAATTACATCGATGTTTTGTCATATGCACTGGCTACCAGTGTGCTTCCATACCAACTTACGGAATTCTGGTTTTGACCTGTGAATCCCCATCTAACATGGAATTAGATATTATGGGGGGGGAGGGGAGCATTTCCTTCAATATATACCCACCCAGACCCTAAAGGCAGCTAATGAAAACCTTGTCTGGGAGCCCCTGCCAAATGAAATGAGGTGGGTGATGGTTAGAGAGAACCCATAGTGTTATCCTGGTGAGGAATTCCCTTGCCAGAGAGGCTTGCTAATAATACATTATGGTCCCTTGGCACCAGGTAAATACCTGTAAAAAAATATGCAGGGCATTTTAGTCCCATATTTCAATAGCACCACTGTAGTTCTCTACTCGTGTTTTCATATCAGTTCACATTTTGTTTCATTGTTGGAATTTTAGAGGGGGTCCCTGTGTTGTGCGAAGATTTACACAGAGTTTTGCTCTAGAATAATACAGAAATGTAATTTGTTGATAAGTAAGTAATAAAATATGTCACTTCTTGCCTTGTGTTTTGCAGGTGTGTTTGGTGTAGACATTGTGGCGCTACTTCTCCTGGTTTAAGATGTGAATGGCAAAATAACTACACACAGTGTGCCCCTTGTGCAAGTTTATCTACTTGTCCCATCTGCTGTTGCAGTTATAGAGAAGAAGACCTCATTCTGCAGTGCAGGCAGTGTGACAGGTCAGGGTTTCTGCTGCACTGTGAATTTTATTTTTCATATTTCAGTCCTTTTGTCCATAGTGTATTGTGGCATGTATAATAGTTTAATGTGCCAGAACGCTTTCTTGAGTTTAGCTCCATGCTTCTTGATTAGAGTATATTTCTGGTAAATTAGCATGGGGTGGTGCTTTGTGATGCAGAGTTTATTTCAAGAGAAACCCCTAGGCAATATTGGAGAAAGCATGTGGTAGTTCTTAAAGGTAATATGTGCTAAAGTACAGCTGTAGTTGACATAGTTGAAGATTCAACATTATTTCCTTGGGTGGAAAGAAAAATTCAGTGTAAAATAGCTCTTTGTTTTCTGAATTGAGATGTCTGAATTTCAGATTATTGGAAGGTCATCTAATCCTTTATAGTGATCTCTCACTGATTTTCTCTTTCTCCTATTTTACCGAATTGTGATGTAAAGGAGAAACAGAGGAATGCTCAGTATCAACCTCAGCTGAATCCTGCAGATACTATCTCAGTCAAGTGATTGGTATTGACCTTATTCCACATAGGACCAGTATAACACCACATTGAACACACCCAGTTTAATCTGATTTCAGAAGTTACAGAGGATGGGTTAGTATTTGGATAGTAGGCCATAAGGGAGTTCCTCCTACCCAAAAACCTGGGAAGCTGATGCCAGTCAGAACAGTATTGGAGTAGTTGAGCCACTGGTCTGACTGAGCATAAAGCAGCTTTTTGTGTTCCTATGATATCAAACAGAATCAGGCATTAGATAGATAACAGTAAGTGCCAGGAAGCTGACCTCCAGTACCAACCTTGGAAATCAATCCTCCTGTTAGGATGAGAACCACTTCTACCTAAGTACTACTTGTGGTTCCCAAATGTTGTAAACCATGCAAGAAAGATACCCCAATACTGGAAGTCATCGAGAAGTCCAGAAGCAGCAACAGGAGCATTCTGTGCTTATCATTTCATCTCTCCAGGGATACAAAGCAGTCTCCATGCTAAAATTCAGTCCTGATGTTCAGTTGAAATAGAACTTAAAATCATATTTTATTCAAGAATTCTTGGAGCAGTACACCAAAGACCTGCTCAGGTACCTTACTCAAAGACAACTGGTGAATGTTTTAACTCACCAAGAACTATCTTGGAGCTAATTGCACCATTGCCTTTTAAAAGGCAGCTATTAAGACAAGGGATGCATTGTATGTTCTTATTCACTTGCAATTTCAAAAAAGTTGGAATTTTGTTGTGCTATAATGTTGCACATGATTCAACTACCTCTCCCACCCCTTTCTATTTAACTTGCAGATGGATGCATACAGCTTGTCAAAACTTAAACACAGAAGAGGAGATAGAAAGCACCGCTGACAGTGGTTTTGACTGCACCATGTGTAGGCCATATGTGCTACCAGCAAATGGTAAGTTACCAGTGAGGTGTCCAGAATTGCTGCAGCTGGTTTGAAAAAAAAAAAGCTGTGTCTTGTCTGTGACTTCATTGGTAGATGTGATATTAATTCAGAGACAGCAGTTTGGGGGAAATAATTTATTTTGTCTTGCATTTTAGTACCATAAGATTAGTAATGGGAAAGAAAATAACTTATAAATAAATGTGGTTAAATTTCTATTAACAATGGATTTTGTATCTTAAATATGGAAGAATTATATCAGAAAAGTCAGTGTATATGAGCAGGGGGGAAAGTGTAAGCTGCAAATCAAACATCATGCTTCTTGAAAGATGATGGCCAGAATCCTATGTGAGATTTATGCAGGATAATTGTAATTCCCTCCCAGACTAATCTTGCCTCAGTTTTTGATGAAGCGATTTGCTTGGTAGACCAAGGGAATGTCCAGGGATTAATGCAAGTTTTTACACCTCGGTGGTGGTGGTGAGACAAATACTCAACTACAGGATGAGGGATACTTGGTTCAGTAAAACACATGCAAAAGGATCTTGGAATTACAGTAGACCACAAGCTGTTTATGAGCCAACAATATGATGTGGCTTCAAAAAAGGAAAATGCTATTTGACGTTTTATTAGCAAATCCTAAGAGAGAGAGATAGTTACCTTATTTATCCCACATCTATAATCAGTATATCTTGGGGCACTTCGTCAAAATCTGAGAGTTCTTCAGCTAGTTCTTTCAATACTCATAGATGCAGTTTATTGGGTGCTGGAAGTTTGAACTCATTCAGAGCAATAAGGTATTGCTTGACTATTTGTTTATCAGTCCCAGGTGGCAATCTTGTCTCTTCCACTTGTACTTCACATTTGCCTGGAGGGTCATAGCCTGCCTTTGGGAAATTTCTGAGGTGAAATCAGAATTGAGCATTTCTACCTTTTTTTTTTCCTGAGAAGAAAGGATAGCTTCCAACTGTTGTGAAATACTAGTTCTCCTCTTCAGGACTGGTTAAACTGCATTTAAAGTACTGTGTCCAGTTCTGGACACAGCACTTCAATTAGGATACAGACAAATTGGAAGAGGTTTAGAGGAAGGGAACAAGAACAATCAGAGGAATGGAGCCCAAGCCTTATGAGTAAACAGTGAAAGAACTGGGCATGTTTAACCTTGTGGGGGGGGGAGAGAGACTTGAGGGAAAATATGACAGCACTCTTCAAATAATTGAACCACTGACAGAGTTGGGTCAGGATCTGTTCTCATTCATTCTGGAGCACAAGACATATAGCAATGCAGGCATGTCCAAAGTCAGGCCCAGGGGCCAAATGCGGCCCATTTCCAAATTTTGAGCGGCCTGCAACCTCTTCTCCCCACCTGCTCAGCCTGTCATGCATTTCCACCAGCTGGCCCCTCCCCATACCGGATAGAGACATCAGCTTGCAGTTTTACGGTTTGCCTGCCCTCCCTGCCTATGTCCGTCCCCTTAGCCACCTGCCCAGCCTACCCCACCCTGGTTCCATTGCTTCGGCATCCTCCCCGCTTCCTTGCATGTCCTAGAGGCTTGTGCACAGTCCGGCCCAGGGGCCGAATGCAGCTGTATGGTCAGCCCCCACACATTTTCACCTCACCAAATCTGGCCCTCCTTGCAAAAAGTTTGGACACTCCTGTAGTCATGTGTTCTAGTTACAGGAAACCAGGTTTCAGTGTAATATAAGGAAAATGTAATTATTCAAGCTATACAACAATGGAACCAATTGCTTCCTGTTTACCTTGGGGGAGGGGGAGCGCTCTAATTCTGGACGCATTCGAGAGAAAAATAGATAACCCTCTGTCAGATATACTTTGATTTGACTTTTTGCATTGAGCAGGGGCTTGGACTCAGGGGCCTTACAGGCCCCTTCAAACTCCATTCAAACATCACGGGAAGAATCAGCCTAGAGTTAGAAATTAAACAGGGGAGCAATTCACACTACTTGTATTTTAATTGACCAATTAAGGCAGAAAGACATAGCTATGTATTTAGATAAGAACAATGCACCATCAGCTCAGTTGTGACTTAACGGCAACTCTTCTCAGAATTTTATAAGTACAGTGGTACCCCGACTTGAGAGCAGCTCGACTGAAGAGCAATTTGTCTTAAGAGCGGAAAACTGTTGGCATTTTAATTGCCGCCTTACAAATTTTAGATATGGTCTGCTCGACTTACAAATATTTTTTTTAATTTTTGAACTTTTCTTTAAAAAATTAGATAGGTACCCCGCCTTAAGAGTAGTTCGACTTAAGAGCATGCATTTGGAACGGATTAAATTCGTAAGTCGAGGTACCACTGTATAAAGAATTCAGAAGTAGTTTACTAGTCCATCTTCTGATAGTTCTTTAGGACTGTGCACCTTGCACAAGGGTCCACACCCTTGTGGTGAATCATACGCCTGACCTCAAAAGAAACAATTTTAAAGGGAAAGGATATTAAATTTTATTGTTGGAACCAGACAATCCTTCCGCTATATATATTTTCCCCCAGGGTACAGTATGCATAAGGCAAAGCAAGGCAGGGTTGTACTTCATTTGAATAAGTGAGTTTTAAGTACTTAGCAACATGATATAACCTGGAAGTTTACTTTCCAAATATACAGTATATGCAGAAGGTTATGCTGTAAATTCTTTTGTTTCAGGAGGTATTCTGGTGATCCAGGCTTTCTCTGGCCTGTGCTTGTTGCTTCCTGAAATCTTATTATTCCTGATATTTAATTATCCCATATTTATTATTTTTAATTAATTGTTTTCCTTGTACCAGTGCACAAAAAGATGAATTTATGTAAAACAGAAATCTGGTTAGTGTAAAAATTAAATAAGGAATACAATTCTGTCACATCTGGATTAATGGTCATGGGAGTAGCAAAGGATAAGCAAGTTTATCAAATCAAATGTTGATGTTATGGAGTTTGAAATGAATGTAAATGCATTTTTAAAGTTAGTTTAAAGTGTTCAGCTTTGTACATCTTTGCTGTCTTTTTTCAGTACCTTCATCTGAATGCTGTGAATCATCCGTTGCAGCTCCAGTTATAACAAAGGCAAAGGAACTTGGTAACTTTAAAAAAATTACTCTTAATTTCATTTGTATTGGTATTTCATTGATACTCAGATTAGAGATGGGCATGAAATGATCAATTTTTCGTTTTCATTTTCATTTTTTCGTTTCGTTACGTAACGAAACGAAAAACGAATTTTTTGCAAAAATTCACGAAAAACAAAAACGGACCGAAACGGACCCCCTAAACGACAAACGAAACACCATTTTTTTGAGTCATGCCCATCTCTAACTCAGATATTTCAGGGCTTGTAGAGCAAAGTCTGGGGATGCATCCCAGCAAATTTGGGGCCTCTGGGTGGTATGAGGTTCTTTTTAGAGCCGTTTAAAGGAGAGATGAATCAATCTGTCAATTTGTCACTGGAAATTCATCAATTCTGCAGCCCGGTGAAATACAAATCATGATGAATCACCATTTTTTTAAATTCATCCAATCTCTACTATCAAATAACCTTCTCTTGTTGATTGCCAGCAATTTGTGATGTGGTAATTGTTAATTACCTCAAGACAACAAACCAACCAAACAATGAAAAAGAGCTTAGTGTATGTGGTGTTCTTTGTAAGAATGTAAAAAAAGCTATATAAGCAAAATTATTAAAACTGTGTATTCCTCTTATGGCTCGTGCAAATTTCATAGACCCACCGAAGACATACACCCAGGATGGAGTCTGTTTGACAGAAACAGGAATGTCTCAGTTACAAAGTCTCAGTGCAGTTGTACCAAGAAAAAAACGGACAAAGCCAAAGCTTAAGCTGAAGATTATAAACCAGAATAGTGTGGCTGTACTCCAGACACCGCCGGACATACAGTCAGAACACTCAAGGGACGGAGAGATGGACGACAGCAGAGGTACGTGTTCCGTCATGTGTTTCATTGTTAACAATGGAAACAGCCTGTATATGGCCATAAGCTTCAGGGAATAGTCAAGCTGTTGGAAGTATCATAGTCCACATGCTTTGGAATTCAATGAGATATTATGAGAAAAAAGTTCAGAGCAGTATACTGCCATTTTGTAATATTGTACATATTGTAATTTGAATTAGTTTTTGAATTAGTCTTCTGTGCCGTTAAAGCTCAAAACAGTTTGGGGTCAAGTTACCTAGGAGAGGCCCTGCGGAGAATATTAACTGCTACATAAGCACACTTTCCTTTCTTATGGGGAGAAGCCTTTGTTTGGTATTATTCCCAGGTTGTAGAATGTGCTTCCCTCAGAGCTGCCTTCAGTTTCCAACCTCGCTGTTTTAAGGAAAAGTGTGGAGTCTTGTCAAAGTGCCCTTTTAATGAGCATTTTAAATGTTTTATTGTTCTACAGTGGACCCTTGTATAACAAACAGCTTGTATAACATAAAATTTTTACAACATAAAAAATTCCAGAGATAGGGAAAATTTGCTTAACATAATCGCCTATGGGGAAAATCCGTACAACATAAAAATGGGATTACTCCATTTTCAATGCATTCCTATAGGAATTTGTATAAAGGAAAATTTGCTTAACATAATTTCATTTGGAACGAATTAATTCCTTTATACAAGGTACCACTGTATTTGTGTTTGATTTGTTTTTGGCTTATAGTTTGTAATGTTTGTAAACTGCCTTGAGTACTATTCTGTTAGTAGGAAAGCAGAATAGAAATGAAACTAAATAAGTAGTAATTTAGCCCACATTTGAGCAGATGTATATCTGTATGCATTGGAATATTATAATATTTCCACATTTTGAAACAAGCTTGTTTAAGAACGTGAGTGAATGAGGTGGTGATGGGTGGGCTTATTCTAATGCTAGTGGAATCTGTTCACTCACTACACCAGTAGTGCTCCAGAGGACAAGCTGACCCACGAAATATTAGGAAAGGAAGGAAAATTTTTATTTGCAAATCGTCAGATCATTGCAAAAAAATATACATTTCAAAAAGCAAACATATTATCATGTCATATTCATCAGCATCCATACAATAAAAGAAACACTCCAATATCAATGCTTATAAAATATAATATAAAATACTGTATACTTAAAACCAATTTAACTAAAATTCCCTAAAAGTATTTACTTTACAATTTTAAAACCTTTTACATAAAACATTTAATTTCCATTCTAAGAGGCTATCTTCAAACCTCTGAATCTTTATAGCACTTTACACCTATACCATCCAAATACTTAGCTCTGCATATAGCGGCTTTAAAAGCAAATATTGCAACTCTGTTTATTATATCTAGATTGGATGTTTGTAATAAAAAACTCAGTTTCTCTGGGATGCTTCTGTTTTCCACTTTCTTTAAAATATGCTGTAAATATTTTTCTCTTATATTGCTGTATAGGGGACAGTCTAATACACGAAATATTATATTTGATACATACATAAAAGCAGAGCATGAATAATGTTGTTGAGAATTTTTATCTATATAATGGAGGACCTTCTTAGGGTACCCATAGCAGTGGAATACTGCATGGTGATCCTTCAGCATCCTGGGAGGTATTTGAAGATTCCTGGCAAAGAGTAGCAGAGATCAAAGTGAGATGGAAAAACAGGTAGAGATACTGAGATATCCTTCTGTTCTCTCAGAACATGTCAGAGGGAGGGTCAGACCAACTTCAAAAGTAGGATTGAATCCTGGCATTCCAGATGCAGAACAAAGCTTTGCTGAGCTTAGAGGTGAGGATGCAAGTGGACACATAAGCACTTGCAGGGGCAGGTTGGATAGACTAGCTCTCTCCTAGACCATTATCAAGGTACAAGTCTAAGAAAAGTGAGTGACTTGGATAAAATCTCCAGAGGGGAAAGAAGAGAGCAAAAGGATGCTGTGGGGTGCATGAACTCTCAACCCAAAATGATTAAGAAGTCAACAACCAGTTCTACTTTTACAAACGCAACCCAAAAGGGCCAGTTGAAAGGGAGAGCCTGCAAAAGAGAAGATTTAATGTGCACCATTTTAAATAGTACTTGACACATAAGAAAATATATCTTGGTGTTACTTGGAAGAGAACACAAGTCTCTATACTCTGACAATGATAGCCTCTTTTCTTTTATTATGTGTTGGGATGTGCAGGAGAGGGGAAATTGCCCTTAGTGTGATCCTTTTTGAGTCTGCTTTAAAATTAAAGATATTTGCAGGCTCTCCTTGCCACAGCCAGCATCTCCTGAAATACTGGGTGAGATCATGTGGAACATGGTCTTTCCGGATGTAGAATTCTATCTCTCATTTCCTCCACAAAGAATGAACACCTCCCTAATTGTGTTTCTTTTCTCTGATTTTTTTAAATGACAGTTGGCTTTAGTGTTGGAAGGTGGAAGTCTATTTTACAGCTCCAGTATGGTTTTATCTATATTAAGCTTTTGCGTGAGTTTAGTGACCTCATTTTAATATATAGTAGCTTCCTATGGAGTCATTAAATTAAGGGGTGAGGTAGAGTTATAAACAAACAATAATAACTCCACTGTATTTTATAATTTTTCTTTAAAAAAACAAACTCAGAAGGGGATCTCATGGACTGTGAAGGAAAATCCGACACAAGCCCTGAACGAGAACCGGCAGATGATGATCCAAAGGGGGTAGAAGGGGCTGAGGCAATCAAAAAAAGAAAGAGGAAACCATACAGACCTGGTACAGTATATGATCAAGATGTTTGTGTCTATATTAGGTTTATGCTTAATGACTATATATACATACAATAATTTAACTTTCCTGGTAGGTTACCTAATGGTTGTTCAAAAAGATCCTTTCTCTCTAGCCCATATCTTCCTCTGAGCGTGTTGAAATTTTAATTTACTGTCTGATTATCTAGCTGTTTATTCTAGAGTTGACAAACAACAGGAAACCTATCCTTCAGCATGTTGCTAAGTGGTAATGTTCAGTTAGAATTCAGTGGTTAAACCTGCTCAAAATGTTGACCTGCTGTTCTAATTAGATAGATTTGTTACAAATGAACAGTTCTGCCATGGAATATTGAAGAACATGCATGGAAGGTGGGGTGTTCTTTGAAGAATTCTCCCCACGAGGGATTTTCTTCTAACGGCCTTTTTCAGTTTTATTAGAGCAAGTATCTTAACCATGCAGTTTAAAGAGCTTTCTATTCTGCTATGAGAGCATGTGAAAAATCTTACAAAGTGGGGCTGTTTCAGGTGTCAAACATCCTAATAGGAAATCTGGATAGTCTCCCACTGGAAAGGAACTTCACGATTATCTTGGGGGGACTCTTGTCATGACAGTACAGCTAGAGTTGAAAAGGCAAGAAAATTTTTTCTTGTTTTTAGTAGATACAGATGCCACTGGATGAATTTTTATTCCAGGCTGGTGAAAGCCTACTGGTGAAGCTACATTTTTCTAGCAGTAATTATGGACACTCAGCTTTTGTAAAATCACATTAGTTCTCTAGGCAATTCTAAGGAAGCTTTCTTAACAGTAGCTACTTTTGGAGGTAGGCTCATTATTTTCTAGAGAATAGTGTAAATGTTTGTGTTTTTTTTTTTTTAAATCCCAGCATACCCATGACTGCTAGTGTTAAGTGATATTGGAATTGTCATGTTAATTTGGCTGGAGTCTGTTTGATGTGTCTTTGTTACTAGTCTAGACATAAAAGGAAGGTCATTAAAGAAGCAGCTGGTCCCTTTCATATGGTTACTGGAGGGACAAAGTTAGAAATTATATCTAAGGAGGAAGACTCGGACCTCTGCCTCCTTATTACTGGGATGGAGTTTTGAACTGCCAATCTGATTTATCTGCCATATTTTTTGTTTTAGCGTTTTTCCTCTTCTTTTCTTTAAAATTTTCCTCCCTTGATTTTCCTTTCATTCCTCTTTCGTTAAGATGCAAGGATATGGATGCATGTGTTATCAGACCACTTGACTATACCTAAAACATATGCTCCTGCAACTGTGCAGTCTTTTTCTGTAGCTATTCCAATTGAGTGTAGTGAATAAGCCTTTAGAAAGTACATGGATGCCTCAGTAACAGACATCAAATCTCTAACAGCAGCCTCCATTGTTGCAAGAATCTACTACTGAGATGGAAGCTGAGTAATGGTAACTGGACTTCTTTTTCTTGAGAAATTGAAACATTTCGCTGCTCATCCAAACAGCTTCGTCAGTCTGAAGAAAGCTAGTTGCGATTCCTTCATTTTATATTTCACTTTGACCTCTTGTCACCCTGGTCTGAAATAGGCTCATAAAATGAACAACAGCCTGAATAGGCTCGTTAGGTAGACAACAGTCTAAATAGCCTAAATGTGAACGATGGCCTAAGGTGCTGAGACCCACAAAGTATGGGTCATTAGCTATGGCCTTAGTGGTGAAGACATGAAGTATTTTTGATTTGTCTAGGTACTGTTGAAATTACAGCCTGATAAGTGACAGATGGACTGTGCCTGAGGCCCCCACTTCTGTTGAGAGAGGGGTTTTCAATGTTCCTATGAATGGCTTCCCTGACCCCCCCTCTCAAACTACCTCTCTTCTCTGTCGAATATGCGTACATCCTCATCTTTGAATGAGTGCCCTTTGGACTTCAAGTGGAGGTGTACTGCTCATTCTTGTCCTGAGCTGTTACCCCTCCTATGTTGGGCCATCCTTCTGTTTAATGGCTGTTTAGTTTATCCAAGTCTGCACACTCCTCACTGCATTGAACCTTATATACTCTATTGCTCCTTTTGTGTTTTAGTATCGGGTCCTTTAGGTGGACCCGTCTCTGCCTTAGTATGTTTATGGGCTTGAAATAAAGAGGGAGGGATGTGGTGTTTGCCAAAAATCCTTTTAAGTTTCTCAGACACTCCGGCCATGTAGGAAATGAACAGATTCTTCTTTCAGGTCTGGGTCTCAGATTGATATCTTGTTTTTCTGGGCCAGCACACTGCTTTGTTGAAGGCCCACTTTGGATATCCACAGGCCTTAAGAGCTGTCTTCAAGTGCCTGTCTTCTTTCTTTCTTCTTGGCTTCTGTGGAGGTGGGGATGCTCTCTGCTCTGTGGTTTAGAGTCCTGATGACTCCTAATTTGTGTTGTAATGGATGGTGGGAGTCAGACCCAGGTATCATCATCTACATACCTGAGCCAGTGTGATGGTGTTACCCTGGAAAGGTGTTGAGTGCCTTCTTCTCTACTTCTTCCATGTATGGGTTCGCTACAATTAGTGACTCGAGGGAACCCATGGCTGTTTTCCACAAGAGCTCCTTTCTTCAATTCCGAGTTCATAGTTTTATTGAATAGAAAATCCAAGAACAACCAGGTTCCTATTGCATTAGTCATGGATCAGATATTGATCAAGCCTAAAGATAAATTGGTTCCCAGTGTGGTGTAGTCGATAGAGTGGCATATTAGTTATTTGGAGAACAGGGTTCAAATCTGTCATGAATACTCATTGAGAGGGGGGAGGGTGGCAATTGTAAAGCCACTCTTTAAATGTCTCACCTTGAAAACAATGTTAGGGTTGTTATAAGTGGCTGGACAGCACATAACAACAACAAATATAAATAGTTACAATGTTTTTTTCCATTTATAAGACTATACTTTGGACAAAAATTTGAAAGTTGTCTTATATGCTAGAAGTAAGCCAAAGAGAGAACCTGTCAGTTGCGAAACTGTAATTTTGGGTTGGAAAAATGGGAGTCGTCTTATACATGGGGGTGTCTTATTGATGGGAAAATGCAGTTCTTGAAGTGACCTGCTTTTCTTTCTATGGATCAATTGCACAGTTAAGATTTTCCTGAGGAGCTTTATTCTCATGAAAAAGAATAAGGATAGTTTTTTCCAGATTCTGATTTTTGGGATCATTTACATGAGATGACAGAAATAGATACCTATTACAAACCTGCCTATAGGTCCTCTGTATTGGACATGTGGCACTGATGCATCTATTTTTTTTAAAAAAAAAATCACATCTATGCATCAGAAACTTACATTACTCAGAATTCCTTGCAGTCGCACAACTGCCTTATTATATACCCTCTTCCATTTCAGTATATCAAGTTCCTCCACTCCTTGTCTTCTCTTTGGGAATGATCATGTATCTACAGCGTGTCTAAAGTCTCTAAAGCTTCTTTCTCTTGATTCAGGTAGCCTTTTAATTTGTATGCGGTAATAAACATGGATATATTTTTACAGGCATTGGTGGATTCATGGTTCGTCAGCGGAGTCGTACAGGGCAAGGAAAGACAAAGCGATCTCTCTCCAGGAAAGACTCTTCCGGCTCTGTGTCTGAGCAGATTCCCAGCAGAGATGAAAGTAAGATGAAAGTAATTAAGTCCTGCAGCCACTTCAATTAATGCAAAATGCAGTCTTGCACTGTTTTTTTCACTGTCTCAAAATGTACTGCAATAGAGGAATAACTTGACAAAGTTTATTATAGTACAGTGCCGTTTTAGAACTAGTTACTGTTCCTCCCGACTTCTGCGTTTTCAAAATTGTTCTTCATTTATAAAGAGCAATTCCTGAAGCATCGTAATGAAAGATTTGTACTTGCCAAGTCACATGCCCCAGTTTCGCCATGCCTGTGATTGTCTCGCTTCCACACTTATATAAACATACACTGAACTGCAGGCAATGTGTATTGTTTTCTTTTTCCTTCTTCCACCAACCCAGTCGACTTTGCCAAGTTCATATTGTTTAACATCTGCCTCAGGATGGATTTGACTTAAATTTTAAAAATCCCTTTTTTTATTATTTAAATCAATTAGTGTCTTTAGTTTATATTCTCACTATGAACACACTGCCCTGTGGCACTTCTTTCTCTTCAGCGAGAGGAAAAAAGGAGACATTTCCTTAACATCAGAGAAGTTGCTAAATACATTCAGATGAATTCAATCATTGAATAGCACTTTTCACTCTTTAACATTGCTTGGCAAGAGGTAAATAATAACCCAGTTAGAATTCTAGCTCCCTGCACTCCTGCCCTCTGATGATGCCAGCCACAGAGACTGGCGAAAGGTTAGGAAGAAAAACCTCCAGAAGATGGCCAAACAAACCAAAGAAAATCCACAACAACCCTCAAATCCTGGCTGCGAAAGCCTTTTTGAACACAATAGCCCAATTCATCAAAATGAGTTCATAGAGTAAGAATTGATGAGGTTTTAAAACATATAAATGATATACCCATATAAGGAATTCAATTCACCAACAAATGTTATTCTTTTAACAGTAATATCGTTCACTGTGAAGAACAATGCCCTTTTATTGAGTGTTATCTATAGAAGTGTACAGTTGTCCCCCGCCCTTTCGTGGTTCATATACTGCGGTCCCGGTATATCGTGGGTCCGCAGAATATGAAAAAAAGTCCCCCTGGGCTAAGGAGGAAAGGCTTTCCCAGGCCCGTCAGAGGCCTCAAAAGTGCTTCCCTGCAAACCGGAAGTGACTTCCGGTAAACCAGAAGTGACCTCCAAATCACTAGAAAGTACTTTTGGGGCCTCTGGGGGACTGGAAAGCCCCTTGCAGGCCTGTTTGGGGCAGTGCCGGGCCTGGGGTAAGTACAAGAGCCCCCAGAGAGCCCGCCCAGTCCCGACCTGACCCATCATCCGCATATAGCGGATTTCCAATTATTGCGGGTCACGTAAGGTCCCTACTAACCCCTGCAATACGTGGGGGTTTACTGTACAATATAGATGATTTGCATCAAAGAAATAAAAGACGCTTCCTTGAATGCAGCTCTTTTGGGTTTTGGCTAGTTTTTATTTATTTATTATTTATTATTTATTTATTACACTTGTATACCGCCCCATTCCCACAAGGGGACTCTGGGCGGTTCACAACATACAAGTAAACAGATAAAAATCAATGACAAGAACAATTACAATAACAATAAAAGAGTGAAGTCCAAGAACAGTAAGGCGGGCAAAAAAAAACAAACAAAAAAAAAACTGTAAACACAGGTCCCTAAGCATCGCCGTAGGCTTCATGAAAAAGAAAGGTCTTCAAATTCTTCTTAAAAGCCACCAGCGATGGAGCCCGCCGTAGTTCACTGGGAAGATGGTTCCAAATGGAAGGAGCCACCACCGAGAAGGCCCGCCCGCGAGTGCTCGCTCTACGGGCCTCCCTCGGGGTGACTGTCCGCAGTGAAAGAGCCACTGAGGAACGGGTGGGTCGGGCCGGATCTAATTGTCGGGTGAGACGCTCCGTCAAATAAGATGGGGCCAAGCCATGGAGGGTTTTGTAAGTCAAAACCAACACCTTGAACCTTATTCGGGAGGCAACGGGCAACCAGTGTAGGCGGACCAGGATAGGGGTGGCGCGGTCATAACGGCGCGCGCCAACCACCAGCCTGGCCGCCGTATTCTGGACCCGCTGCAGTCGCCGAACAAGGTTCAAGGGGAGCCCCATGTAGAGAGCGTTGCAATAATCCAGCCTCGACATGACCAGCGCCTGTACCACAGTCCTCAGGGAACTCTCATCGAGGTACGGGCGAATCTGGGCGATAAGCCTTAGATGGTAAAAGGCCGACCTGACCACGGCTGACACCTGGGGTTCCAGGGTCAGGTCCGGGTCTAGGACGACGCCCAGATTCCTCACTCTTTGCGCCAGCTGGGGGGCGGACCCACCCAAGCTGGGAAGAGGGCCACAGTACCCCTCCGAAGAGCCCCCGAAGAACATAACCTCGGTCTTGCCTGGATTGAGCCGGAGCCTGTGTGTCCTGGTCCAATCCAGTACCGCAGCCAGACAGCGATCAAGGGTCCGGACGGCCTCCACTGCACAGGTGGAAAAGGAGAGATAGAGCTGCGTGTCATCAGCGTACTGATGACAGCAGACTCCATAACTCCGGATGATCTCAGCCAGCGGCTTCATATAGATGTTAAAGAGCATTGGGGAGAGCGACGACCCCTGCGGCACCCCACAAGGGAGTGTCCAGGGAGCCGACAACTCACCCCCCAAGCTCACTCGCTGGGTACGGTCCCCAAGGAAGGACCGGAACCAGGCCAAGGCCTGGCCCCCAATCCCAACCTCCGAGAGCCGTTCCAGCAGGATACCGTGGTCGACGGTATCAAAAGCCGCTGACAGGTCGAGAAGGACCAACAGGGTAGAGCAACCCCTGTCAGCCCTCCTCAACAGATCATCATGCAGCGCGACCAGGACCGTCTCGGTCCCATGACGCGGCCTGAACCCGGACTGGAAAGGATCCAAGACATGGTTCTCCTCCAGGAACGACTGAAGACGCAGGGCGGCGACTCGCTCAATCACCTTGCCCAAAAAGGGAACATTGGCTATGGGACGATAGTTGGACAAATCGTCCACAGCCAGGCCAGATCTTTTAACAATGGGCTTCACCACCGTCTCCTTCAGAAGACTGGGAAAAATCCCGTCTCTGAAGGAGGCCGAAGCGATCAGTGAAGCCCATTTCGGCATGCTCCCCCCTGCGCTCTTAATCAACCAGGCAGGGCAAGGGTCGAACGGAGAAGCCGCAGGCCTGCAATGTCCCAGCGCCCTGGAGGCATCCACAGGTGTAACAGGTCCGAAATCAACAAACCGAGGCGACCGAGGCGGCCCGACGCCGGCCATGACAGGGGCCGGATCAGAGCAACCGGAGTCCAGCTCGGAACGGATGGCCTCTATCTTGGATTTAAAATAGGCTGCGAAAGACTCACTGGTGAAATCACCAGGAGGAGGCCCTGGCGGAGCGGGATTGGTGAGGTCTCGAACCACACGGAACAATTCCGCTTGACGATTCGAGGCCTCACCAATTCTCAGGGCGGCAAAAGATCTCCTAGCCGCCCTTATCGCACGGGAATAGCGACCGTTCAACGCCTTAACCGCAGCCCAATTCTGAGCCGTCCGAGCGTTCCGCCATCTGCTCTCTAGCCTTCTCCGCTCTTGCTTCATCGCCCGCAGCTCCTCGGTAAACCAAGGAGACATGCGGGCTCGGCATCGGATCAGGCGCTTGGGGGCGATCCGGTCGACAACCCCAGCCACCTCCTCAAACCACCTTTGAGCTAGGGAGTCGGCCGGATCGTCATCCAAACCGTCTGGAACATCCCCGAGGGCCTCCGAGAACCGTGTAGGGTCCAGGAGCCTCCGGGGACGGGCCCAGATGGACGGGCCCGGCTCCCCGCGGGGCGGGGTGGCTACTGCAATAGAGAAAGTCAGTAGATAATGATCTGACCATGACACGGGCCGGGCCTGCAACCTCCCGACCCCCAGATCGAACCCCCGCAATGTGGAGGCAAAAACCAGGTCCAGGGTGTGTCCACCTTTATGAGTGGGACCGATGACTAACTGAGACAGGTTCATGGAGGCCATGGACTCCATGAATTCCAGAGCTGCCCCAGACAGTCCAGTCTCGGCGTGCACATTGAAGTCCCCCACCACCAATAGGCGGGGGGACTTCAAAAGTGCCGCCGAGATGAACTCGGAGAGCTCTGGAAGGGTAAGTGCAGGGTCGCGGGGAGCACGGTACACAAGCACTACCCCAAACCTGTCTCTTTGGCCCACCATAAGGTGGAGACATTCCAATCCCGGACTCACCAACATAGCGGATCTACTAACACAAAAAGAATCCCTAAAGACCATGGCCACCCCGCCCCCCCGCCCCCCCGGCCTGCCAAGCTGCTCTAAACGGTAGCCCTGGGGGCAAAGGAGGGTGAGGGAAGCCCCACCCCCCTCCCCCACCCAGGTCTCCGTGATGAAAGCCAGGTCGGCACTCTCGTCCACAATCAAATCGTGGACGAGCGGGATCTTATTGTGTACCGACCTGGCATTAATGAGCAGACAAGACAGGCCAGGGGGACAGACGGTTTGGATCCCATCCATTTGGCGGTGGGACAACGGGTCAGAACGGGGGACAGGCAATAAATGTCTGTCCCGAGTTCTCCTTGGCCGATCGGCCCGTCGACCCACAGCGTATCTCCCGCGGCCCGACACCACCGTGATGGAACACCCGGTGGACTCCATGGTTCTCAAATGGTCGGGGCCCAGACCTAAAAAAAAAAAAAAAAAAAAGATACAAATACAAAATACGAAATACAAAATACAAAGATACAAAATACAAAGTAAACGAAGCCAATAAATAAATAGGATACAAAATAATAATAATAAAAAAAAAGAAGATACAATATAATATAAAACTATTTTGCAAATAACATGAGAAAATGTGTTTTTTTAATTATTTACATGTCAGTAATATTAGTGATAAGCCACTCAGAGTGGAGATCTTAAGAGAACATTATGTATTATTTGTCTCTGGAGTTGTGTATTGTCTAAAGCTTGATCATTATTATACTTGTAAATGAAGAGACAAATACATGTTAATTCAACAATAAGTATTTTTCAGTGCAGAAGAGTACTGTATGTCAAGTGAAGACCATAGTAGAATAGGATTATAATATGTGTGCATTGTTTTTAGGTTGGAGTGAACAGCTTCCAGATACACCAGTTGATGAAACTACATCTGTTTCTGAAAATACAGAAAAAATCAAGAAACGCTACAGGAAAAAGAAAAACAAGCTTGAAGAAATCTTCCCAGTATATTTGCAGGTACTGTCACTGCTATGTGTGGTATGTTCAGTATTTGGATACACGAAAGAAGTGGTTAACAGTGCAAAACATAAATATTTGCTTTCTAATATACTGTATTGTTCATCGCCATCACATCAAGGTTTATGGATTAGTTCTTAGATGTTATTTTATTAGTAGATAAGTGATTGTTGTCTTTTGCTCTTTCTGTATAAAATAAATAAATAAATAAAACTTTTCGGCTTGGGATTGGAAAGAAGTTAATGGAAGAAAGTTTCCCAGTCCCTGCCTCTCTTAAAATTAATTCTGAAGGAACTGAACAATGGAAATCTCATGGGTGTGTATGGTTAGAACAAGAGGAATCACTGTCAAATGGAAATTTTCATTTCACTCAGTTTGGATCAGATATAGGGGTAATAAATTTGTTTTAGCAACAGACATTTGACAGCAAACAAAGAACAGAATAAATTAAATTTATTGAGTGTTACTGATAATATGATGAACATGGTTGGCTTCATGTTTCAATTCTCAGTGATGGGAAGCCCTGCAGATCACAAAGGGATTATAATAACATGAAGACTATGGTTGTGTTTTTAATTTCAGGAAGCCTTCTTTGGAAAAGATCTCCTAGACACCAGTAGACAAAATAAAGCAAATCTGGATAATTTATGTGAAGAAAGCCTTAACATTTCATGCAAAGCAAATCTGAGCACAAACTTCTTAGATCCATCTTCAGATCCCCTTCTTAGTTCAACTTCTGCGCCTGGTCCGTTAAAGTCTGGGACACAAGGTACACGCATATCGACATCTTTTCTTCTGCCTTTTGCATGGGCTATGTGAAATGATCTAGTAAAGAGGGTTCTTCAAGGCTAGGATTTTTGAAGGATTGAAAAGGCATCATTGCTGTGCTACCTTTTCACATTTGTATCTAATCCGTCCTTGTGAACTGCATTTTTTTTTGTTATAGTATGTTTTATTGTTCTAATTGTATTCTTGCTTGAAATGTATTGTTTATTGCCATAATTGCTATTTTGTAAAATAAAGACAGAGCTTGAATACGTGAATACTTTTCATATTCTTGAAGTACTAAAGCGGCTTCCACTTTTTATATGGTGCAATTTTAAAAAGTATTTTGCATTTCTCAATTTTCCTAAAATCTCTAATTTCCTGGATGAGGCAGATGTCCCCCCCACACACACACACACCATGGCTGCAGCATTGCTGGCAACATTACATTTCTGTAGGTTGATAGTAGCACATATGCTACTAATCTAATCATATTGTTTAAACTACAGTCAATAATATTTGAAGATACTGAGAAGAATGTAGTTCAGCACTTTCATGTTACTTCAGTGTTATTTCATTTTTCTAAAAAGAATAGTCACCATAAAGTCAATTTCTAAGTTCTGGAAAGCAAAGCGTGTTCTGCTTATATACCGCCCCATACTACTTCAAGTAGTTTCTGGGCGATTTACAGTTTTTTAATTATGCAGGCTACACATTGCCCCCCCCCAACAAGCTGGGTACTCAATTTACCGACCTCGGAAGGATGGAAGGCTGAGTCAACCTTGAGCCTCCTACCTGGGATTGAACCCCAGGTCGTGAGCACAGTTTTACCTGCAGTACAAGCATTTAACCACTGCGCCACGAGGCTGAAATACTTTGCAATTGGTCTTTGACTATTGCTGTTTCTAATATCCAATTATGCTACAATGTTTTAATGCAAGTTAATTTTTTTTTTCTGTAGGCATTGCTGATGATCCAATAGCTGCCCTTATGCTGAACACTGGTGATGATATTCTTGGAATTCTTTCTGATGATTTAGTAAAATCTGGGGATCATTCAGGTACATGCCAATTAATTTTTTGTTGATTTTGAGAAATTTGTCATTATTTGTAAATTCATTCTGTATTATGTTCAGAGGTATATGAAATTCGTAATCTATATATGTGTTTTTATGTATTGCATACACTCAAGCAAGCCAAAAATTCTCCCTTCTTTTTGATCAGCCCATCTGTGCTTTATTTTACTATCCGCTCTGCTTTATTGAGAGGGGGGGAAACATAATCTGTTGGTGGTTGCCATATCCATATACTGTTTCAGCATGCGGCTTTATGCACTCTTTTGTTCTCTTGCTTTCTTCAGTTCTCCCTTCCACTTCTTGTTATAATCATCCATTTTATCTGGTTTGGATCCTGTAGGTCTTGATTTATGCACTTTCCAGGTTGAGAACTCCTCCTCCCCTTTTGGTAAGGATATATACAGTGGGTGATCAGTGGTTAGAAGTAGCCTTCTTTCCTAGTGGTTTCAGCTTGCTTGCCTACTTATTTATTTATTTGTGGAATGTCAGGACTCTTTCACCATGTCACTAAAATGCTTCTCATTTTCACACTCTCTGTGTAAGTAGTCTTGTGCAATGTTACTGCTTGTGCAGTGCACCTAGTAGATTTTGAAAGATTTATTTTTAATTATTGTGCATAACTGTGTCCTGGATATCTTCGTGTGTGTGTGTGTGTGTCTGTGTGTGTGCACGCGTGTGTTTGCACACACACGTGTGTGGATTTTACAGTGCACAGTAACATGTTTCTTTCCTTCAGTACCGTTAAGTGTATTATGGAAAGCATTGCATATCTCTTTATCACAATGGTAGACTTGCATATCTTATATTGTTTTGTTCTTAATTTAAAAGGGTAATTTTTAAAATTTAGCTTAGGATTCTCATTCTCAAATCATACTCTTTGTATACTCTACTCTGTACTCCAGAGTATACTCATACTCTAGCCCTATATTGTCATCACTAATTGGCAGCAACTCTTGGGTGTTTCAGAGGAGATAATTCTATTATTTATTTATTTTTGAGTATTTTTACCCCACCTTTCTCCTTGGAAAAGCACCCAAGGCGACTTACAGTAAGGAGGGACAATATACAGTCCAGTACAATGAAGACGTATTTGGTTTGAGAACAGGGAATTGAGAGGTATATTACAGCATTGTGTGTGTTATGTTGTTACAGTTGTGACTGACTCATTAGAAGGTAATATTAAAACTAACACTTGGTAAACATAGTGTCAATGCAGTCACACAAGGAGAGAGAGAGAGCCTTAGAATCAGGAGATGACGAGAGGCAGAGTTGGGTGTCATCGGCATACTGGTGGCACTTAACCCCCAAACTCTGGATAATTTCCCCCAGTGGTTTCATATAGATGTTAACACAGGAGACAAACCTGGGCTCAGTAGTGTTGGTGCTGAACATGAATCACCTAACACTACTTTCTGCATTCATCCCAAACCGTGTCAGCCAAACAAACAGTGAACTTTATAAACCATTCCTCTTGCTCTGCTCCTGTGGTCTGTTTTGCTATGTTTTCGGTGTGCGTAGCCATTGCAAAGAAGATCTCCTTCGAGGGAAATATCACTGCCTTTGTAACTAGAGAACACCTAAATTGTTGGATTGGCAAATCCCAACATGAATGTGCTGTTGTGTCTCCTGTAAAAACAGACAAAGGTATCACCACCAATAATTTCAGAGTTTACCACTCAGCCAACCAGTCTCTGGGGGAACCAATGAAAAAGCAAGATGACCAAGAGCAAAGAAAATACAGAGCTGACTCCGCACATAGCATAATAAGCAAGGCACAAAGATCCCTGGTTTGTTTAGGCACTCTAGTTGGGGACTTATGGTATGCTCCAGCATGCTCTGATTTGTGTCAGCCAGATCCCAGGAATGCCTAGCCCAGTGTTGGCGAACCTATGGCACGGGTGCCAAAGGTGGCACTCGGAGTCCTTTCTGTGGGCACCTGACATTGCCCCTTCACAATCACCTGTATTCAGGTTAAATTGCTGTATGGGCACTTTGCAAACAAATGAGTGGGTTTTAAATTGCAATTTGGGCACTCAATCTCTAAAAGGTTCGCCATCACTGACCTAGCCTATTATAATGTATGAGCTGATCTAAACCAATCCACAGCCAACTGTGGAACGGAATACCAAAGAATGAAACACTACTGAATCTGGACTCTTCTCAGCAAATTCCCATCACTGGGAAATATGGTAGTGTGTAGGGCTTGTGCTAGTAGGGGCTATCTTCCTGACCTAGTACTAAATCATCAAATAGAGTATGCCATTCTGTGCATGTCTACTCAGAAGTAAGACTTGCTGACTGAAAAGCAACTTATTCCCAAGGAAGGATGTATAACATTATGAAATGCCATGTCAAATATTGCAGAAATATTTCTGAGTTGGTTTTTAAATTAATGAAAATTTTTGCTTCTCTGAGCGCTCCAGAGATATGTTGTCAAAACTAAAAAGATAAGAAAGGGGAGGCAAAATATTGTGGCACTTGAAAGACTAACAGATTTATTTTCAATGTGAGGTTTTGTGGATTAAAAAAAACTTCTTAAGATGCAACAAATTCAAATATTGTGACCCCTGTAGTGGTGTGGCCCAATAACAGACAGGAATTCAAATACTGTAATAGAGAAAGTGCTGATGATTCTGTAACACAAAAATGGGACTTTCACACTGCTTGTTCCTCGAGGTTGCAGCCCCTAGCAGGGCGGTAACACCTTGTATGCCAGGTAGCCCTCGGAGAAATCCTAAAAGTTATTTGTGGGACAGCGGTCAGTGACTGTCAAGGTAGACAATTATTTTAGACCCATAAAGTATTACAGATATTAAAGAAAGCAGCTGTAATACAGAAAGCAACTAGAGGTTGGGAATTACTTTAGAGGTTTTTCTACAGTCTCCATAAGGTAGACTGTAGAAACATCTCCCGCTTGCAGATGTCCTGAAGTCCTCATTTATTTTAAGAACCCTTCAACTTTTAAAAAAAATTAAACCAAATTTTAAATATTTTACTTCAAGTCACTTGGAGGCTGAGAAGAAGCTTCCACTTCATGCTTGTCTGTCCCTCGTGATTCCATCATGCATCTTCTTTCTTAAAAATAACCAAACAAGGAACTCTTTGGTAGATGTGCTCCAGAAAAATGTGCTTCGAGATAAGTTAGATGGGCCTTTGGCCTGATCCAGCAGGGCTCTTCTTATGTTCTTATGTTCTAAGCATTTTGTTAAAAACATGAGTTTCTCAAAGTATTTGCTTAACTTTTTAATTAAAGTCATACTTTTTCTTCAGCTGGTCTAGATATTGGAACCATTTCTGATGATCCCTCATCTCTGCCATTGCAAAGCGCCAGTCAGAATTCACGGCCTCTGAGTGAAGAGCAGTTAGATGGAATTCTGAGCCCTGAACTGGACAAGATGGTCACAGATGGTAAATAATTACCATTTAGCTGTTTTCCTTGGAAAGAACCTATTATTTTAGAAGGCAGCAGCCTGTTTACATTTTTAGATATGTTTCATGCTTGCAGTTGTGAAGGTCAGATTTCAACGGTAAAAGTAATGTAAACATGGTGAATTATAAAAGCTGATCTGGAAGTTGAGTCATGGCAACTGGACTTCTTTTCTTGAGAGATTGAAACGTTTCGCTGCTCATCCAAACAGCTTCATGACAAAGCAGCGAATGAGCAAAGAAATGTTTCAATCTCTCAAGAAAAGAAGTCCAGTTGCCATGACTCAGCTTCCAGATAAACTCACCTGGGTGTGTGAGACTCTTCACAGATGTAAGAGCTGTTTTATGTTCTTATTTTCTCCAGGTGCCATCCTTGATAAACTGTACAAGATTCCAGGTATGTTTGCTTGCTTTATAGTATCCTTTTAGGACGCTTGCTGAATGCAACCATTTCTGTATACTCACATCTAGTGTTTTGCAGAGCTTGGAGGAAAGGATGTTGAAGACCTTTTTACTGCCGTGCTGAGTCCCGCAACTACTCAGTCAACTCCTCTGCCACCCCCACCCCCACCCCCGCCACCCCCATTAATGCACTTGCACAATCAAGGTACGTTTCTTATTTTGGTGTTTTGTTTATAAATAAATAAATAAATAAATAAATAAATAAATAAATAAATAAATAAATAAATGGCCAAGGGCTGGTGATGGCTGGTAGATATTTCATTTAGATATATCATTTATCGTGAAAGCCCTCTCAGGGCTGGTGTAAGTCAGTTCCAAATTGACAGCACATCACACACACAGAGAGAGAGAGGGAGAGAGAGCTGTGGAATAGTTAACCAGAATTTTGTTCACTGCTGAATGTAAAAGCCTCTAAAGCACTACAGTATATATTTACTACTGCGGGCTATTGTTTTTTCAAATATTAGCAGAAATTGGCCTTGGGAGTACTAATCCCTGTTCAATACTTTATTTTTACCTATTTTTTTTTTTTAAAGGTGAAAATGTGTTTTCAAGAGTTCCACTTATGAATGGCCTGATTGGACCAAACCCACATCTCCCTCATACATCTTTGGTTCCTGGAGGTGGATTAGGCACTTTTTCTGCTCTATCTCAACCATCGTACACAGATATCAGGTAAGTTAAACATATGTTTAACCTTCTGTGCTGATTTTCCTGAGACATCTGGAGGGCTTCTGCATCTTTAAGTTAGACACTCACTCGGGGCAATGACAGGCAGGCTCCAGTCCGATCTGATTCATACCCAAAGGAGGAACTGTGTAGCTTTCCCAGACAAGATTCCAAAAAGCAACACAACCACAGCTGATTGTCAAGCAAAGCTAAGCAGTGAAGGAAAAAAAAACACTTCAGGTTTAATGCTTTGAAGAGATATAAAGAGAAGCCCAGGTAGTGCCTTTATGGGTCTCCTCGAAAACTACACAACCCCATTAAACAGACTTGAGGCCCACTGGAGACCAGTGGTCTTGGACAGAGTCCAGTGAGTTCTGTGGAAGAAGATTCATTTAAAGCTTGGTAAATACATTGCACAAGTGTGCCAAAATATTGCTCTGTGCTTAATAGCATTCTGTCTTGGCTGAATTTGGGTAATGTATTTTGGCTTTCTAAAGGTCATATCCAGTTAGGAAGCAAAGCAGAGAGTTGGAAGCTACTTGCTACCATTATCCATCAAGAGAAAGCATATCAGAAATTTGGTGATGTGGGGAGAGCCATCCTTTGTTTATAATTAATGAGGCTCCAGGAGCTTCCTTCCTACAGCCCTGATTGCCTCACAAAGTGAGAACACAGAAATGACTTATCAAAACATACGAGTAGTATTGCAGTTGCTTTTTTTAGTACAGCAGTATCGGTGATGAGGAACCTCAGTGGTGAGTCGCATAATTAGACAATGTTTTAGCTGGATTCATGAGCAGCAGAGTTTTAAAATTTGCACAGTACGTCAATAGTTTTAACCCATATTGTATTTTATAGCTTTAATAGCCATGTTTGTTTTATTGTTTTATAACTTTAACTTATTGTTGTACACTTCCCAGAGACCACCTGGCAGTGGGGTGGCTAAAAAAAATCTTCTAAATAAATAAATAAATAAATAAATAAATAAATAAATAAATAAATAAATAAATAAATAACATCCAAAGGATTAAAGCAGCATGTTGGCCTATGCTACCTATCCCAGATAAACCAAAGCAAGCAGCCTTGGAGGTGATTTTATTCTGAATATGGAACTGAACACTCCACTTTTATTTTGCATTGCCAGAGACAAAAATGCAGCATTTAATGCTGTGATGAACGATCCCTCTGGTTCTTGGGTTCCCTCAGCCGCCCCACTAGAAGGTGAAGGTGACACCATGTCTAACACTCAGAGAAGCACTCTAAAATGGGAGAAGGAAGAAGCACTGGGGGAAATGGCAACGGTGGCACCTGTTTTGTACACAAATATCAATTTCCCAAATCTGAAGGAGGAATTCCCAGGTATGAAGTGAGTTGTGGAGTTACAGATGGCTTGGATACCAAGTTTACCTCATAACATTCTGATTGCTATGAGGTAGGAGGCAGTGCTTTTTAAATAATAGAAACTGGAAGTAGTACTTTCTGAATAACAGAAACTGCTTTTTAACACTTCTAATGAGATCACTCATCTTTGAAAAATGACATTTTTCTTTTTTCTGCACATTCTCAGATTGGACTACAAGAGTAAAGCAGATTGCTAAATTGTGGAGAAAAGCAAGTTCACAGGAGCGAGCTCCATACGTGGTAACGGTTTCTAAAATTCTAAATTAAACCTTTTTGTTAAAAAACACACACCCTCATTTCTGTATAGCAAGTTCAGATAACATTTTAACATACAGAATAAAAATGTGTTTAGTCTTTTAAAGTCATTTCTTGACTAATTTCCTGAATGTACCTTTTAAGCCATCCTGGTCAAATAAGTGTGAAAAGTGTAAACAAACAAGTGTGTCTGTTTTCTTGTGACTCCTCTTTTGCAATTCTTAATGCCTAATCTGGTATTTGAATACTGGATGTTTAATAAACACCTCAATTGTGTTGATCATTGGGAAAAGTAATATCAAGAACAGTAACTAGAAATCAGTGCATAAAAGCTAGAGTGTATTAAATGATAAAAGACCTATTACTATAGCTGCTGTGAGTTTTTCAGGCTGTTTGGCCATGTTCTGGAAGTTTTTCTTCCTGATGTTTTGCCAGACTCCGTGGCTGGCATTTTCAGAGGGCAAGGAGCTCAGAGAACGTAGCTCCTTGTCCTCTGAAGATGCTGGCCACAGAGTCTGGTGAAACGTCAGGAAGAAAAACTTCCAGAACATGGCCAAACAGCCTGAAAAACTCACAACAGCTATCAGGCCCTTGCCGTGAAAGCCTGCAAGAAGACCTATTATTGCTTACTAAAGCAGTTTTCATATTTAATGGCTTTGTTTCAGTGTTTATGCAACTCAGTTTGAGTTCAGATATTGCACACATTTTATTCAGAAGTTGAATGATTTGATGGATTTGCTATTTAGCATAAAACACTGCCTGTTATTCCTGTTTTCTAGCCTTTTGGTATTTTAAAACTTTGACTGTTACCTTGTCCTTCATATGAATTGATAGCTGTGACTCCGTCTCATGATAAAGGTCTGCTAAAATTGGTAATTCCCAAGGAGCAGGCTTGGTTGTGTGACCTTTAATTTATTTAACGTGGGAAAATTAATTTGTGTTAGATTTTGTTGCAGTAATAACTGAGCGCATTATTTCCATTTGTTAGTGGAAAACATGACAAATTACATTTGTTTCATCTTTTGTGCAGCAAAAAGCAAGAGATAATAGAGCTGCTTTACGTATCAACAAAGTGCAAATGTCTAACGATTCCATGAAAAGGCAGCAGCAACAGGATAGTATTGATTCAAGTTCTCGCATTGACGCCGAGCTCTTTAAGGACCCATTAAAACAGAGGGAATCAGAACATGAGCAAGAGTGGAAATTTAGACAGGTGCGTTACATTTCTTGTTTGTTCTCCACTTTTGATTAGTACAGCTGCCAAAAGAAACCAGTTCTTAATTAAAACTAGTTGTTGGGAGAGGAGGCAGAAAATTATAACATTCTGTGTGTAACCTCTGTCTACAGCAGATGTAGACAACCTACAAAGAACAGAGGCTATAGAACTCTAATAATGGCATGTAGAATGCTGTTTGCAAATTACACATACACACGCCGAAATACGATACAGGCGAATTGCTTCTAATGACATGCTAGTTGTGTTCCTTGTTGCATGTCCAGGTGTACGAACAGGAATATGACTAGTACCTCAGTAATTAGTAGCAGCTCACCACTTGTCCAGTTTCACTTAACATGCATAAATCAGCAGTAGGAATCCCTCCATTGCCCACACCACATTCTCACTTTCTCTCGCTTTCATAAGTGGAGATCTGAGTTCATTTGAGAAGCAGTCATACTTAAAATTCTTCATCCCACACTGCAGATGCCTACAGGACCTCCAGGCTAGTTCAGCTTCCACCTCTGGTGAGCTACTGCATGTGTAACTGAAGACACCCAAGTCCTAGGTGGCCATTGGACTACCTTCAGTAGCTATCAGAACTGGTATTTGGCGCAGTCACATAAAGTTTTTGCACATATGGTCTTTTTAAGAGATGGATTTGTGGAACATCTCTGTTTTCTGGTAGAGAATTCACATTCCGATTTGAATTGGAATCCATCGAGATACATCTTTGAGCTGACATACTCAGCAAGCCCCTTTCTGCAGCTACTGTAATAATACACTTGTCTGTTGTGTGATCTAAGAAACTAGCTAAAATCTTGTTGCCATAGCTCATGCTGCTTAAGACTGATGATGTCAGCAGAGGAGGTGATTTTTCATAAATTAAACACCTTTGACTTCTGTTCTGAAGCTTCTTCTTCTTCCTGGTCTTCCGTGATTCACACACCTGAGATGTACCTGCAGGAAACCTTAGCTAGATGTGTGAATGCTTAAAATGGTCACTTGAAGAAACGCAGTTGCAAGTGAGTAGCCTTTCTTTCGACGTAATCCCTTTCATTGTTGAGAAGCCGTGATCGCCATGGCATAGGAAAGGGAAGTCTTGAATTATGAACAAGCACTGCTGCTGGGATGACTTAACTGGGAGCAGTGATTTTTTTTTTAGATAATTAAATAATTCCCCAGCTTTCATGACTCCTTGACAATGAAAGTGATTACAAGACAGATTTCTGAAGAATCCCCACTGCTGCTCACATCGTCAGGCTGATACAAAGGAAGTTGTGGCAACTGAGTTTTAGTCCCTGAATGGAAGCTTTAAAAATTGCTTCTGATGCTGGCAATGCTTCTAGCCTTTAAGTAAAGTTATCAGCATATCTTTTTACAGAGGATGCCTTGTCTCTAAAAGGTTTAGACATGCCTTCTCATCTTCAGAGGAGTATAATTTCCAGATTCTGAATGTATAGTTTAATAATTAAGTGAGTTGCACCTTGCACAATCCCTGTCCGCCTTCAAAAAAGCACTTAAAACCATGCTTTATCGGGCGGCATTTGGCGACCTTTAATTTAATTAATTTAATTTTTAATTTAATTTTTTTCTTTGACGCCTCTTGCCGATGTCTCTTTTTTATTTTTGCATTGTCTTTCCCTGGTGTTTTATTATTCTTTTAATCCATTGTTAGAAGACGGGTGGTATAAAATATAATAATAAATAATAAAAAATATAATTTAAATATGTATGCCATCTGCCTCTTTATTGTGTATAGACATATATGTAAATACGCATAGTGTTGTTAAATGTGCCCTTTAAAACCTTGCTTTACTCTCATCTTCTCTAAGGTAATAACAGAATTGTTTTCTTCTCCTCCTGAAACAGCAAATGCGTCAGAAGAGTAAGCAGCAAGCTAAAATTGAAGCTACTCAGAAACTTGAGCAAGTGAAAAATGAGCAACAGCAACAACAGCTGCAACAACAACTGGGGTCCCAGCAGCTTTTGAGCCAGTCGGGTTCAGACACACCCAGCAGTGGGATGCAAAGTCCTTTGACTCCTCAGACTGGCAATGGGAATATGTCCCCTGCTCAGCAGTCGTTGTATACCAAACAGCCAGCTGGGGCGCCGTCTTCTACTTCATCCAATGTGTTCCTAAAGCCACAAGCTCCCCCTCCACCCGTGACACCAAATAGAGTGCCTGTCCAAGATGCCCATTGCCAGGCTTCCTCGCAACAAACGTTTTCACCCTGCTCCTCTTCGAGGCCACTTTCTCCTGTGGATCCATATGCAAAAATGGTGGGAACCCCCAGACCACCACCTGTTAACCAAAATCAAAATTTTATCAGAAGAAACACAGTAACATCAGTAGATATCTGCCCGCCTCCATCACCCATATCTAGGCCAGCTCAGGTACCTGAATCAACTGGAACCCGGCCATCCCCAGTCAGAGATTCGTGTTCTTTGTCTCCAGCCAGCAACGACCCTTATGCAAAACCTCCGGATACCCCTAGACCCGTAATGGGGACAGAACAGTTCTCCAAACCCTTGGGGGTAACAAGACCATCTTTCATTGCAGAACCGCCAGGGAAACCTACTTTAACAGGGGCAAATAGTGAGCCATTTGCTAAACCACCTCCTAGAGCAGATGCATTTCACAAACCCCGGATGCCCCTGCCTGAGGCATACGCACGGATGCCATTGACTCCCAGTCCTGGTGTTGAGGGGAATTCTGGTCCATTTAAAACACCTATGCGCCCAAATCAGTCACCACAAGATCCTTATGCAAAAACGCCACCAACATCAAGACGCTTACCTGTGGACCCTTACGAACGGCCTGTTTTGACGCCCAGGCCTGTGGATAGTTTTTCACACCATCCGTCCAATGACCAATACAATCAGACTCCTCTGACTTCTCACTCAGCAATAAAAGAGCCTTTTGCCCACCCACAAAGAGTAATCCGAAATCAGAGTGATTCTTTTTCTCAGTCCGGAACTGTTTCAAGGACAGCTGCTCAGGATCCATATGCCCAACCCCCAGGTACCCCTTGTCCTGTCACTGACCCCTATGCCCAACCCCCGGGGACCCCTCATCCAATCACAGACCCTTATGCTCAGCCTCCAGGTACTCCTCGGCCTGCCACGGTTGACCCCTATGTACATCAGCCACCCACACCAAGACCTGCACAGACGGCCGACTTATTTGCTCAGGTTTCTGCCAGTCAAAGGCATTCTGACCCATATAGCCAGCCTCCAGGAACACCCAGGCCAGTTAGTCATGATCCGTATTCTCAGTCACCAGCAACTCCAAGGCCTGGAATTTCAGAAACATACAGTAGGCCAGCACTGATGTCAAATCGGGATCCTTACCTACAAACATCACAGAGCAGGACTTTATCTGTGACTTTTGCAAAGCCATCTGACCCATGTGCTCAGCCCCCAAAGCGATCAGGACCAGTTGTGACAGATTCTTTTACCCACCCTTCAGCAGCTCCACATGGTGACCCTTACGATCAGCCTCCGATGACCCCAAGACCTCAGACAGAACCTTTTGGGACTGTCCAGAATCCCCACGATGTTGAACAGCCAAGATCTGGATCAGAAGGGAACTTCAGTGCGCCCGTGACCCCTTCCGTGAATTTGCAAGGAAAACCGTTTCCCCAAACCACTCAAGTCCCTGGCCCAGCACCAACTGCAGGGACAACAAATACACACAGCACAATGTCTCCGGCTGATGCAGAGAAACTAAGACAGGTGAGTTCCATATTGTTAGATACACTGGAAAAAATGTGAGGTGCCATAGATGGTGAAATGCTTCAAGAGCTTTCAGAAATATTGTGGGCTATCTCAAATCATTCTCTAGTTTGTTGTAAGGTACAGGCATATTGTGCACTATATCAGCACTCTTACTCCCTGGTTCCGAACTGCATTTATTATCTGGGTTTTCTTTGTGAGCTGATATAATCATAACCTTTTCAACTCTTCCAAAGAACAATAGTGGGGGTTAACAACTGGCTTCAGAGATGGTGCAATTTGGAACAATTTGGATTCTTGGACCATGGTTTGGTATTTCATTCTGATGGGCTATTGGGCGAGGATGGGGTGCATCTCACCACTGCTGGAAGGAATCTTTTTCCCAAGAGGCTTGAAAATTTGATAAAAATTTCTCAGGGGGAGGGAGAAAAAATTCTTAAAGAAAGAGATCCAGAAGCGGGTGTGGGGAATAGCCCAAATGTTGAAGCAGGGTAAATGAAGCTCCATCCTGATAAGACAGAAGTATGACAGCAGGATAATTTCTTCTGTTTCAGAGGATCAGGATTCTGGTTTATGAGGTATAAGCAGAATGCTAGTGCATGCTCCCATTTGTAGCAGGATTGACCAAAGATAAACAAACAAAAACATACAGAGCAGGGTAAAAAATATGTAAAATGCCAATTGTGGAAGATACTCATACCTCCTACCCTGGTCATGATTCATAATCAATTCAAAATCCCAGTAAAGAGAAACTATAGTTATATGAGCACTAGCATGTCCTACAAAGAAGATAAGCAGGGAGATTGCTTTGGTTAAGGATTGGGGGAGGGAATACATTTTCCCTTTTGAACTGTAGCTGCTTTGATTTCCCCAACTTCTTCAAAAGAGGATTTGATTTAGCAACAATGCATTCCTTAAATTAATAGTTAAGTCTGTAATTAACAAGACCAATTATTTTTGTTCCATGTCAGCGGCAGAAATTACGTGAAATTATTCTGCAGCAACAGCAACAGAAGAAAAATGCTATCCGTCAAGAGAAAGCGCCGCAAGAGCCTGTTGGAGCACCTCACGCAGGACCTGTTCAGCCATGGCAGCAAGAAAACCTGAATCAGATTTTTACCCGGCCTCCTCCTCCTTATCCTGGAAACGTTCGGTCGCCCATTGTCCCTCCTGGTGGACTGAGGTTCGCAGGTTTTCCTGTTGATGGACAGTTCAATAGACCCCAATATCCAGGAGATATGAGTGGCATGGGAATGAGGCCTCAAGGAATTAGGTATTTGTCTGAACTATTTAGCCATAAAACAAGCCATTTCTTTGTAGATAAGTCCACTAAATAGCAAATGCAAATTATTTATCAAGATGCCTTCAATATTCTAAATGAAAATGGACAGAAAATGGACAAGTGATTGTTAAAACCATGTCACAATATTTTGATCAAGTTGGTTATAATTACTAATTATAATAATTACTATAGTTATAATTTATAATAATTTTATGAAATATAATTATTATATGATTAATTATGAAATATAAAATTATAATTTTTATAATATATATTATAATATATATTATTTATGTTATATATAAATTATATATTATAAAATTATAAAAATCTGAAATATCTATTTAAAATATCTTTTACGGTGATTCAAATGCAGTACAGTAAATTTGTTAACAGTCACAGGCAGTTACTCCAGATTCAATTAATTGCCTTTTATCAAGCATATGCAATTCAAATTTGCTTTTCGATGTGAAAAAAATGAACCAGGACAAACGTGTGATGCTGTTGGTCTGTCATCATGACCAACCATGCCTTGTAATTGTATTATCAATCTTTAAAGTCTGTCACCAAAATTGTGTCGGCATTTTAATGTCATGGAGGAAAACAATGGCATCCAGAAATTTGGCCCTTCTTTCTAGAAATTTCTGGACACTTTATTTTCCAAGTAAATCATCCTGTTTAGTGCCTTACTCATACAGAAAAACAGTTTCAAAAGGATTCCCATGAGATACTGTGCCAATTTGATTGTAGAATTTGTAAATAAGTGGAAGTGTTTTCCTGGATACAAAGGCAGTCTTTAGTTACATATCTCTGTTCTATTCATTATAACAAATCGTTAGGATGCCTCTTTAGGTGAGATTATCTCCCACAAAAAATCAAAATCAACTGGGTTGTTAGAAAACTATTAACTTACAAATGAATATTTTAAAAGCAAATATTAATGTTGCTTCTGTTTTAGCCCATCCTATTGTTTTGATTTAAATGCCAAAGTTCATAAAAATATCAATATAATAAAGCTTTGCTAATTTAGACAGAATTCACTCAAGTCCAGAATTCTGTTTCCAGCAACGGACGGCCCAAGTTGGAATCTGCCGAGGAATAAATTACTTCAATTTATTAAAAAGATATAGCGTTGTATAACATTGGTTTCTGTATAAAACTGTCACAATATGCAATCCAAGCAAACCACTCCCTTTTCTTTTCCAGATTTGGTTTTTCTGGAGGTGCTCATGGACCCCCTCCCTGCCAAGAACGCTTCCTTGGTCCTCCCCAGCAAATGCAGCGTGCCGGCATCCCATCACAGCTCAGAAGAGCCATGTCTATAGAGATGCCTAGATTACCTAACAAGCCTCAAATGGGTAATCCTGTTGGACTCTCCCAGCATTTCCCACCACAGGGTATTCAGGTTCAGCAGCACAACATTATGGGGCAAGCCTTTATTGAGCTGTGCCACAGAGCACCTGAAGGCAGGCCAAGACTTCCTTTTAATGCTTCATCAACTACGGTTATGAACCCAGTTTCCCAGCATCCACAACATGCAGAGTTTTTACCTAGACCGGACTGTCAAGGCCCAAGACGCATAGAGCCCATGCGATGTGCTTCTCAAACTCTAACCAGTCCACTGTCTACATCGACAGGCTTGGAACATTTACCCCCATCTCAGCAAGAAGCAGTGAATCCAAACCATCCACCGGTGCTAATGTGTTCCTTAAGTAATCCACCGATTCCTGATGCCTTTTCAGGCCATTCTTTGCCAACAGCAACATCAGCTGAGGCCCCAAGCGGCTTAGAAATTCCCAGACCGTCTGCTGACATCCTGGAAGAGAAGCTTGATCCCGATGATCCGTCTGTGAAAGATTTGGATGTCAAAGACCTTGATGGTGTTGAGGTTAAAGATTTAGTTGATGAGGACCTTGAAAATCTAAACCTAGACCCAGAAGATGGCAAAGGAGATGAATTGGACACGTTAGATAATCTTGAAACTCGCCATCTTGATGATCTTTTGAGATCAGGAGAATTTGACATAATTGCCTACACTGATCCAGACCATGATTTGGGTGACAAGAAGGGCATGTTTAGTGAGGAGCTGGATCTTAATGTGCCCATAGATGATATTCAGGGTAAAGCAGAAGATGCTCAGCAAAACCATCACGATGATAAAGCTTCCAGTCCTGTAGATTCCTCTTCTCCTTTGAAAAAAACAGGTGAAGTCAGTGATATTAAAACAGAAGTGTTGTCTCCAAATACGTTAGAAAAAAGTAACTTAGAAAATGAAAAAAGTGACCTAAGCGCTGCAGCCTCGGACACTCACCTTGAAACTGAGCCAGAATCCAATGACAGAGAAGCAAAATCTGTGTTGCCTTGTAATGTGGAATTAGCTGACAAAACAGCTATACATGAGGACGCTGCTGTGTCTAGCCTGGATGCCGTTCAGGGTCCATCTCTCACATCTGCTCCAAGTGCAGCAAGTTCTTGCAACATATCTGGAACCACTCCAGTCCTCACAAGTTTGCTGTCTAATGAAAGTTCAGAAAACTCTGATCCAGGCCCGCTCAGCTCTCCACCGCAGCCATTACTGACAGCACAAACCAACCCCGTTTCAAGTATTGCACAGCCTGTAATGACATCTGCTGGCCAAACGATGGAAAATGCTTTACCTAATGTGAACATTGTTCCACAAATGAGCCATACCTTCTCTCAAGGGCCAGTAGGCAATCCAGGCTTTGTCCCTGGTCACAGCTTTGGGGCAGGGCAACCTGGCAATCAACCTGGACCTGTTGTCAATCGGCCTGGCCCTGGTGGTATGCCAGGTCCCCAGCAAATGATGCTTCCGCAAACCTTAGCCCAGCAGCAAAACCGAGAGAGGCCTCTCCTGCTGGAGGAACAGCCCCTTCTGCTGCAGGATCTTTTGGATCAGGAAAGACAGGAGCAGCAGCAGCAGCGACAGATGCAAGCCATGATTCGCCAGCGTTCAGAGCCTTTTTTCCCCAACATTGGTATGTGTGCAGTTTTCCAGAGCTGGAAACCCATTTTAACATGGCAGGGGGAGGGGGGAATAAGTAGGAGAGAGGTATGACTGCCTAATCTGAACGGAAAGGAGAGGTTTTCCATCTTTGCAGAATCACTCTGAGTTGTGATGACAACCGATTCCAGTCTCTCCCAGTGAACGTAAGGGCATCACTTTCAGAATTTAATCTTGTGGATACTTGGTTGCAGCAGACATTCCCCGCAGCTGATACTCACACTGAGAGGATCTCTACCAGTCGATCCATTTTAATCAGAATGTTTGCCTTCCCCCTTTCACGCATCTTTTTGGGGAGTCAAGGTGGAAAGAAGAGGAGGACAAACATGTATGGTAGAGGATGCAGACTTTCTCGGGATGGGGACCGATAAGAAAAAGCAGTTCAGGAAAGTTCCCCGTGTGGTGGAACTGCGAGACTACTCCCATTTCTGAGAGGGTTCATGTTATACTATTCCGTTGCCAGAGTCTTTCACATTCCACATTTATATGTGTATGCGTGGGGTGTAGCTTCTTGTCTTGGGAACAGAGTCTCGTGTTGCTGGGACCTGCTGTGAGCTAAATTTGCTGAAATCCTTTTGCACGTCACTCTAGAATAAGCCCACTGAATCTGTGGAGATTTGGTGAGTCAGCTTTTCCATGCATTCTGTTGATTCAAAGGGGGATGGCATCAGAGCAAATTGCTGCAACAGAATTCAGTTAATAAGGAGAAAAGCTGCCATATAAGCAGTACTACTGCCTGTTAGAATACGTGTTATCCTTGTTATTACAGTAACAGACTTCCTAGCACCCCCTGGAAGCCTTGTGAGCTTCTTTAATAGTTGTTAGTAGAAATTACTAATGGCCTGGAAGATACCTATGGCTACCGTAGAGGTTTGGGTTTTTTCCAGTTACGCTCTTTCAAAAGTACCTTAAACAGAACAGTTGTGACCATATCAAGCCAAGCCTTCTGTTACATAAGCATAAGAACATAAGAAGAGCCCTGCTGGAACAGGCCAAAGGCCCATCTAGTCCAGCTTCCTGTATCTCACAGCGGCTCCACCAGATGCGTTTGGGAGCGCATGAGACTAGAGATCTGTCTCCTGATACCCCTCCCCTGCATCTGGCCCTTGAAGCACCCCGGTTTTAAGCCTGGAGATTACACATCTCCATCATGGTTTGTAACCTGTGATGGACTTTTCCTCCAGGAATCTGTCCAATCCCCTTTTGAAGGCATCCAGGCCGGATGCCATCACCACATCCTGTGGCAGGGAGTTCCATAGACTAACAACGCGCTGGGTGAAAAAATATTTTCTTTTGTCTATTCTTACTCTCCCAGCCCTCAATTTGAGTGGATGTCCCCTAGTTCTGGTATTTTGTGAGAGGGAGAAGAGCTTCCCTCTATCCACTTGACTCATGCCCTGCATTATTTTGTATGTTTCAATCATATCCCCCCTCAGGCGCCTTTTTTTCCAGACTAAAAAGCCCCAAATCTTTTAGCCTTTCCTCATAAGGGAGGTTCCCCAGCCCAGTAATCATTTTAGTTGCTCTCTTCTGCACCTTTTCCAGTTCCACTATGTCTTTCTTGAGATGCGGTGACCAGAATTGTACACAATACTCCAGGTGGGGCCTTACTATTGTTTTGTATAATGGCATTATTATGTTGGCTTGATGTAATCGACATCTTGCATATTTAACACTCCATTTAATACTCTTGTTTTACAGATTTCGATGCAATCACAGATCCCATAATGAAAGCAAAAATGGTGGCTTTGAAAGGGATCAATAAAGTAATGGCACAAAATAATATGGGAATGCCACCAATGGTCATGAACAGGTAGGCAGACATACTTTTGTGTGAGGACTGGGAGTATTTTATAATTTCTGTTAGATATCACTGTGAATGTATTACTTCTTTATCTCCTAAATCTTTAGGTTATTTTTATGGGTGCTACTTATTTGCGGAGGGTATAACTAAACACAAGACATATTAATAAAGTATTTTTCCTGTAAAGACCTTCTTATACGACTGATATGAAAGCAGATAATTGGCTGGGCCAGGAGAGTGAAAGAGTAGCCTGTGAATGGCCAGTAGCACACTGTTGCTAGGAAATCGGTATGACTATGGTAAGCAAGCTGAATATGCAAAAAATCAATAGTAGAAATGAAGGGGAAAGTGTCTGGGAATGATGGACATACACAAAATAGCGAAATTAGAAAAGTAAAATATTAAATTTGTCTGGATTATTTTATTTCCAAATGTTATTGTTGCTTTATAAATTAACTGTAACCTTTGTTACCATCTCTCTAGGTTTGCCTTCATGGGACAGGTAGTACCAGGCGCACAGACTGGGGAAGGCCAGAATCTAATACAGCAAACGATTACACAGGTATATCCTAAATAATAATAATCAATAATAATAATAATAATAAAGTCCTGCAAAGTCAATTCTGACTTATGGCAGCTCTTTTCAGTCCTCAAATCTGCACTAAAGCAGGTCTCAGATTTTCTGCGGCTGAATCATGATCTGAAAACCAACGTAGTCCAGTGACAAAATATTTAGGCAACTCTGAATCCAACTGCAAAGTCATTCATGTGGATCTTGTATAGATCAGAGAAACTCAAAAGGCTGAACAACCTGCAAAATCTGAAGTCCTCCCTTGACTTGAACAGGTGATGGCACTTTGGAGGCAGCGATTGTTGCCCAAGGGCTAAATATGGGAACAGTTGTCTAAGTGAAGCAGCAAACTTAGTGGACTGGGGGACAGAATCATGCATATAACCTATAGGTTTAACTGGATGAGCATGTGTTGGTGGTAGAACCTGTGCAAATGTGTATTCCTTGTGGGAAAGTAGCTATAAAATTGATTTGGGTTAAACATTTTTCCTCCCCCCCCCCCCCCCCGTTTTTTTTTAAGGATGGCAACCTGGCACCTCAGATTTCTAGGCCAAACCCACCAAATTTTGGTCCTGGATTTGTAAGTAAGTATAATCTGGTGATTGTGATCTTCGGCTTTGATATGCGTATCAGATGTTTCAAAGTATGTATTATTAATTTACCAGTCTATCTAAGGAACAACAATTATTTAGTAGTACATCAACATGCAATTTTATTGTAAATGAATAACTAAGTTATTGAACCAGTTTGCTGCAATATTTTGAAACTGGGATAACTTGAAAGAAAGTGTACAAAACTTAGAAAAATATGGAAATTTTCTGTTAAATTATAAAAGCAACTCAGAATGATTTAGCATTGTTTAAATAGTTATTTTTAACAAAATGGTTTCTTTAAAAATTATGTGGAAAAGGACAAGAAAGGGATAAAGGGTGGTACATCACCTGTTTTTTTTCTTTAAAATTTTAGCTGAGCTGTAGCATTGAAGAACTGCTAAATAGCTCAGGATTTTAGGTATTTGGCTGCAGAGCCAAAGGCTAGGAGTTTGATTCCCTGCTGGGCTACTTTGACAGAGAATGGACTCAATCCATAGGGCCCCTTCCAGCCTTGTAGTTTTAAGATTGTTGTTGTTGTGAGAAAAATGTTAATGCAGTTATTGGAGAACTTAAGATGACAGTGAATATTTTCTCTGAAGACATTTGGAAAATCAGTTTTGTGAAAAGTTTGCACAGCCTTTGGGAAAGTTTGTGTACTTGGTAGAGAATAACTGCGCTTGTGAAAAATTAAAATGTGATTTTAAAAATAATAAAAGTAATCATTTATTTCATTTATCCACAGATGATTTGCATAGAAAACAATATGAAGAATGGCTACAAGAAACCCAGCAGCTTCTCCAAATGCAGCAGAAGTACCTCGAAGAGCAAATAGGAGCACACAGGAAATCAAAAAAAGCACTCTCGGCCAAGCAGCGCACGGCCAAGAAAGCAGGCCGGGAATTCCCCGAAGAAGATGCTGAGCAGCTGAAGCATGTGACTGAGCAGCAGAGCATGGTTCAGAAGCAGCTGGAACAGGTAAGGCTCTGAGGAAGGGGCATGAGAAAACAGGCCAGCAGACGGGTGTATTCCGCTCCTGGTGAGGAGACTGTTCGGCCAGTTTCAGCTTGTGCTCTTGTGAAGATCCCACCTGGGGAAAAGCAGATCTGGCTTCAGTTAGGACAGTACTGTTGTGTTTACTTCCACGCTAGAATATTTGTAGTGTTCTCTAATGGGGAAGCTATGGCTGCTTTTACATGTCCCCTAAAATCCGAGGCAAAGGGCTCCCAGATCCAGAGCTTAAAATTGTTTTCCCACCAGCTCCGGACTTTAAAAAAAATTAAGTACGACCATGCCCACCGAAGCGCGCTCCAGCGGACTTTACAAGTACCTCGTCTCCAGAGGTAAAAAATCTTCTGATGCGGATTGTAAAGCTGTGAATACCGAGCTCCCCTCGCCTTCTGTTTGTTTTTTTGTCCCCGCCACCCCTTTAAGAGACAGGAATCCCTACGGGGCTGCTCGGGGCTGCTTGGACAGCAGAGCAGAGGTGAGCCTGCATTCTTTTCTTCCTTTTTCTCTCCCTCCCCTCACGCAGACAGGAACAATGGAGTGCGGAGCGGTGGGAACACCGGAAGAGGGACAAACCCCCACGATCTCTGGTCCAAATTTAAGTTGCCAGCGCATTTTAGAGGTCATGTAAAAGCGCCCTATGTTTGAATGACACTTCAAACATCCAGTCAGAATGCAGCAGCTGAGATGCATATGGGAGTCAGATATTCTGATAAAGACCCAAATCCTTCTGTGTAGCTGTACAGTTACAGTGTAACTTTTTGGAGGCAGGTACTAAGATGCCCCCATGTATAAGATGACAAACACCCCATTTCCAGCCCAAAATTGCAGTTTCACAACTGCATGGTTCTCTCCTCAATTTATAAAACTACCCTCAATTTCAGTCTTAACAATTTTAGACCAAAATATAGTCTTATACATGGAAAAATACTGTGTTCTGTGTGCCGAATCTCATAGGTAGCACATAATATTTACCGTGGTTTCACTTAGCCTCAAAAAGCTACACTGTTCAAGTTAAGTTGGTGCAATGGCACAAGAGGATTTGGGCCAGTATAGCACCAGATGCAGGTTACATTGACTGCTTATTCATTTATGGGGAAAATATAAAGCACTGGTTCTTCCCTGTAAATCCACTTAACGTTGAAACAAGTTACCACTTGCACCTATATGAACTTGTCAATAATAGATCAGCCTGATAGGCTCTGCTGTCCAGCCTGGCGTCAGGTGTTATGAGACCAGCCCATATCAGAGGTGGCCCCCATCATTTGAACTTTCCCATGTAAGAAGTAGTAAGGCCCTAAATATTCTGTTCCATTGAGTCTTTTATTGACCTCTGTTGATTCTATGCTACTTTGATGTTTTAGCTGCTAAAATATTTCAGTTCTTTTCATTATTGTTTTGTTTTTACTGTGTACCTTGTTACATCCTTTGAAAGCCACCTTAATAATATATTAAAAACAGTGAAAAGCAGAATTCTGTACCATCTTAAAAGCTAAGACCTTTGTTATTTAGGATTCTTGATCCGAGAAGCCTAGAGGCTCAAAAAGAATCTCCAAATTGTTTTCATGGGACATGAGATAACAAAGCAAACATATTTACATTACAGATACGAAAACAACAAAAGGAACATGCAGAACTCATTGAGGAATATCGGATTAAGCAGCAACAGTGTGGGCTGGGTCCTCATCCCGTGATGCCGGTCATGGCTCCTCCGCCCTCAATGGTTGCAGCAGGGGGGTCCCCGCCTGCAATGGGCCCACAGAATTTCCCAGTGGTTTCGCAACAACTTCAGCATCCGCCACACACCGTTGTTGTTCCTGGGCCTCCCAAGCCGCCCCGGATGCCGAGCTTGCCCGGATGGCAACCTCCTAACGCTGCTCCGATACACATCCCTCACAATGGGCCAAGGATGCCCCCTCCCATGGCACAGTTGCCAGTTAATTCTGTGCCGCCCACTCCGGTCTCAACTTCAAGCTCCAGCGTGCAGTCGGGACCCCCGCCGCGTGTCGAGTTTGATGACAACAACCCTTTTAGTGAAAGCTTCCAAGAGCGAGAGCGAAAGGAGCGTTTGCGAGAGCAGCAGGAAAGGCAGCGGATCCAGCTGATGCAGGAGGTAGATCGGCAGAGAGCTTTGCAGCAGAGGATGGAAATGGAGCAGCATGGCACCATGGGTCCGGAAGTGAATGCTAGAACCTCCTTGTCTCAAATGCAGTACTTTAATTCTGATCTGTCTTGTGATTTTGTGCGGCCTCCGCAGACTCTCCCACAGTCTCTGCAACAGCCAGTGGGGCCCATTCTGCCACAGGGACCGCTGACCTCTCCACCGGCAGCCAGCTTCCCACCGTGTCCTGAGCGTCAGCCGCTGGGATCTTCTTCCATTGGAGGTGACCCAGCATCTGCTCTCGATGGGAGCCCCACGTTCCATTCAGTTAAGCAGCCCCTTGGAAGCCTCCCGGGAGCCAGCTTTAGCCAGTGCCAGGCCAGGGCTCCATTTGCCTCTAATCTGCCAGATGTGTCTGTGGCAGGCGGCAGCGGTCAGGATACCACCGCCCCTCATGGATCAAGCTGCCCTGGAACGAGTCAGTCTCTCATTCAGTTGTATTCTGATATCATCCCAGAGGAGAAGAGTAAAAAGAAGAGAACCAGGAAAAAGAAGAGAGAGGATGATACAGAGTCGGTAAATACTCCATCGACGCCTCATTCAGATACAACTGCACCACCAACTCCAGTTGTTCCAGACACCGTCTCCACCCCAGCTGTTAGTACACCTGGTGAACCTGTGCACCATGCGGGGGAAAGGGAAGCAGAGGAGCAGCCCAGCTCATCAACACCAAATGCAGCAGAGACTCACCCTGCCTTGGAACAGAAAGGTCAGCCCCCCGATTGCAATTTGCCTCAAAACAAATTGCCTGAACAACCAAGCGTGAGCTCAGAGACAGAGAAGGTTGAGGCAGACGCTTCGGCGACCATTCCAGAAACTAGACGAGAACATGCGGAAGGTGGTCAAGCTGAGCCTAAGCTGGAATGTCCAAGCCACATTAAAGTAGAAGAGGATAAAACCAGCACCCAGCCATCCCCCTCTTTGCAGAGTGAGGTGCAAGCTACAACCATCCCAGCAGCAAAAGGGGAATCCGGGAATGAACTCCTCAAACACTTGCTTAAGAACAAAAAATCAGCCTCTCTGACCACTCCGAAATTGGAGAGCAGCTTCCATTCAGAAGAGAGCGTGCAGGAGAACAAATTTTCAGAAAGACAGGAGCCACCTCAAGGTGGCATGGTAAGCATGCTTTCCCTTATATGTTAGCATCCAGAATGACATTAACAGAAATCGTACTGAGTGTTCAGTCCTATTGCTCTGCTTCATTGCAAGGAGCCCAAATAAACTAAGTGTTTGATTTTTAGAAAGATTGAAGAGAACACATTTGAATGTGTTCTCTTCAATGATATTTCACTTCCTCCAGGGGGTCCCAGTATAAAGGAGGAAGTTCAAAAGCATGATCCTGAGTGTGAACCCCTGTGCCTTTCTGGGAAGCAGACAGAGATAATGACAGCACAGATATTTGAGAATCTGCAGTTAAGGATTCATGGGGCATGGAAGTTCATCAGTCCCTCTGCCTTCCCTATATCTGTTTGCATAATTACAGCCTCTTCCTGACTCAATGGACTAAAAGGGAGGGAGATGAGGGAGAGGCTTGATAGAAAGGTGTCCAAAAGGCAGTTGGATTTTTTAAATACTGAGACCAGTAGGGAGAGAGCGGAAGCAGATGATCCAAGAAAGTAAGTTTGAAAGAAGCAAAGCCTAAAGAAAGAAAGCTGTGCCAGTACTGGTGTTGAGGCCAAAAAGAAGAAGAAAGATGCAGGTGGTGAAGGGCAATGACTGAGGTGCCAACACGGGTGCAAAAGATGTAGGTGAGATAGCCGACAGAACGGAATCGTGGAGGCAGCGGAGAATTTCAGAGGGAAAAGGAACAGGACCAGCAGAGTTGCCACCTGCCTACGTGTTCATTTGCAGCTCTTTGTCATGCCCAAGCCTTTGCTGTTGGATGAGCATCATCTTAGTCATATCTTCTGGCCATCTCACAGCGAAGAGCTTGTGATTGCTATAATACTATTCTTTGGCAGAAATGCATTTTTAAGACCAATCATAGCTTTATGTTACACACAGAGAGAGTGAGAGCGAGAGAGAGCGCACAGATAAAGCCAAATGAAGAGTTCTGAACCGATATATCTTTATCTTCTTTTTTCCATAAGCAGTCATTAGGAAATCAGTTGCAGGGTACATTGGGATGCAGGAGCAGCCAGATTCAGAGAGGAGATTTGGGACACGAAATGAAAAAGCAAAGAAGCAAACGAGCTCAGAAGACAGGTGAGAAGGCAGCGCCTCGGACAAAGAGGAGGAAAAAAGAAGAGGAGGAGAAGCAGGCCCTCCTTTACCCCAACACAGACGTGTTTATGCAGCTAAAGCAGGTGAGCACTGAGTGGGGAAGCGGCAGCTCAGAATGTAAGGTCTTGTAGGGAAGAGGGGGGAAGAGGAGCCTGTGGTGACATGCAAGTCCCTTATTAACCAAGGTGGTCTCATCCAGTGTAGCTACAGTCTTTGTATTTTCTTTTGAGCTTCATGGGGTTTTTTTCCACTGTGTTTGTGTCTGTGTCTGTGTGTGATGTTTGCTTTTTCAGAGTGGTGAAGCTAGAAATGCATGCAAGTTGATTTTTGAATACCTTTGATATTTGCCTACATGCATTGGATTTATTTTGATACATTGTGGTGTCGACCCATTTGTCCTGTTGCACTGGAATGCCGCTCTCTTAGGCCCTGGAGAGTATGGAATGGTTCCGTATCTACCTCGTGTAATCCTTGCTACAATGCAAAATGATGGCTAGAAGCCTTCAGAGCATGAGAGGTTCGGAGGGAATGTGAGAGCACCATTTACTGTTTCTGAATGAATTCTTCAGCACAGTCTTGAGGCTGTGGTGGCTTCTTATGTATCTTTTAATTGACCAGTTTTACTGTGTTTTCAAAGGCACAGCCGTAGGCACTTGGGAGTTCAATGCCAGCAATCAAAGTGGCCTTTATTTATCCCCCACCCTTCTTGGATGCACCTCTTAACATGTTGGGGGGGGGGGGCTGAGCATGTCGGAGAAGCAGAGAGCAATGCTGTCAGAAGGCTAGACTCTGTCCCTAACCGGAGCTCCTACCAGGGTCACTCCGTGCTGAATATTCTCTGTGGAGGCACCCGACTAAGATGCATCCACCCTCTTTGGGATTAATGGCTTCGTCAGCAGATCACAGTGGCTCGTTCTAGAAAATCCTCTGAAGGGACCTATAAGGGAGCAGTGGGAGCCACACTGTGATTTTCAGATCACCCTGAAATCAGTCATAACCCCAGTGTAATAAAAGGTGCAGCTGATTTGTGTGCTTTCTTCATTTACTACTTAGCATTGAGGTGGAGGACAATACACATGTGGCAGTGTTCCAGATTCTGAGAGCCACACATAATGACTGTGTTCATTTATTTTATTTCTATACCATAATCCAGGGTTCTGGTAGCGGATGTGTACTTCAGGGGCAATGCATCGTGAGATGATAGATGAAATGCTTGCATTACTTGCACTGCTACCTAATGATACTGTACAATGAATGGATAAAACATGTGCTTCTGATAGTCATAGCCATCTTAGCAACATTAAGTGCAAATCTGCAGTTCATTAAAGATGAATTTGCAAGTGTGATAACTGTAATTGCCCCTTTTTTCCTCCAGCAACTCTCTTTGCTTCCGCTAATGGAGCCAATAATTGGAGTGAGTTTTGCCCATTTTCTTCCTTATGGCAGTGGCCATCTGAATAGTGGAAGTCGCCTCTCGGGAAGCTTTGGTAGCGCTACACTTGATGGGGTATCAGACTACTATTCTCAGCTAATCTACAAGGTGTATTTTTTTTCTACATAGATTTTACAAAAGAAATATCAACAGTGGGATTTATTACTAGTCTTATCACTTGGTTGTAATTTTGACTGGACCAGTCACCATCTCTCAACTCATCACCATGCTGTAATGAAAATATTTTTTCTTATTTTTTTCTCCCACTATCATTTACAGTACATCGCTTTGCTGCTGATGCTTCATTAACAAGTCAAAGCACCTAGTAAGCCATGTCTTGTTTTGGCCAAAATCCTGTTGTGTAAGTTATGTCTACGTAAGGTTCCCAAAGTCACCAGCAGACAGAGATTTTCACTAATTTAAGAGTTCCTACTTGATTCTGTGAGAATCAAAGGGTGATCAGTATGATTGCATGGGAACCATGACAACACAGGAAACACATTTTAATTACTGAAAATCTCCCTGATGGAGGCATTGTCATAATTAAGTGCAACTCCATCCTATTCTTTCTTCATGGACAAGGCTGGATGCTTCTCCAAACCACCTCTGTTTTTTTTTTCTAGATCCTTGTGTGTTGGGTTGAGAGATTGTGATTGGTCCAGTCAGGCTTACAAACAAGTAGAAATTTGAACCCAGGTCTTCCTAGCCCCTTTCTGGCTACACTAGATCTCTCTTTTGCTAAAAATGGTGGACTAGGCCTAAGCTGCACATTTGAAATGATCTAATCTTAACTGCCATTGCTATAAATACTAACCAACCCTAATTATTCTCTAAAAAGAGCAGCTGGATGGCTAGACAGTAATAAATGGCAGAGGTGAAATGTGACTTAAGGTCTATGAAGTACTCATTGCTAAATCTGATATTATGAATTACTGCCTTCTGTGATCATGTAGATTGTATACAGAGCCTAACTCCTCACAGTTGAAAGGCATAGTGTAAAGGTGTTGTTGTCAAAGGTGCACACATGTATCTTTTCCCCCCCTCACTCACTGTTGTCTCTGGTCAAACCACTTGACAGTTTTTATAGCACTTAAGGAGTGCTTGGAGCGACCAAGAGGGAGTAGTGGTTTTGGTGCGGTACGTAGAAGGCCCAATGCATAATGACTCTTACCCTTCAAATGTATTGCAAAGTTTTAAACCACACACCAACCATGGTTTGGTATTCCGTTGACGCAATGCCAGTATGGCCCCTTAGCATTAGGGACAAGTGCAGTTTGAGAGTCCTTTTGTAAGTTGGTGACGTTACATGTCAATAATTACTGTACCTGCCTTTACCAAATAAAATGCTAAAATCATTCCTTGAAATCCTTTCCTCTCCTGCAGCAGAACAACCTCAGCAACCCTCCCACACCTCCAGCTTCTCTGCCTCCCACACCTCCGCCTGTATCTTGCCAAAAAATGGTCAATGGATTTGCAACCACGGATGAACTTGCTACAAAGGCTGGAATGCTGGGTGGACACGATGGTAAGTCGTCACTTAATGTGTCGGAGGATGGATTTCCAATGGAGTCTGGAGCAGCAAAAGCCCTAACAGTCTTCATTTGGCATAAGCACTGGTTGGCTATATAATAACCCACTTCTTCTGGATGGTCTCCGGCGTATGAAAGCTTCTGCCAAATAAAACGGCTTAGTTTTGGCCTCTTTGTTGTTTTTGTTGCCGCAGAGTATGGACTGCCATAGCTACCTGTTGGGATACTAATGAAATATGGACCTACCTTGGACAGGCTTTGGAACAGAATGCTTGGAAACCCTCAGGGCTTTAGCTAACGATGGGAAGCCTGGCTTAACTGTAATGCCAAAGAAATATGAGTGAAAGCTAGGGACCTTAATTGGTTTGTTTCTCCTGCCAAGTTTGTCAGAAGAGTTAAGACATCATTTGTAAAGCCCCCTTTTGCTCTGTTTCAGTCACTAAAGCCCTGGGGCCGAAGCCCTTCCAGCTGCCTTTCAGACCACAGGATGACCTGCTCACCAGAGCCATGGCACAGGGTCCTAAAAGTGTGGATGTGCCCGCTTCCCTTCCAACCCCACCTCACAACAATCAGGAAGAGCTTAGGTAAGCAGCCTACTGACGTTCAAAGCATAGCATGGGGTGGGCAGTGTCTCAGATGCTTTCTGGTCTCCCTTACCTCTGAGTAAACCATTGTCATTTCAGATGTCATCTCTGCTGTGGCATACTCGTTTGCAGGGCATTTTGGGGATAAAATTTATAGTTCATGTCTACACAATTCAGCCCATGGCCTCCACAGAAGGCTTGGTAAAAAAAAAATGGACTTAAACCCTTGATTTGGAGGGAGATCAGCCACAATTTTAGACTTCACCTATTGCAAATGAAATCATTTCTAGTTCTTGTCTGTCTTCAAGAAAAATTCAAATCTTGTTAAAATATTCAGAAGGAAATACCTCCTTTTGCACCAGATAAATGGGGAACTAACTGCTTGTTACCAGCTTCAACTGCTGCTCTTCTTTCAGTTACAGTGGCAGATAGTTTAAAGTTATTTTTAATAAAGGACAGTCAGGCATTCAAGTCACAATGGGCTGTTATGGAGGGAACTTTCTCCTTACTTTGTGTATACAGTGGTACCTCGGATAACGACTGCCCCGGATAATGAATTTTTCGGATAACGACTGCAGATTTCCGGGTATAGGAGTGCCTCTGATAACGAATTTTCTCTATGGGCTGCCTCGGATAACAAATCACAATCCTAGGTATAGGTCTGCCTCGGATAACAAATTTTCTCTATGAGCTGCCTCGGATAACGAATTTTCCCTATGGACCGCCTCAGATAACACATTTCCAGCATGCATCAGTAAAAAAGAGTTATCTCGGGTGCCATTGCATCTGTACTTTTAAAGTGCACTTTATAAAGAGTTTTAAGCAAAAAAAACCCCCAGGTGTCTGCCTTTTTCCTAGGCTCTGGAATGGATTAATAGGTTTCCCATTCATTCCTAAGGGAAACCGCATTTCGGATAACGACGAGATTCGGATAACAATTAAACTCAGAGAATGAATTACCGTCGTTATCCGAGGTAGCACTCTATTTGGAAGACAGTGTCTGTTTCCTTCATTGCAAGCTTCACGTGCGTGGCTGTAGAATTATGATGTCCTGAAAGCAAAAGACACAGTGTTCAAGTACTACAGCTGAACTACTTCTGAATTTTTTTTTATCAGATAGACTTCTGGGTGGTGGTTCTTTTCATTGCGCTTTGTGTCACTTGGCACATGCAGATCAGATCAACCTTATCTTTAAAAGACTTACATGTCTTCCAATTTAGTGATATCTTCTTGAGTCACATTCGGCCCATGCATTACCCAATTATATATGAACACAGCAGTCCGACATTCAGAGCTGTATTTCTCTTCCTAGGGTTCAGGATTCCTGTGATGACAGAGATACCCCTGACAGCTTTGTCCCTTCGTCCTCCCCCGAGAGTGTCATGGGCATGGAAATTAGTCAATACCCTGATCTGTCATCGGTCAAGGAAGAGATGCCAGAGCCTATTCCGTCTCCTGTCATCCCCATCTTGCCTGCCAGTACAGGAAAGGGTAATGCCAAAAAGGAACTCAAACTGCACGCGTTATTTTCTCCCCATGTGTTTCTGCTGCGTGGATATTTATAATCTCTTGTTGGTTTCAAAATTAAGGTTCAGAAGCAAAAAGGAATTATATCAAAACAGAGCCTGGCTCTGCCTTCCTTGGCTCTCATCTGGCACCATCCCAAAATGGCCCCAAATCTGGCTTTGTATCCATAGCAATTACTTTACATCCCACAGCTGCAGAGGTAAGATGATTGTGTGACTGTAAGCATGTGTTGTGTACAATCCTGTTAATATGCTGTTTATATTTGTCTTGTAGCGCAACAGTTGCTGCAAAATCTGATAGAAGGTCCAGGGCCATTTCATTATGTTTTAGGACGGCACTGAAATCCTCCCCACAAGCAGTTCTGAAAGAATAAGGGGTGTTTTTTTTTTTAAATGAATCAGTTTCTTGTATTCTTTCCCTGCTCCACATACTACTTACTGCTGTCACTTACCTTGATTTACAGTTATATGACTAAAAGAGAACCCAGGCTTCTTATTGATGTAGTTGTAGCCAATGCACAATCATGTAGGTAGTGTGTCAATATACAGAGGGATTACGTGCCAGTGCCGGCCATGAAACCAAATCAGAGTTGAGTCCAGGAACCACTAATGTTAAGTTGATTGTATGCCCTGGTAATACCTTGTAGACCTTCCTGTTCACAGAAAACCAACACCAGTAGGTAGTAGGTGGGGCCATTTTTAGGGTTGGAGAATGTCACAGTGTATATGTATCTGTATGTCGACCTTATTTTATTTAGGTCCTGGACCAAAACCAGATGTATTCTCCCCCCACCCTTTTTCCCCCCTACTCTAGAACATTGGCAGTGTGGTGGCTGCATTTTCCAACCTTCTGCATGTCAGAATTCCAAATAGTTATGAAGTCAGCAATGCCTCAGATGTTCCATCCTCCATGGGAATGATCAACTCTCACAGACCAAATCCAACCTTCGAGTACAGACAGCACTTATTACTACATGGGCCTCAGCCAGGAACTCTAGGCCCTCCTGGACTCACCGGAACCTACGGACTTAAACAACATAATGTGTCATTTCCACTCAGTGGTAATGGTGAGACACATACGTATCTTTTGAAGGTTAATTCATGGTGGCACTTAGAAAACTGAATTACCAAAGAGTCAAAACTCAGATCTTGGGTTGGGAAACATGCGTTTCAGCTTCATTTCCCCTTGTATCCTTGACAAGTGACATGAAACCACTCAAAGTAGCCTGACAAGGTCCAACCTTATATTATGTGGGGGAGGGATTATAACAACTTATAGTGGGAGGTAACTTCAATCACTCTGTCATATTTAAGGTAAAGGTTCCCTCCGCACATGTGTGCTAGTCGTGTCTGACTCTAGGGGAGTGCTCATCTCAATTTTTAAGACAGGCTGGCAGGAGCTGGGGTTAACAGCAAGGGCTCACTCTGCTGTGCGGCACCTGAGATGCTCGCTCTGCTGTGGGGCACCTGAGATGCGAACTGCTGAGCTGCCAACTTTTCAGCTGACAGTTCTAGCCCTCTAGCCCGCTAAGGCACCATGCCCCATAACTGTCATATTTAGCACTACCCTTCTCTCTGTGTTTGAGAACACCTGACTAGGGCTCAGGGATGCTGGAAGGGCTGGAGCATCAAGCATGCATTGTTTGGGAAATGGTGTGTTGAATAGGGAACACAGCAAGGCTTAGTACCCTTGAAAGGAAGCGTACCTTGTAAATGTTTACTGAAATAAAAATATCTTGTTCACCCAGCTATGTTCGTATCACATGCATTTTTGGCAGGCTACAAGGCACACAGTTCCAATGTCATAGATGGTTCAGTGCTGAGGCCTCAGTGGTGCTCTCATTGTAAAGTGGTTGTTCTGGGCAGTGGAGTGCGAAAATCTTTCAAAGATCTACCTTTCCTGAAACAGGTACTACTGTAAATATTGCAGCAGTGAAGGGTTTTTAAAGAGTTATTGCTGTTATTTTGCTTCATAAAAGGGGGTGGGTTGGAAGTTGGGTAGGTTCCTAGCATTTGCTTTTATACTGCATTGTATCGCTATTAAATGTCTCGCAGTTCTGCCTCAGTCTCTTTTGGAGGATTAGGACTTCTGTAATAAGCTCTTTTTATAGAAACTATTTTCAGAATAACTGCAAAGTAACACTACTTTCTCTGTTCAGGGAGAAAAGATTTTATTGTTCAAAATTTTGCTTTCATTAAACTTCTGTTAAAAGTTAGATGAACTGCCACTACTAATGCAGATGTGAACTTCCCCGAAGGCTCTCTGTTCTGATATTTAGGAGTGCAGAATGGGAGCATGTCTGGCCAGCATTTCCTAGTAATTTTATACTCTCTTTTTAGTAGAATAGAACCTTCCCATCACAAAAGAGGGTGGGTAGTTTTTAAGACTTTTTTTAAAAAAGAAAAGTCCATTTCTATATGCAGTTGAAACCACACGTTGTGCCAGAAAGCTCTATATTTATGTTAGCTAAGTTTTTGATGGTGTTTATTGACAACGTATTTGAGAGATGGTGAAATTCAGCTTCATGAAGTCATCCTTATCCTCTTATGCTCTCCCCCACCCCCTGCCCAAGGATTCCAGAGGGCTGTCTGAGAGAAGGGAGAAAGACATCGTCTTCTGCAGCAACAATTGTTTTGTTCTTTATTCGGCATCCATGCAAGCTAAAAACTCAGATAACAAGGTAAATAAATAGCAGTTCCCCAGAGTCCTGTTGCTTTAACAAAATACAAAATGAAGTTCTTTTAAAATACGTTCTAAACCTTAAGGAAATATTGTAGTTGCTGCTTGCAAAAAAAAAAGTTTGCAATACTGTATAGTTGTTAATTGTCTTGGAACATGTATTTTTCATGTCATTTAATTCTAGTGAATTTATTTAGGACCTGATCCAAAATTTCAGCTGTTAACAGATAGATCAGTTTATTTCTGGCCTGTCAAGTCTGACCGTGTTTATTTTCAAGTTCCATTTCCAAACCCATCTGTGGTTACTCTCTCTCTCTCTCTCATAATTTTACCATTAAATGCATCTTTAGTATCTACTGCTGTAACATTTTGGAGGTGTGTGGAAAGTTTGAAGCATGTGTTGTTACCGTAAATCCAATCTGCTTGCCTACCAATGGCAGACTGGACAAAATCCTCTAGTATCTTTAATTTTGATCAAGATTACAAATAAATATAATCAAATTATCTGTGCTTCTGTCATTTTGAGGTATAGGGAAGGCTGTGCAAAACATATTCTCAATATGCTGAAGATGCAGCTCTGCAAAATATGTCAGAATACTAACCTGGTATACATATAGAACAGGTGGTGCAATCTGCAGTTCTATTCTGGGTGCTGTCCTTATTGAGGCTTGATTGTCATGTTATGTCTTGGAGTGTTACTAACTTACCGTACTACAGTGTCTGTTCAAGTATCATAAGTAACTTTGCGCAAATAAAACTTGCTTCTGATAACAGCAATCTAGAGTATCTCTCCATAAATGATTTGGTTATAAATAGGCCAATACAACATTTCAAGCATCAAGCTATCATGCCTATTTGCAGTGCCTTGGGCTATGAATTCCTAGTACTTATCTCCTATATATTTACAGTTGGTATGAAGAGTTTTTGATGCTGATGAAATGGATATAGGTAATGGAAGAAAGCATTTTTCATTGTCAGCCACTCATGTGCTGTACTAAATAATCCACACACAGAGTCTGTGTCCTTGACTCACAGGAATAATGAGGTTTTCCTTTCCAATAAATGAGAATGCTGGTGTAATGAAGAGACAGGTCAGAGTGACCACCACAGGCAATAGTGTGTCTGTACTGAAGGGGTCCCAAGGGCACATCTAATTCACTCCACATTTGTTCTAGGAATCTCCTTTTGACTCATCTGTATTGTTTTCATGTATTCCACAATGCTTCCCAAATTATATGTACTGCTGGTCCTTCTCTTTAGAAATGTGTTCACAGTTCCAATGAGCAAGATGTCTGAGCCATCTAGGTTTACTGAAGCACAAGGGAAAAAACAACCACCACCTTTACTGCTTAGTATAAGATTTGGTATTCATGTCCCCTGTCATCCTGCTTAGTCTGTGTATGTGACTTGAAATTAATATTGACTGACCTTAAATCCATGTTTAACTGCCTTTCGCTTATTCCTCAGGAATCAGGTTCATCATTAACACCGTTTCCGGTGAAAGAGGCAGCCCCAAAGGTTTTCCATCAGTATAACAACAACATCTCTACGTTAGATGTACGCTGCCTCCCTCAGCTACAGGAAAAGATTTCTCCACCTTCATCACCCCCTATCATATTCCCTCCTGCTTTTGAAGCAGCCAGAGTGGAACCCAAGCCAGATGAGCTGAAGGTCACGGTGAAACTAAAACCCCGTCTGAGGACAGTACCCAATGGTCTTGATGACTGTCGACCAGTAAGTAAGAAATGGAAAGGGATGAAGTGGAAAAAATGGAACATACAGATTGTGATTCCTAAAGGAACATTCAAGCCTCCGTGTGATGAGGAGATAGACGAGTTCCTCAAGAAAATGGGCACAACCATTAAACCTGATCCCGTGCCGAAGGATTATCGCAAATGTTGCTTCTGTCATGAAGAGGGTGACGGACTAACAGATGGACCAGCAAGGCTTCTTAACCTGGACTTAGACCTTTGGGTGCATTTGAACTGTGCTCTTTGGTCTACCGAAGTCTACGAGACACAAGCTGGTGCCTTAATCAATGTGGAGCTAGCACTGCGCAGGGGGCTGCAGATGAAATGCACGTTCTGTCACAAAATGGGTGCTACCAGCGGCTGTCACAGGTTAAGGTGCACCAATATTTATCACTTTACCTGTGCCATTAAAGCACAATGCATGTTTTTTAAAGACAAAACTATGCTTTGCCCAATGCACAAACCAAAGGGCGCTCACGAGCAAGAGCTCAGCTACTTTGCAGTCTTCAGGCGGGTCTACGTGCAACGGGATGAAGTCCGACAGATCGCGAGCATCGTCCAGCGCGGGGACCGAGAGCACACCTTCCGGGTGGGGAGTCTCATCTTCCACACGATTGGACAGCTGCTGCCACACCAGATGCAGGCTTTCCATACCTCCAAGGTCCTCTACCCTGTGGGTTACGAGGCCAGCCGGTTGTATTGGAGCACACGATACGCCAACCGCAGGTGTCGCTATCTGTGTTCCATTGAAGAGAGAGATGGCCTTCCCCTCTTTGTCATCAGAATAATCGAGCAAGGCCATGAAGATCTGGTCCTTACCGACTTGACCCCAAAAGGTAACATGCAATATACTATTGGCTTGAGTCAAAGAAAGTGGCACACAGGTACTATGTAAGGCCTCTCTGTACAAGAAAAATCTCCTAACATGAAAATGATTTCTGTGTGGCACATTGGATCATTGGTTATGTACAGGAAAATAAATGTGTTCATTGTATCTGGCAGTGAACATACAAAATGCACATGCCTTTCTACACAAAATAATTTGTAATAGAAAAATAATCTGGGTGGAGGTGCCATCTTCCCTTAGTTCTTTTAAAGTAGCCGTCCTCGGTGAGGATGTATGACACAAGACAGTTCTTCACAGACCACCTTTTAAGGTTTGCTATGTGACATATACAGTACTGATTTGCCCTGTATTTTTTACCTGTTGTGTTGAGAAACACGGTTTTAGTAATGCTAATAGTACCTCCAAAGTAAAGACTTCTAAATTACGCTGTAACCTTGGAGGTTAGTGTGTTGGTTTCACTCCTGTCCCACAATTCCATTATTGTTCACTATATTCTGTCCTCTCACAGGTGTTTGGGATAAAATCCTGGAGCCTGTTGCTTCTGTAAGAAAAAGTTCTGAAATGCTCCAGCTCTTCCCAGCATATTTGAAAGGCGAAGACCTTTTTGGTTTGACTGTCTCTGCAGTGGCTAGGATAGCAGAATCGGTGAGTGGCCACGCAGCTGCCCCAGGCAGGTTGTTGAATATTAATTGGAGGCTGCCTTACACATGAGCTGCCTAGATGCCCTAAGCACATCCGATCTCGCTTGATTTCAGAAGCTAAGCAGGGTCGGCCCAGGTTAGTACTTGGATGGGCGACCACCAGGGAATACCGGGTGCTGTATGTCATTTTGGAAAAACATTTGGAAAAATAAAATACAACTAATGTAAGACATAGCCAGACTCTTAGCTAAGGAGAATGTGTCAAGTTTGGAAGAGGGGGCTGGGGATTAAATGTAGTGCTGTACTTGGAGCAGTGGAGTTTAGTTAATGAAACAGCTCAAGGAATCCTTTTGGCAAAGTTTCCATGTTCAACTTTTAAGGGGCTTTTAGGATCAAGAAATAAGAGTTTGGGTATGGGAGTTGCCTCCTTGCTCCCCTGAGATGGTGCCAAGAATATCTCTGGTAGGCAGTAGTATTATTGATGGAGCCGGAAAGACCATAGCACAATGTCAGTATCCCTGCCAATTTGTAAAAGCAGATAAGCATTTTTTTCAAAAAGAGAATGTGAAAAAGAGCAAAGAAGTTTTTTTAAAAAAAGATGGCCTGGGTTTTATAAGCTAGGGTGGCGAATGTAGTGTTGAGCTTAACATGCCTGACTCATGTTCTCTGCTGGTGTTAGGAACAGATTCCTCATGTTGCCAAACACCTGCTTTGTATTTATTAATTTAGCTGCTCAGAGGGTTCATATTTCATGTTTCCTGAATATTAGGGGAAAAATATTAACTGTTAGAGCAGTGCAATGGGACCAATTTCCTTGGGAGGTGGTGAGCGTTCCAGTCCTGGAGGCATTCAAGAGAAAACTGGACAACCATTTATCCGATTGGCTTGGACTTGGATTTCTGCCTTGAGCAGGGGGTGGACTTGATGACCCCCCCCCACCTCTCCATTTTCTATGCGTCTCTGTTCTTCATTTCACTACCCAATCGGGTCCCCTTCTTTGGGTCTTCTGCTGTTGTACTGATGGGTGACTCCTTGCTGTGTTTGCAGCTTCCCGGGGTTGAGGCCTGTGAGAGCTACACCTTCCGCTACGGCCGAAACCCACTCATGGAACTCCCTCTCGCCATCAACCCCACAGGCTGTGCCCGATCAGAGCCGAAAATGAGCAGCCATGTCAAGAGGTTTGTGTTAAGGTATTTTCTTTTAAATTCACATAGTACAGCCCAGGGTTTATAGGCTATGTAGGATGCTTGTGCTTCGGTGTGCTGCTTACAAACCCTGTTGTCGTTGGCTGTGTATGTGCATGTCCAAGGCGCGCAGCTGCTCTGTCGTCTACGCTAGCTGGCTTTGAATGTCTGTCTGCCTTCAGTATTTTAAAACTCCCCAATGTGTTGAAATTCAGAGAGATCTTCAGTTTTTCTTCTATGTCTTTTCTGTTACATGACCGATTGCTACAGGCCTCATACCCTGAATAGCACCAGCACTTCAAAGTCATTTCAGAGCACAGTTACGGGAGAACTAAACGCACCTTACAGTAAACAGTTTGTTCATTCAAAGTCCTCACAATACCGAAAGATGAAGACTGAATGGAAATCCAATGTTTATTTGGCACGGTCACGAATTCAGGTCAGTTCAACACCTCAGTAGAGCAAAGCATTTCAGTCTTTCAGTTTTTGCCACTGCCATTTCCATCTTAGTCTGAAAACAGGATGATGCCCATGCCACCATAGGACTTGTTGAAAAAATAAATACTGGCAACATCATACTTAGAGCCATTTTTTAAAGTACCTAGCTTAGGCTGTAATTCCAAATTCACAAATGAATGAATAATGCAGTCTGATCACCAGCCTGGCGTAAGGGCAATAAGCTCTGGGTCTCTTTTCCATATGGAGAGCCTATAGATTAAAGGGAGCTTCTCTGCACATGTATCACTTTCCACACAAAGAAGGTTAGAGATGAGGGCAAAGCTAGATAAAATAGGGTGAGGTACCTTAATTCCACTCTATTTATAATAGCAATAGGAGCCCAATTTCTGCAGTGATGGAACTGAGATATTTCATAACCTGTATTTTTAGGGCCTGGGCTTATATGCTGCTAGAGACATTGAAAAGCACACCATGGTCATTGAATATATTGGAACCATCATCCGCAATGAGGTAGCCAACAGGAAGGAGAAGCTTTATGAATCTCAGGTAATACTTTGTGCCACTTCGACTGTTTTAAAATTCATGTGACATAGGAAGAAATATGAGGTCTTCTGTAGAAACAACTGAATGATATAGATGTCAGTGTTAACTTGTGACTTGGCTACATCTAAATCTGATTATAGCCTGATTATAGCCAAGTTGAATACATAGAGTGATTTCTGGACAATTTTGAAGAATTGGCTCAAAATGCACAAAAGAAAGGAAGAGAAATGCTTGGACCCACATATGGACAGAACTCTGGATTATTGGCACTTGTTCTGTGTAATCCAAATGCTGCACACACATTAAATGTGCTCAACAATATTCCTCTCCCATTGTAGGCACCGAGTTGATGCTGGCTGGCTCGCTCAGTGAGTTAGGGATCTGGTTGATTTCCCACTGTGTATTGAAGAGCCAGCCTCTGTTGGAAGATGCCCCAGAGGAAAAGAATTGTATTTTTACCTAGAAAACCTGGAAAAGGGTCACCATACGTGAGACTGACTTGATGACATACAGTTATCATTACAAAATTTGTAGGACAGCAAATACATTTGGAGGAGCTGAGGTCGTTGGTCTGGTGAAAGGTTATTTTATGTATATGTCTAACACAAAATAGTATGAATTATTTGTACCTGTAATACGGAAATAAATGCCTTTACTTTAGTATACCAATAGACTGTGCTGGTTTATAAATATAAAAAATATAAAAAAAAGCCAGGGGATTTTTGTGCATATGATCTCTTTATCTGAATGACTGACTTGTGTTTTTATAAATGGGCCTGCCTTGTCTTTCCTTCCCTATCTCATAGAATCGCGGAGTATACATGTTTCGAATTGACAATGATCATGTCATTGATGCCACACTGACAGGTGGTCCTGCAAGGTGGGTGACAATCATTTTCTAAGATGGCCCATTCACTCTTCAGGGGCTCCTTGAAATATAACATTGCCTGTTTAACTTGCTATGGCCTTCCATTTGTTCGGTTACAGAACATATGCAGCTGGGGCAAATACAATACTTTTCTGGTCTTTTGCCTCCCCTAAGCTGATGTACTAGATAAATGCATCACATAATCAACTCATATTTTAAATCATTTGTTTCAATCTCTCCTATCCTTTTTCATTTAGGTATATTAACCATTCCTGTGCACCAAATTGTGTAGCTGAAGTGGTAACCTTTGAAAGAGGACATAAAATCATCATCAGTTCAAGCAGGAGAATACAGAAGGGAGAAGAGGTAGGATTTACATAACTTCTGGCTTTATTTGAATCTTTATTTACATATTACATTCCTTTCCTGCTGTCTGGTAGCTCATACATCTGCTTCATTTTTACCTATTTAATTTTGATATTCACTGATCAAATTAACAATGTTATGCATTTCAGTGCCCATGTCAGCATTCATGTAAGGATGCAGTTCATTAAAATGCCTGCATTGAAGTTTTTTTATATGCTGGAACTCCAGGACAATTGCCATTTCTGTTTCTGTCATTTAGGCTGTAATCCTGCATGTTTACCTGAAAGGAACTCACTAGAACTTACTTCTTAACCTATTGTCAGAATATTTCCATTTCTATTATTTAAAGTAATTAGAATGCTGAAAATCATTTCTTGCAATAATTGCACCAGAAATACGCCAGAATGCATAAAAATGCTTTTATTTTCATGTTTTCTGGCAACTTTCCAATGTGAGAGGGCAAAAGGTGGTTAGGTGGGCATACAGTTCCCATGCCAAGATTCTGGTGCCTCAGTCTCACAACTGGATTCAACCCCTGCCCCCTAACACTGTGATTTAAGAACACTTATATAGCACATAGAGGAGTCAAGGAACCAGGGGGTCACCAAGGCCAGCACCTTTCACAGCTAAAGAGCTTCCTGGATGGGTGGCCTTCCAAATCTCCAGTGAAGGAGAGTCTACCTCTCTTCTTGCATGTAAAAAATCTCTGCCAAACTGTTTCTCCAAGTTCTTTGAGTAAAAAAAAAAAAAAACCTGAACTGAATTGTCCTTTCATCTCTCAAGTCAGCTGCATCACATTGGAGAGGAATTGTAAATCAATCTTGTATTGATGATGAATGAGAAAAGGGAGATTTAACATCAGCACCTTATAATGTACAGTACACAAACAACGGGCTGTATTTTGGAGAGTTGATAGCTTTTATGCTTGCTAAAGTAGAAATCGTTTGACAAATGCTTTCTTTTCAGCTCTGTTACGACTATAAGTTTGATTTTGAAGATGACCAGCACAAGATTCCATGTCACTGTGGAGCTGTAAACTGCCGAAAATGGATGAACTAAGATGCATTCCTTGCTGTCTCCAAGGGTTGCTCGTCCCAAGGAAGAAGTGATTTTGATTTTATTGATCTGCAGGGTGGGGGGTTGTGTGTGTGTGTGAAAACAATCACTTCTGTCAATTACTTATTCTCCTCCAGCATGAAGCAAGCTGGCAGAACATGGAGTGGTTGCCGGACTTCCCGCCGGGCGCACAGAGGTGAAATTAATCTCCAGACCGGTCCAGCACTTTTGATTTTATGAACTCACTAAGGAGAACTTGTTGAACTTGGGCAGAGAAGCTATAGCTGACCTGCTGAAGGGCAGTGGGGCATCAATGAATGTAGACTGAAATCACCAGCGAAAGGGAGACAGACGTCCAAAGTGCTGGCCACAGCCTTACTTATTAAAGGGGCAGGCCCTCTAAATACAGAAAAAAAAAGTTTAAATAAAAGTAGACACCACTGAACAAGGAATGTACTGAAATGACTTCCTTAGGGATAGAGCTAAGGGAAAAATAACTTGCACTAAAATACATTTAAAATACTTGATTCCATGAGTCAGTTTATTGTAGTTTTTGATTTCTGTAAAATAAGAGAAACTTTTTGTATTTATTATTGAAATAAGTGAATGAAGCTATTTTTAAAAGAAAAGTTAGAAGCCAAGCTGCTGCTGTTACCTGCAGAACTAACAAATCCTGTTACTTTGTACAAAAGTGTAAATATTTTGAGGGGGGAAAAGTACAATATAAAAAAATAGTAATTGACCAAATGCTACCAGACTCTGCAGCAGTTCAGGTGCTTATTATTAAACTTTGATAGGGATGTTACAATATGATCTCATATTATTAAACATGCCATTGTAATTGTTATGGAATAACCAAAATCTCAGTTTGAGAGGTTTTACTTTATTTTTTTAAACTTTAAAGCAAGCTCAGTTGTGATGTACTAATAACTTTTTAAGTAACCCTGAAGACTAGTAGAAAGTATATATAATACAATTATGACTTTTGTAGATGTCTGAGGAAATTTAGACAGACTGGTTTATTTGTATTATATTGTTACATCCCTATTTCTTAAATCAGGTTTTTGTGCTTAGGATTTGTGATAACTGTGAATAACTGCTAAAACCATCCAAATTAGAAAGCTGAACATTTTCATTTCCATTAAAAATAGTGGGGAGTACATGAACTGTTCAGCATACACTAAAATCATGTAATGAAAATAGAAATGTGTAGTGAGAGCGTAATTCTAATACAATAGCTGCCTTCTTTAAAAATAAAAACAAGGAAAAAATTAGATGTAATTGTGCTTTCAGCTGCAGAACTCTGGCAATAGGGTTTTGGAAAATGTAATTTAAAGATGTGTTTGTATGGATTGTTTTTGTTTACATTTCTTTAAAAAAACACTGTTGTGTTTGCTTGTAGAAACCTAATCAACATTTTGAACCAGGCTAGTTTTTTATTTTGTACTTTAAATTCTGGTACTGACACTTCACAGACTAAATATTAAAAATGAAGTTTTTTGTGTGCACAGCTGAAGTGGACTGTAAAACTGTTGGTATATTCAGTGATACAGTTCTGAACTTGTAATGTATATGGCATGATGTATTTTTATCTTACAGAATAAATCAACTGTATATATTTTTCTCTTGATAAATAGCTGTATGAAATTTGTTTCTTGAATATTTTTCTTCTCTTGTACAATACTCCAACATCTTACCAGTATTTGTCCTACAGGTTTTTTCTGTTCTGTAAAATAGTTAACTAATGTTGACAAAAATGAATTTTTGAAGTATACAGAGTGTTATGGGCTTTGAAATTTGTGGAAACGGATTTGGAAGATCAGCATTTACAAATAAAATATTTTACATCTATAATCACTACCTTTATAGTTTCATTTGATGCTTATTTTGTATTGGGATACAAAATGGTACTGCAGGTTACAGACATTTTAATAAAACCACTTTGGTGTAGTGGACAGATTGACAGATAGGGGACTCAGGAGACCCCCCAAGTTCAAATTCTGACTCAGCCATGAAAGTTCCTGGGGGTGGGACTGAAAAAACCATTACTTAAGTATCTCACGTCCCCTAAAAGCCATGTTAGGGCTTATATCACATGGGTACCAAATGGTGGGGAACCTTCTGCACTCCATATGTTTTGGACTACAACTCCCAGAATTCCAAGCCTGTATTGGCAATGACAAAGGACTGTGCGAGTTGTAGTTCAAAACATCTAATGTGTCAAAAGTTTGCCACCGCAGGCTCGTGGCACAGTAGTTAAGCTGCTGTACTACAGCCAAAACTGTGCTCATGACCCAGGGTTCAGTCCCAGGTAGCCTGCTCATGGCTAGACTCTGCCTTCTATCCTTCTGAAGTTGGTAAAATGAGGACCCAGCTCACCAGACAATGTGTAGCCTTCATAATTAAATTGTAAACTGCCCAGAATGCTTTAAGCACAAATAAACACTATCCATGTATTTTCATTTAATAATGCTAATACATATTATTTAATAATAATTTTGTACTGGGAAGCAATACATCTTCAATATACTTCCACAGAATATCCATTTTCCTAAAAAAATAGTGTGCCCAGATAATTATGTATAACAGTTTAGACTTGTGTTTTTTTCTATCTAATGGCTGTTTGTGTCATGAACTACCCATACTTTTCTATCATTCTAGAGGGTTACTGAACCATATGGGGAAAACTTGCTTTGTTCATTAAAGAGAAAGTGTTATATTTCCTGGTCCCCATCATCCTTATCATTCTCATACACAACATATGCACACACTGTGTGAACATGGCATTGCCAATGAAAACATATGCATATTTGATACAGAGAACTTGCATTTCTTCCCCCTAGGAAGGGTTTTTTTTTTTACCTTGACATGTTTTAGAGACAAGAACAGCCAAGGGCTGATCCGTATTCAGATGGGCTGACAGCATTCTGTATGCTCTGCTAGCACACTAAATATTAGAATGAGTAACACTAAAGAAGCAAAATCCAGAGGGACAAAACCAAGACAAAAACACATGGCACATGTTGTCTTGTTACTTTGGATTTTGTCTGCTGAGCTTGCACAGACTTGTACAGCTACCTCTTCTGAAACCTCATGTTCCTAATGCAATTGCCAACGACCTGCGGTAAATGTTAGCTGATGTTGAAAGAAATGCAAAATTCTTCATATAGGTGATTCCCAGAGCTGCAACTAATGTCTATTTTTATTACTAGATAAGGTTTCTTTCAACTGGTTAATAATGTCCATGGATTAACTGCGATATCCTTTCACACAACTTTCTTCACACTTGTTTTAAATCTGCTACATGAACTAATTTTACAACAAACGTGAACTCTCTCACATAAATTTATTTACACATACATACATTTATCTCCATAATCATTTTGAAGCATCTGAAGCATACATCAGTTTCTGCTGACCTCTGAGCAACTGAGAACAGAAAATAAATGTGGTGCTAACTTCACATAGGCACCAACCAAAGGCCCATCTACTTTTAGCAGAGAAGCCTCCCTACCTGCCACCCCAACTGTAACAATTACTTCTGTTGCAATTCCCTTACATATTCCTAGGCCTTTTTTGAAGGATTCCCTGACCCGCAGGAGATGACTGGAGGGAGTAGGGTTGCACAGGTGGGGAAGGAGTAAGCAGCAAAATCTTGCTGCATAAGGAGATGCCCATTTGTCTCACACTGGATACTGGCCAGAGTCCCCAAATCTGTAATTACTCTTAAATACTGGAGGACAATGACTGATAAAATCTGAACCAATATCTTGAATGGACTAAATTAAATATACCCATGGATAAGATATAACATTTTTCCAAATTAATTAAAATAATTTGTCCAAACAAAAAAGTATAGTACCCTTAGACTTATCCACAAAAATAAAGGTAGAACTGGCTACTTTTCTGCCAACTGGAAAACATATCTTCATTCTACTGCAATGTTCTAATTATTATTTAGAGTGCTTTCAGATGCAGTGAATTCCAAGGAATGTAATTGCACTTCAACTGATTTAGAGAAACAAAATGTGATTGCCACAACTTCTGTCCCTTCTGCATATTGCAATCCATCAACAGCTCTCTAAATTGCATTTACCTTGCATTTTATATCTCACATAAAGCAGCTTGAGTTGCAGGTCCTACGGGTTGAGCTCCTCTAAGGACTACGGAGAAAAGAGACCTGGACTGTTCCTCAGGTCTCCAAACGCCACTGCTGAGGAAGGGAGCCATCACAAATGGCCATGGTCACATATCCTTTGGGACTAACTGGGTCAACAATCTTCATGCACTGCCCAACAGACACCTGATACAGTCGATTGTTCTTCTGCAGAGATAAAAGTGTCAAGAACAGGTGAGGTGAAAGAGCTAAAGATCTTGTTTTCGAAGACTAACGATTCACCTATGTTAAGAGTTGATTTTATTTATTTATTTATTTTTATACTTTTTCACTGGAGTTTCTGTATCTAATCAAACAACACCAGTTGTGCATTTAAAAATCTTAGATCGAATCAACAACCATTGTTTATCGGGTGTTCACGAATTGTCAAAGCTATTCCTGAGGAGCCTGCCTCACGGGATATTGGTTTAAGGTGCTATAGGTGCCTGGAGTAGGAACTGGCAAACCACTCCAGTATTCCTGCCAAGAAAACTCCATGGACATGGGGTCACGAAGGGTCGGTCACGACTGTAACGACGCAACACACACACACAACTGTCAGAATAAACTGTTTTTGTGGCAAGCATACATGCTAGTAGAAAACAAACAAACAAACAAAACATCTCCCATTCCATCCATGGTGGAAGAACATTCCTTCAATGCTCCAACATATGTTTTTGTGTTCATAAATGTTCTATTCTAAAATCACTCCAGCCACAATATAAAAATTCTGTGTAAAAACTACTGTTCTCTCCCATTTCACACATGCAAAATTATATCCACAGTGAGTGTACACGAAACCAACTGGACAGAAAGCTGGCTATGCACATCAGTGGTTGTTCAAGGTCTATGCCAACACCATGAGATACAGATGGTCTTTTGGACTGCAAATCTTGCCTGTCCTCATCAGCACAACCAATGCTGAGAGATGAAAAGGATTTTCATTCCATTAACACCTGCAGGGCCACCAGTTGCCTACCTCTGTCCTAAAGGCTTCCATGACTTTGTAAATGGTGGAGTTGTGCAACTTGGATAAGCACCGAGATATCCAGATTTGAGATTAGGAAATATTCAGATGAGTGCCTATTGCATAAATGTGGCAAAAGCACAATTCATCTACAACCTAATGCACAAACCTAGCAGGAGCGGAGTTAATCTGTTTTTGGGGCATGAAGCCAGGATTATATAGACTGGACCGAAGATAGAATATTTTCTGCATCAGTACAGTTCTCTAGCACACCTCCCTTGTTACAGATCTAAATCTTGTTTATCACCTTATTAACCTCTTGCTAACAGATCCCAACATAAAGTACATGAACCAAGTTATCATTCTATAGTGAGCATGAGTATGGGATTTTTACTCAATAACCCATTTCCTAACTCAAAGCTGGACCACACATTGGCCACCACTCACCCCCAACACCCACTGCTGTGATCCTCCTGATCCGTGGCATTTCATCAGACGTGGGGGATCGGAAGTGTGAGTTTCAGACACATCCAAGCACAGAAGGTTGTTTAGGATCAATTCATGGTCTTCATTGTAAAGCCACACCTAAGAACAGAGACAGTAAGTTACATTAGTGCTAATTATCTGCCAAATTGAAAACTTGTTTTAACTGATGAAGTAGATATTATGGTTTTATGACATATCTTGCATCTAATTTTATGTCAAGTTTCCTGCTTTTATTAGTTATTACCTAACCCACCCACCCCCTGCTGTTGTTGCATTAGTTACCACTGAAGATTCTGCTGAGTCTGATGGGATCTGGGGACCAAGATTAAATAGATGGGCACAGAAACTTCACTCCTGACTTAGAGGAGGAAAGGTACCTCTGCAATGTCTTCTCTAAACAACAAAATGCATGCATAGAAAAAATTCCACTGCATACAAAAATGTGCACAAAAATGTGCACAATGACATTGCATTAATTTTGTGGAGGATTTCTCCCATCTCAAAACTTGATTTATGAACTGCCACAAATGGGCTTACTACAAAGCCAAATGTATCACATAAAGAAATCGTTTTCTCAATAGATAATACAGTAATACCTCGGTTTAAGAGTGCCCTGGCCTACGAGCGTTTACAAGATGAGCAAAAATTTTGGAACATAATTGTTTCAGTTAACGAGCTCTGTCTTGTAAAATGAGCACCAGGGCACCGAGCGGCAGCAAGGAGCCACCAGCCCCTCTGGCTCTCACTATAGGCCTATGCCCAGTCTGCAGCCTCCCACTTCCGGCCAACACCTCCACTGCTTTTCACAGCCAAGGTAGGCCCCTGGGCTAGATGGGTGATATACAAATTGAACAAACAAAGAAACAAACAAAGAGACATAAGCAAGTAGGGGAAATGCTAGACTAGGGCTACTTGCCTGATTTTGATCATTGTAGTCACATTCTCTAACCACGACAAGTCCTCCTTTCTGACTTGGGTGGCCTTGGGCAACCAGACATTTATTTGTCTGAAGGTGATATAACTACAAGAGCAGGGGGAGAGGAAACATGCATGCTTAAATGGTAATGGGACAACATGAGAGAAAGCAGTAAATCTAGAAAATAGTTCATCTAGAATTCTGGTATCTTCTCATATCTTGGGGAAAGGACTACAATATGAAACTAGAAACATTCCAGTTCAACAGCCTATAACCAGGACATAAATGTTTTCATCTACAATAGTGTCTCCATGTATCAATGGCTATTCCTCTTCTTTCACCATAGAACCACTTCTGACATACTGGGTCCTCATGGAAATGTGCCGCTCTGAAATGTACCACTCTGAAAAAAATATGTAGTTTCCTGCCAGTTAAAGTTACTGAACTTGACTTGGGAAAAATATTGCAATACAAATTTTCCACAAGTATTCTTTGAGAAGAAGTACCCTTTGTTAGAACAGCCTCACAAAATATGCACGGGAGACAAGGATGGCCTACATGGGTGACATTCAGAAAACTCGAGATTATGTTTACCTGCACAGAAAGCATTAATTTAACATTTCCAATCCAAACGTGTCGTGAAAATAATGAAGTTCCACTGCAGCTTTTATAGTATATTGGGCCACTTAAAAGGTACAAGGCAGAAATAACAGTTTCTTTTAGTCCCAACACAGTTGTCAGACCACTTCTTCATACCTGCACTCTGAAGAGTACACATTTAAGAACCTGAAGAGTTCAGGCAACATCTTACCCTTCCACGTTGCAGTGTTTTTGGTCGTTTCTGCCCTTTGTTGAAAAAGACTGGTGGTTGCACTTTGGCATTGGGGCCAGAAATTTGCATCTCTGGGTATATATTGTCTAAGTACCACTTAAATGATTTGCAGTTTAATCTTTTTCTCAACTCAATGCGTTCAGTTATGTTTCCATAATTCCTTGTTCTCAGTTCGGGTCGTAGAGCAAAATATTGTTCCTGTGTTGCAGCAAGGTGAGAGTGGCAGAGTCATATTACACATCAGGACAATGTTTTAAGGTTCATTCTGTTGCAATCTATATTTACATAAGAATTAATACATCGCTCTGGAAAAATATCCACTGATTTCTGAGAATTTTAAACAAAGCTACTTTTTGCCAGCTAAATTACATATTACAATTCAGCTCCAATCAATAATTACTGAGGCATCTGCACATTCCTGCCAACAAAAGAGGCCCGAGGGCAAAAACATTTTGATCTGGCATCATCTTGGCCATTTGCTAGAGGTGAAAAATAGACAAGGAACAGTAGGAGGTGTAGTCCTGTAAAAATGACTTTAAGACAGCAATCAGACTATCGTAAGATAAAGAATATTTGAAGTCATGAGGTTCAGCTCAGAACAGAGTGGGCTTTTTAATCTTTACACATTACTGAAAAATGGCAATGCCCCGGACTGTCACTGGTCCAGATACAATTCAATGCCATCTTATAGAGGACACCGAACTAGAATTGTGAGTGACAGATTCAGCATCTTCCACCAATACATAATTAGGGGTGTTCACTACAGCTCCCATCTTAAGGGGACTTGTGGGGCTGCTTGTTAAGGCAAAGAGGTAATCACTCCCATATACAGTGGACCCTTGTATAACAAACAGCTTGTATAACATAAAATTTGTACAGTACAACATAAAAATTCTGGAGATAGGGGAAATTTGCTTAACATAATCACCTATGGGGAGAATCCATACAACAAAAATGGGATCACTCCGTTTTCAATGCATTCCTATGGGAATTTGTATAAAGGAAAATTTGCTTAACATAATTTCATTTGGAACCAATTAATTCCTTTATACAAGGCATCACTGTAATCAATTCTGCCCTCAGATTACAAAAGCCATTGTTGCCAAAAAAAAAAAGGTCATTCTAATGGAAACTTTACTTCCCCCTACACAAACACATAATCAGCTTTCTTTCAGTATAACTTGAGAATGTTTAGTGTATTTAATTTTCATTAGTTACTGTTACAACAATGGCTATCTTGCCTTATAGTCATCCATCCACACATGAGCTAACCGCAATGAATTATGTGCCATGGTGTCCTGTCCACCTGGTGAGCCGTAAGGGCGCCTTTTACGAAAGATGTGTCCTACTCGAGAGCAAGGGATTATTAGAAGCTTGCCTCCACACATCCAGATCTGCTCAGGTGAGAGAGGGAGGGAGAGGGAGAGAGAGAGAGAGAGAGAGAGATTAAACGTTGTTGAATCAATCTTTCTTAAAGGCTGAATGGTTCTTTTTATGAAGATGATAATTTTCACAGTTCATTGTTCTTTGTGTCAAACAGTACCATTCTGCAAGCAGCACCCATTGAGATGGAAAATGAAGGGAACTCACAGGAGAAAAACAACAACATTACGGCAGCAAAAAACATAGCAAGAGGCAAGGTGAGATGGGTCTGGAAAACAGGTGGGTGGTGGCGGAGGCGGCGGCGGCAACAAGCCGGGAATAATGTATCTCTCTCTTTTCTTTCTTTCTCCATGCCGCCGGCCACCCTCCTCTCCAGCGCCGCAGCAATACCCAGCCTTTTAGGGGTGTCAGGGGCAAAAGCTTTCAGCCTAACACCCCACCACCGCTGTTGCCACCGTCAATGGCGGCAGCAACGAGGAGGGTGGCCAGCCTGCAGCGGCAGCGACAAGGAGGGAATAAAGTTGCCACCGCCGGCCACCCGCCCTCCCTCCCTCCTTGCCGCCGCATGCCAGCCGCCCTCAACAAGGAGGGTGGCTGGCCGGCAGTGGTGGCAAAGAGAAAAAAGAAAGAAAAAAAATTACATCACTGCCCGGCTCGGTCCTGCCCAGCACCCACTGATCACCATACTGTACTAAAGATTTAATGTCCCTAAATTGTTTTTTTTTTAATTTGTATGGTTTCCTAATCACATTTTTATTTCCCTAAACCTTTTTAAATTATTTCTAAGAAACCCTTGCATACAGACCAGTGAAAAAAGCAGTTTTGCTACCCAATTAGGATTTACTTCATTGCAATATGAAAAAAGGCTTTCCCCGCACATGTGTGCTAGTCATGTCCAACTCTAGGGGTGGCGCTTATCTCCGTTTTTAAGCCAAAGAGCCAGTATTGTGCAAGTCTGTGGCCAGCATAGCTGAAAGCATTTCTGCACACTGAACACTGTGCATTGCAATATACTGTTCTCTAAAACAATTTCTTTTCAGAACCTGTTTAAAGACATTTATGCATTGATGGAATTATCAGAAAACCAGACTTTTACCTCTGCAGTGATTTTTCTAGCTATCTAGTTCTTAGATGAAACACTCTAGTGCACCCAAAATGGCGTCCAGATAAGACAGAAGCCCTGCAAGTGGGAGCCGCCTAGGTGTCGGTGGGTTGGGAAACTCCCACAGGCTGAGGTTTTCAGCTTGGGCATTTTGCTGGACCCATGGAATCCCAAGTGGCCAAAACTATTCATGGAATCCCAGCTGGTATCTGTGGTCTGTTCTACCCATTTCCATCTCTGGTGGATCACCTAGCTGGAGCATCCCTACCTGGACACTGGAGCCCTCACTGCACTGGCCGATGCACTGGTAATATTGAGATCAGACTATTACACTGTTTTGTATGTGGGGCTGCCTATGAGGCTGATGTGGAAGCTTCAACTGGTTTAGAATACAGCCATTAGATTACTAACTGGGGTGTGACAATATCATCATATCTCCCCCATGCTGGCCGCACTGCACTGGTTACCAGTTTGTTTCCACACTGACTTCAAGGTGATAATGATAACATACAAAGCTCTAAACCAGGGGTCCTCAACCTAAGGCCCCGGGGTCGGATGCGCCCCCACAAGGTCCTGAATCCGGCCCCCGGGACCAACTGCAACTACCGCCCAGATGATCAGCATGCTGGCTAGTGGAGTATTCAAAGTGGGAGGGCTACAGCAAGGTCCCCCACTCCCCCAACCCACCGCCCAGATGGTTGGGGCACCGGGTTCAGCCGAGCAGGACAATTTAAAACAGGAGGGCTGCGGCAAGGTCTCCCACTCCCTCCATGGCCCTGAGGCCCCACCCCTGCTCCTCCTCCACTCTGCCCACTTGCCTTCCTTGTGTGGCTGCCACCTGTGTTATTGTAGTTGTGAGGAATGAAGGGGGTAGGAGGAGGCAGCGCCAGCCAGCCTTCCGAGCCAGAGCAGCCATGGCAGTGGGCCGCTGGAGAGATGGACAGCAGGCGACCGAGGGGGAAACGGAGCTACTTCCCACCCACCCAACCCCCCCTGAGTTGCTGCCTTGCTCCATGGAGTGAGGGAGGGGGGGAGGGAGCACAGCCATGGCCGGAGGCTGAAGCTGCCACCACCATCACCAGGTTAGAGACCAGCGAGGAGGAGGTGGTGGTGAAGAAGAGAAGGGAAGAGAAGAGAAGGAACCTGGGCCTGGTTCCTGGGAGGCTGGCGGGGTTGTATTTCCCCCCGGTTGGTGATGGGCGGGCTGGCGAGCCAAGAGAGCACCGCAGCCTGGCTGGACTCGGCCAGTGAGTGGGCTACGGGTGGCTTTGGGCAGGCCTTCCTGCCTCCCCTCCCTCCTTCCCACCCTTGCTCCCTCCCTCCCTCCCTCCCTCCCTCCCTCCCTCCCTCCCTCACTTGCAGCGCACCAAGTCGGGCCAGGCCCAGTGAGGCCAAGAGAGGAGGCAGCTTTCCCTCCAGGACACAGTGAAGATGTGATGGTCAGGGCACACGGCTGGATCTGCGCACAGTGGCACCAGGCTTGCTGCCCTTGCTGCGGCTGTTGCTCCTCATCCTGAGTGGCCACCCAGAAGGTGATGAGGGGCCTGAGTTTGCCTGGGCTGCCACCTCCTTCCCGATGCAATGAAGGAAGGAAGGAAGGAAGGAAGGAAGGAAGGAAGGAAGGAAGGAAGGAAGGAAGGAAGGAGAGCCGCTCCAGCCGCTGCCATGGTAGGAGGAGGAGGAGGAGGAAGAGGCGCAGCAGAGGGATCCCAGCAGTGGCACCTCAGGGTGGTGATCTGGAGCAGGAGGCATTGGTGGGGCCCTGGAGACACAATGATCATGGGCCAAACGTGGGGGGCTCCGCCCACTTGCCCCTCCCCCTTTCTTCCATGTTGGGTTTCTTTTGGGGGGGGGGACTGTGGTCCGGCCCCCAGTGGTGTCTGGGACATGATGGACCGGCCCGCTGTTTGAAAACTTTGAGTACCCCTGCTCTAAACAGTTTAGGGCCTTGGTACCTGTCACAGTGCCATCTTTCACCAAGAACCAATTGAGCCAACCACTCCTCCCAGGCAGGACAACTGAGGGCTTTGACCCCAAGGGAGGCCTGGAAAGTGAAAATCATAGCCCCTCACCTTTGGAATTCCCTACCTCCCAATATTGGCCTCGCATTCTCACTGGGAATATTTAAGAGAACACTAAAATCTTGGCTATTTGAGCAGGTCTTCCCCGAGTCTGGAACACAGTTTTAGTGATGGACTTCTGATTAAAATTTATGCTGCCTCTGCCTTTTTAATTAACTCTTTGTTTTATTGTACACACTGGGGTCTGGTCTGATTTTGTTGTCTCACATTATGCTGTTTTATATACTACTTTCTGTTTGTTATACACTTATTGTTGTAAATTGCCCAGAGTAGCCCTGTAGTTAGATGTAGTATAAAAATCCAATAAACAAATAAATAAAATAGCTATAAACCAGAAGAGTTTATGCTGCTTTGAAAATTAACACATGATAGAGTGAAAAGAATTTGTTTTCAACAGAAATGTTTGCTTAGAAAAAAAAAGGATTGCCATCTGAGAAGAACAAAACAGACATACTCGAAATGATATTTCCAGGTTTTCTCCTCCCCATATATCCATGCCACTGTCATACTGTCCAAGCTCACTGAAATAATCTCTGTCCATAGCAAATAAGCCTCCTGCCATAGTAGGCGACCTATAAGAAAATAAAAAAGACTTGAAATACCAAACATAAGAGTAAAAGGGAGAAAAAATGAGTGGGGAGTGAATGTGGTTTGTAATGAGCTGGTTTGATACCAAAAATGCTTATGGACCTCACTGATTCACTTATCCATGGTTTGAAGGGGGAAACATTTAAAAAATAATTCAGTAGCTGCAAAGCAGGCTACTGCCGCAAAACAGCTGAAAAAGAGATAGTAAAGCAGATAGATAGCCAGTTGTCATGGTAGCAGTGGTTGCAGCATCAGTGACGGTCCGCAACATCGGTGGCAGTGGCGGAAGAGGTGCCCACATGGCCTGCAGGTGCCTGTCTACAACATTGGTGGTGGTGGCGGCAGTGGCAGTGGCAGAAGAGGCACCCGCATGACCTGCAGGCACCCATGCGCAATATCATTGGTAGAGGTGGAGGAAGCAGTGGAAGAGGTGCCCGCATGGCCCATAGGCATCCGCAGGGCTATGCAGCCGCCTCTTCCACTGCCGCCACCACCATAGCTGCAGCCACTGCCGCCACCGTGACAACTGCTGAGGACAGCTAGAGACACTGTTGGGCTGATGGTGAGGGCTGGGGTTGTGGAAGGGGAGAGCGATGGCCCTTTGCTACTCCCCCCCCCACACACACACGGCAGGGGGTTATTTGGACATCACAATTTTTGCCCCTGCCACTACACAGACCCCTTTCGCTATCCGCAGAGGATCCCAGAAACGATCCCCTATGGATACAGCGGTCCTACTGTAATGTTTATTTAATTTTTGTTTTAATATTTGAATAATTTACTGTTTATAGTTAGTGTTTGTAATGATGCATGCCCCACTGGCTCCTCTGTCAAGAGAAAGGTGGGGTAAACATATTTTAAACAAATAAATAAATGTTCTTTAGCACATGGCACATGATACATTCAGAAGGCATTTTGTCGCTGAAACAGCAAACATCTTACCTGATTGGCGAAGCAGCCCCTTCAGGGCCTTCCAGTTCCGACACGGGAACAAGATCCCATTTAAAGTGCAGGCCCCAATTGAACCCTCCACGGACAACTGGGGAAGAGCTGTAGGTAAGAGTGTCAGCGCTGATTATATCAATGACAGGACAAACTACTGTTTTGCGTGATTCTTTGATGGGTGCCAGCAGTGGTTGCAGCCACATCTCATTCACTTCACAGTGACTGTCCAGAAACACAAGCACCTTCCCTAAAAAAAGGAAAAACATGTCAAGCATAGAGGGCTAGCAGACACACAGCAACGGACACAGGAAACTATAGAGCAGTGGTTCTCAACCTGTGGGTCCCCAGATGTTCCTGGACTACAACTCCAAGAAGCCCCCCAACACTCGCTGTGCTGGAAGGGATTTCTGGGAGTTGCAGTCCAGGACCCACAGGTTGAGAACCACTGCTATAGAGCATGTATCAGTGCCTGATTATTCTACACTTATTTACAATGGCAATATATGTTTTAGGTCTACACTTATTTACAATGGCAATATATGTTTTAGGTGAATTCACTGCATTAAAAAATGTTGTATCAAGCCCAACATACAAAAACACTACGATTTCACCATGGTTTTCAGCCTTCACAATTTAGTCATACATTCGGGGAAAGGGTCACTTACATCCTGTTACTTCCACACAATGAGAAAAACAGGATTTTGTAAATCCCATCAAATAACAGTGAAAGTAGAAACCCAAATGATAATAACAATCTTACCACGGCAGAGCTGGAACGAACCCCATGGATCCTCCGGTCTCGTCCCTGTCAGGGAGGCCCAGTGGGGAACTGGACTGCCAACACTGGGCTCTGCAGCCAGTTCACTAAACCACTGAGCTCCCCAGCAGCCCTAGCTGCTACTTATCTGAGCATTTCTATCTCCCTCCAACATGGAGGATTCAATGACCAATATTTCTTCAGCCTGTATTTTAAGTGCTCATCTCAAAAGAATTATATGAAGTTTTTTTAAAAAGGTACTATCTTACTCTGAATTGCAATGTCAATTTCTTATTTAATATTAGTATGGATACTAATAATACAGAGGATTAGAATATACAATTATTGCCATTTAAAAGAAACTGTTCTAACCTTTACTAAGTTTACTGCCCTAACTAAAATTCTTATGGCAGTTATTAAATTCCATCCCAATCTGTTTCCATAAAACATTCTTATATCCAGCTTTTTGCTTAGAACTTTCAGGTTCTCCACAGATGATTTATGGCAATCATTTATTAGCTAATAATGTAGGAGGAGATCTCATGGTTAATATTCATGTGATCAGGCACCTAACAACCACAAAAAGAACACTGTGATTATGCTGAATTTAAAAAGATCAACACATTAATGAAAAGACAGAACATGTTCTTGCAAAAGAAATAGGCAAATGAGAGGCATATCAGAAGTGAGCCTATTTCTGCCACGAACAAGATGTCTACTCTGTGAAGACAGGGGAGCTTAACTAGAATGGCTACCACAGTCCTTGTAGCTTGGTAGCGAACACATGAAATTTAAGGAACACCTCTGCTGAAACAGTCATTTTTATAACATACTATAAGAAGTTGGCCAATTCTACTCATATTGGCAATAAGTACATAAGATCATAAGAAGAGCCATGCTGGATCAGGCCAAAGGCCCATCTAGTCCAGCTTCCTGTATCTCACAGTGGCCCCACCAAATGCCTCTGGGAGCGCATGAGACTAGATATCTGTCTCCTGATACCACTCCCCTGCAACTGGCCCTTGAAGTACCCCGGTTTTAAGCCTGGAGATTACACATCTCCATCGTGGTTTGTAACCTGTGATGGACTTTTCCTCAAGGAAATTGTCCAATCCCCTTTTGAAGGCATCCAGGCTAGATGCCATAACCACATTCTATGGCAGGGAGTTCCTAGGCTGAAGAAATCTGACTAAAATATCTTTCTTTGATTTATGGCAATTTTCAATGTTTGTACTAAAGAGTAAACAGCATTATCTTCAGTACAAATGCTCTCAGAATAGCTAACAAGATTTAAAACTACAGTAGTAGCAATATCAGTAACATACAACAATTAAGATCAACAGAACCAAGATAATCAGCAGGATAACAGCAGACAAACAAAAATAGTCTCCGTGATCAAATGTAACATATATATTTTTGTACAATAAAATCCAAAGTTGCTTGCAAAATTTGAAAATAAACCTAGGAAGGAAATAAAAGTAGATACAAAATAAGCCTAGAAAAGTTGTGCTGTCTTACATCTATGCACGTTTCATACCTCGTCTCTTGAATGGATCTAGTCTAAGGAGGCGATTCTTGGACTGAAGTATTGAGATCAAATATCACTGCTGTCATTTCAATGCATTGTAAGGCTGAACAAGCACTGCTGAACACTGCAAACTTCAATGAAATCATATTACCTTAATGCAGATGGTTAACACTCAATAATTAAGAGGTGTTTATACCATCATTACAACATATATTACAGTATTTCCTCATTTAACACAATTGTATTGAATGCACAATACAGACTGATTACAGATCAGCAAATATTCTAACCCAATTAACTAGCATAGCCCCAAAAAGATTTATGGTGAGAATTGACAAGGTGCAAGGAGAATATATTTACATTGGATTAATGGATGCATTGTTGTAACTGGTTTAATGGCTGCATTTTTATTTATATGTATTATCCTGCGTGTAATGTGATAGGCTACCTAAGGCCTATTTTGGCAAGCCTCATTTTTCAGAAAAATCCACATTATGGCTAATGCTGCAGCACAAAACTGCCACAGTCAAAAGAAAAAACAACAACACCAAGAGGGCTGTTCCTAGCTTTTCTTTAACTATACAACATGCCTTATTATGTCCCTTGCCTCTGTCTCAAATAAACACAGAGATCCGCTGGTTGCCATCTCTAATATAATTTATGAGAAGGTTTTCTGGCCTGTCCTTAGCTTCTTGCTATCCTCTGCCATTTTGAGTTTTTAGAGTTCTCTACAGCTCTGATGGCTTCCCTGACAAAACAGGAGGGGCAAGATCTGTTCTCATTTCCTTGAGGATGGAGTAACTCATGTAACCAATGGTGAAAATTTCAGTTAGCTCACATTGGAGTAGGATGGGCATAAGGCTATAGATTTTTAGATGGATTTTTATCTTGCCACTTGTGTACAGGTGTTTTTGTACAAGTGAATGCTCTGACCACTTCTCCCTCTTTCCACACATCACAAGAATGTAATATTTAAAATGCTACACAAAATGACTCAAAACCGTACCTTCAGAAAAACAAAAGCCTATGGAGCACCTTGGTAGTAGAGAACAACAGGACAACGGGAACGTATCAAAACATGGGCTGGTGAGAAAACAAATAACTATGCCCTATCCACTAGCTACACTATGGAAATCACAAGCCATTTTGTTAAATTATCTTTTAATCTTAAAATACTGAAGAAACAAAAATGTATACCTGAGTTCACATTGAAGGAAGAAGACATTACCTGTAGCATGGGAAGCTCCAATCATTCTCCCACGAATAAGCCCTTCTCGCTTCCTGTTTCTGACCAGTTTTACATTGCTTGGAAGACTTTTTGCGAGGTAAACATCAAGTTGTTCTTTCAGATCAGCTAGAACACAAAAGAAACTGAAATCAATTCATAGCAGCATATTTCCAATGAAGTTTCAAGAAAGTTCTGTTTAAAAGACTTGAACAAAACAAAGCAGAGACCAAAGCAATATTCTTTCCAGTGTTTTATTACAGAAGGATCTGGCTGACCTAATCCAAGTGGCAGAACAATTCTCCAAAAAGGGGTAGAAACAGTTTAGATCATATCTATACCTATAAAACAAAACAGTATGGATCAGCAAAAATCCTAAATTCAACTCAATCAAACACACGTAATAATGAGAGCAAGATGCACCTTAGGGTCTAAGATCTGCCTGTTTGAACAATTCTAAGTTCAAATGCATTCAATGAGATTACGGTTGAGCTGGCATTAAATGCATGGCAATATTTGCATAAATGTACCAAAGGGCTCTAGATTACAAAAGTTTATGCCACAACATGTTTTGGAATCTTTCTACCACTCCAGGACTCCAATAACAACAACTTTTGTCATCTTCACAGAACCTTCATCTATAAAGTATTGTTTTAGCTTATTCACAAAGAACAGCAGACATTTGTATGGATTCAAGCTCTGTCATGCAGTGTGGTTCCAAATCTCCCTAAACCAGCCTGCTTGAAAGCAAGCACAAAATATAATAGTCTCCCACCTAATTCACTGTTGTCATCCACTAAAATAATTTCATGGAGAAGATGTGCTGGTGTGCGATCCAGAATACTATGTACCGTCCGAAGCAAGGCAGAAAATGCTTCATTATAGAAACAAATTATTATGCTAGCGTGGGGCAAATCATGAGGGTAGTTTTTTTCCTTACACCTGAAACACAAGAACAAATGGTAAAGCCTATAGTATGTTTTTTCTCAGCACACTGTTAATAATTCAACCACTGATACCAACAAAATCAGTCTGGTGTGGAGAGAGGGTGGTTTTGGAATGTGGGTCAGTGATCAGAGAGAGCAGTTTGAAGGAGACTGAGCAACAGAGAGACTTCTGCCACAAATGTTCAACTTTTTTAACAGAAACATGAAAGTACTAGTATTTTCAAAGTAAGGCTATAGCTGAATTATTCCTTTTTCTTAGATTATTCCCAATATGGTCAGTATTTTCTAATTCTCTCATTTGTATTTGTTCTCTACTTGGGAAAATAAGCTCATTGAAACTTGAATCTGTAGAAGAGAGAAAGTAAAATTGCAGTTTGAAGCAACCAGTACAATACACCATTGTTTCAATCATTTTTTTTACCTAGAATGATTGAAAAACAGAAACCAGGCACAGCCCACGAAGGAGACAATTCTCTAGGAGCCAGGTTCAAAAGAGTGGGGGGAGGGCGAAGGAGTGACAGAATTCCTCAACACTGTGTCAACAGCATTTTCTCTCTAATATATACAGTTCTGTTATGCCATGTTTCACCCAGGGCATTCTGCAGCATAGTCTTTTTCTCCAACCTTCCTCTACCTGCCATCTTAATATCATAAGAGGTCTGAAACAAGCATTCACTTGCTGGACAAAATGCAAAACATACTTTGCATCCCTGGTATCCGGCACATCTCTATGATAGCCCAGCCGGTTACTGATAAGCATATTGAAAGCATGCTTCTGATAGCCCAAGTCTCTCACTTCCTGGTCTTGTTCATTAAAAATCATACCTGAAACGAAGAACATGTCAAAATCAATTCATTTACTTCGGTACAAACACTAATTATCACCTTTTAAAACTAAAATATTCAATAAATGACATATATCTGTTTGTTTGTTTGTTTGTTTGTTTGTTTTCTTTGAGTTATATACCGCTTCATCTAGCTACACGGCTACTACATCTATCTACAAAACAGACCCTGCACATGTTTAAGTCAGGCAAGAGTTTGATTCTCTCCTTTTTATTGAGTAACATATCAAATCCAATCACTTCTTCATTTTCATTAGCAATACATATTGCTTTAGATTAAAAATGTCTGACACATAGTAATTTTTGCCACCCAGAGTAGTCCTTGGGCTAGATGTCCACAGTATAAAAATAAAATAAAATAAAATAAAATAAAATAAAATAAAATAAAATAAAATAAACCGGTTCTCATATTTACCTATCCAGACAGCCAAGACAAAGTTAACTCATACACAGATCTTGCAATACAGTAATCCAGTGGTTCTCAATCTTTTTTCACTGCAGCACCCTTGTTGGGCTAAAAAAATTTCACAGCACAGCTACCCTTAAAGCTACCCTTTAAAAAAGCATCTCGTCAAAACATTAATTTTATAGAACTATGACGAAAATATAAGCACGTACGCAATCTCTAACCATACAGTAAACATTGTATTCCCCAAAGAATACAAATTTACCATCAAATCCACTGGAATCTTTGCTATGACAGCAACCTGGTACCACTTGAAACAAATGATGCACAACCACAAAAATGGCCAATGAGTGGCAGACGTAGCATAGACAAGGGGATAATGGTGTTGCCATGTTATAAAAACTGATTCTACTGCTAAATTGCTAAATCTTAGTGAAAATTAAATATTACTGCTGTGACCTCCTGGCATATGCTCGCAGCACCTAGTTTGAAAACCGCTGCAGTAATTAATGATTTAGCCTGTTAGTAGTCAAACATACCCATTTCAGGAGAAAGCTCGGTTTCATCTTTGACAGGATCTTGTATCTCATTTTCCAATGAATTCTTGCCATACCTACGGTGAGGTTCAGGCACATGTACTCCTCCATGAACAAAACGGGGATAGATTCTTTTGGGAAATGGCTTCTGGGGTTCAAGCCCCTTGATGGGCACATTCTTGAAAGACTGAGTTTCTTCACTGAAATTGAAATAAATAAAGAGCAGAAGTGTCCAGGTCACAGATGTGAACAGGCAGCCATAACAGAAATAGCGAAGTGTGACACTTCCCATTGTAATCCTAGCATTGTGGTTGGCACATTTTCAATCCCCTAAAAAAAGAAAGAAAGAAAGAAAGAAATGAACAGGGTGAGATTTCAAAATTATAAAACACTCCTACACATTAGTCCCTAAAAGCCCTTAGTAAATTTATTCTTTATTGTAAAGTCTGTATGCAAGAATGAAACAATACTTCATCCTAAACTGTTCACACATATATCAACTGGTCAGTGACTCATTAACAGCTTTTCTGAAGAATATTAACCATGCAGCCAGGGTACGGGAATCTGTGCCATATTCAAGTAACATTCTTCTCTATAGATGTACAGCATGCCTCTATTTGGACAGGTAAAGGAATAATGATAGCTCTCTGCAAACTGCAATTTGTTTAAAAACAGCCAGTTGCATGAAGTAAAGCTACCATAAGTCTCCCTTTTCAGTCTCTGTAACTGTCCCCATCTGTGACTGATTTAAGAATATACCACTGCATCTACTTCATGTAACAATGGTTAATGATAAACATGCTTCCACTTGGCCATAGTTTTGCAAATCAACTTCACAGCATAGTTAAGGTAGAGGAGCTGCAGTCAATCAGTTAATTTATTTTTGTAAGTTCCAACATTCATTTTGTAAATTATTTTTGCCAGTTCCAACAACTGGAAAACAACCTCTCTTTTCAGGCTGTTCAATGATCCTCATCATTAGGCCAAATACTGACAGACACAGAGAAAGAATGGCATACATATCTTGGCAAACAGATTGCATTCTAATTCACAAATCGGCAGAATTCTAGTTTCAGAAGCATTTAATCAACTTCCAAGTTCAAATATTTGTAAGTTAACTATCTGAAATATCTGGGCATAGGTCAACAACTAATGTTTAATGGAGTCCTCATTTGAATGGAGTAAAGACTAAGCTAGAAACATTAATTCTGCCTGAGCTTATTCCACAGAGCCACAGTATCGTCAAAGGGTTTCCTAGCCCTCTTCTGTACAGTGGAAATACTCATAGCAGACAGGTCAGACTGCTTTGCACATCTTTATTTCTTCACACTTGCATTCCTAATTCAATCATCATGTCATACTGTACATGTCTTCTGGGACGCACAGGTGGGGCTCCCAATCTCTGGCTCCTCAGCCAGAAACATATCTTACAACGTTACAAGTAGGATGGGAGAAGATACTGCTCTCAGACACCACCACTCTCAGTTACTTCATAAATAATGGAATAGGTAACTGAAGACCAGCACATATTAGATCCAGCATACCATTTATATTCAGCCTAAATATACACTTTACTGATGGCACGGAGGTCTGTCACTGGCACTAGCAATTACTTTTTTATCCTTCTCCAACTCAAAAAGCAAGCAATGTGTTTGATACATGAAACCCAGACTCCTGCAAATAGCTCCACACACATAAGGTAATAAAACAAAAAGGAAAATGCAATCATGATTTGTTTACTGTCCTTCATTCCTTCATTCCTTCATTCATTCGTTCATTCAACTTATATGCCGCCCACTACCCAAAGGTAGTACAAGCATAACTGCAATTGACCTTCCACAGAATAGAGAACATTCATAAATTAATCAAAATATACCTTGTCAAGGAAGTGCTGAAGTAGCAGGAAGCAAAAGATCAACAGGCAGGTCACACATTTCACTGCTTGCTTAGGCTCAGCCTATATTTCTTCAGAAAGGGGATACAGAATGACACAACAATATAAGCATACTGTATCTAAAAACAATGTCCATTTCTCTCCTAGGATACACTTCTATATCTTATTTCAAATGCATCCTAACTTCAAAGATTTAACTCCAGCTGCCAACTTATCCCTATGTATTGGACAGCTGGATTTCTTGCTGGCTCAGTTTTCTCCTCCAGATCATATTCCCTTCTGTTTTCTAAACCAAGCAATGATTCTGCTAAGTGAACTTAACAGCACCATTTGCTTTTGAGTTAATAAAACTAATAGTTTCAGTGAGTCTGGTGTTTGACGAAGACCCACCATGCTGCACTGAGAATCCAGTTATACAATATGACTTATGAAAATGATTTTAATAACAAGATTCAGAAGGGTAATGCAAGTGTTCACAACACTGCTATTCTTTTCACTCTCTCCAGGTTCTTCATTCCAAAGTTCCTTTCTAAAATGGAATTTCTTTCAGTGTCTCAAACATTTTTGCTAAGAAAGGAAAAACACATGACATCTTGATGCAAAAGACATAAGGGAAAGACAGGCAATGTAGGCCACAATGTCCTTGTACAAGACGGATTAACATAACAGCCCCATTTCATTACTGGAAAACAACTACAATATACTAACAGATCAGACAAAATTATTTTCGAAAGTCCTGGTTGAGACAGAAAGAAAACTATTCTTATTTAGTATGTCTCTGCATTTTCTTATTTAACCCAACAACATTGTGGTTCAACAAAAATGCCTCCATAGTTACAATCCATGGAACAGTTGCTAACATTACATTTTGCTACAATCAAGCAGAGATCATTTCAGTTGCTGTTCTTCATTCCTGACACAAAACTTATATTGGACTGCCTTATTACCAACAGTGTTTTTCACCAGTTCAAGACCCAACACACTATTAGTTGGATTTATACCCTGGGGCATGAATAACAGGATCCTGGATGCTGCTTCATAGATAAATCATACGTAGCCCAATATTTTAAGCTAAAACTAAAGCGGATGCCATTTAAAAACAAAGTATACAAGTACATAAAAATAAAGAACAGTTTTAGTCTCAGTCCCAGTATAACAAAACCATTTTGCAATACCACACAAACAGAAGGTACACAAGTAGCTTGTGATGGGAATCTGCCATTCAGACGAGAAAACCCCACAAGAGATGTGCAAACCATCAGATTAAACTAAAGTAGCTCTTTAGAGTCTTAGGTTTTCAGCTTGCAGTCCCCTGCCCTTCTTAACGAACTTTGCTTCACCTAACTTTCCTGTCAGCAAACATGAGACAGCTTTTTTACTTATTGCTAATCAGTAGACAGAAAGACAAACATGGCAACCTTTTCTAACACTAAACATTATTCTGTTTTCTTTCTGCAAGTACAGCTAAGCAATAGGATTCTGGTTTGTGAGGGTTTGTTTTTTCACATAGGAATGGCATACTCTGGTAAAAGAAATGCAATCAAGAACAAAGAGTCAGACATATTCCCCCAAATATTGTTAAGAGAAAGGGCAAATATATCTTCTTACCTACAACCGTAATATTCTTAAAAACTCTAACTTTGTATATCTCCAGGCTTCACAGTCAGTGCTACTAAGTACATGGAGCATCAAACACTGAGATTCAGGAATAGATCATCACATCAGCAGTCATGCATAATGCACAAGTCTGAACTACATTCTTGCTCCCTATATGTAATATCTGTGACTTGTTATTTTCTATTTTACATCTTAAGTTTGGATTCTGACAGAATTTTCCCTTCCAGAGTCGAAAAAGCAATGCAGAATTCTGAACTTTCGGCAACAGCCAAGACAGACTGTGTGAGGTCCAAACAGGAGTGCTCCCTCTTTAACACCCTCCTCCTATAATACACCAGATGAAGCTTCTTGCAAAACATGTAACAGTTTATATTCACCAACATTAGCAAACTTGCTCTCTTCCTTAATAAAATGTATTTACAGTTGAACTTTTAATGTTCCATGGTTCTTTCTTGATAGCGTCCACAGCTGCCCCATTGTTTGCTAATAATGGTTTAACAGATAACAATTCAGCCCCCAACATGGTAGTAAAACCAAAACTTATGAATGATCCAACCCAAGTTGGGTTCCTAGACGCCCCATCTCAGCTCTCTGAGACATCTTGGTAGCAATTAGGTTTCCCCAGAGTTTGTCCCAGGGGTGCTGGTGCATGGCCTGTTCTCCCGGTAATTAGCCTCTCTGGCACACCCTTCCCCTTTCTCTTCACCTGTGCTCTCTCTCCTCTGTTTTGTCCCAATAATGTGGCTTTCTTACTTCTCATTCCACTCTCTTTTGGCCACGTCTTTGGGAAATTTCAGAGTGACCCACTCCACAGTTCTTCTTTGACTATTTCTACCCAACCTTCCTCATTTTCATTCCTTACTTCACTCACCTCTGCCTCATCTTCCTTTCCTGCAGCTCCTTTTCATTCTTACCCTCTTTTCCCTGCCAAAGCTGCACCCTCTGTTGGTGTGACTTCTAGTTCTTCTAAGTCCTCCTCTCTGAAACCAAAGTCCCTGGATATTCTGTCCATCTATTCTTTTATTTCTGCCTTAGTAATATCTTTCGACTTCTTGGGAGTAGACAACACACACCATTTTCCTTTTCCCTCCTCACATCCTTTCAATCATGTTCTAGTTTATTTTCACAACCTTAAGCATTAGAATCCTCAAATGAAGACAGAGTTCTATGTTCAGCACTGTGACGTCCTTAACTACATGGTGCAGTAACAGACTTACCATGCTGCATGTATGCCTATTACCATACATGCAACAGTACAACCTTCTGTCTGCCTTATCCAACTCTATTTAGAGCAGAAAATACGTGCATAAACTGCAATATATGAACACACAATTGTTTAAAAAAATGAATTTGATGTGGGGGGGTTTCTTTCCCACTTTTGAAATGCAAGGAAATGTCAATTCTGGAGAGAGGACTTTCCATTTCAAGTGCAGTATTATTTCCAACCACAGAGTTTTAACCAGCTATAATTTTCCTGAAGCCTTCCCTAGTTTTGCAGAAATGAGGGCAAATCTGTAAATGTTAAAGGAAAACATTCTCTTAACACTATCTCATTTATGGTAGATAATGAACCAGAGGCTCATATTATGAAAAATGAAAACTATTCTAAGTCCAAAATAGCTGTCACAAGCTACAATTACAGGCTACAGGCTATTTTCGAATCAAAAATCAATGAGCAGTATAGTCTGGGTACTATATACAAGCGAAGAGAATTCACAGATACTTTTGTAATTTCCTATTAACCATTATCCATATCAGTGATGGCAAACCTTTTAGAGACCGAGTGCCCAAACTGCAATTCAGAACCCACTAATTTTTCGCAAAGTGACAATACAGCAATTTAACCTGAATCCAGGTGGCTGTAAAGGGGCGATGTCTGGTGCTACAGAAAGGGCTCTGAGTGCCACTTTTGGCACCCATGCCATATTTTGCCAACACTGATCTGTATGAAGGCCAGGAATAAGAATACAGGATGATAATGACCATCATTACAATATAATCGTCCTCTACAAAAATAACCAGGCGCAATATATTTTCCCATACAGATTCTGGACATAAGGACAAACTGAATCACATGGAACCAAACCCTGTTGGAAAGTAGTCAATTACACCTACATTTTTGACTTGGACAACATGTTTTAACATGTACAGTAAATGTACATACAAGAAATGTGACATACAACCCTGCCTAGACAATTCTGATCTAAACTATAAACCTTACATCTTACTTTCAAGCTTACAAAGGATCAGGATGGTTAAAAATAAATGTTTTTTCTAAAAAAATTAAAAAAAAACAGATTTTTAAAATTTAAACCATATTTTTAAAAAATGAAATGCTTTTTGAGGAATATTATCATCCAAAAGTTACTCCATCACAAAAGGCATGTCCAAACTTCGGCCCTCCTGATGTTTTGGACCACAACTCCCAGAATTCTAAGCTTAGATTGTCAATGACAAAGGACTGTGGGAGTTGCTGTCCAAAACATCTGGAGGGCCGAAGTTTGGACATGCCGTAGCACAAGGCTGTATATGATTAAAAATTTTGGTAAATAAATTCCATTAATACATTCACAATGTTATGGGCTTCAAAGGTTTCTGTAAGATTACTGGGTAGTTTCTCTGGCTACAAGATACTATCACAAACGCTTGGTTTCGCAGTTCTCAAAACTGTGAATTTGTGTTTGCAGAGATCTCATGCCTCTTCACATCAAAAATGTTATAAAATGAACAGAGTTGAGAAAAAGATTTTAATCCCATTGTTAGGCTGGGCTGACAGTCTACATTTTTTAAATGTTGTTCAACCACATCTGTTAACAAACATGAATGTTTGTTTAAGCAAATAACTTATGCCATAATGTTATTATTTTAGTTGAATAAATGAAATTATTTAAATTGTTATTATTAAGATAACATTTTTTCTCTTAATAAAGTACATCAGAAAAGTTGTCCAAATAAGAATGATTAACCTATTAAACTGGAGATAATTTACCTCACAATAATTTCATAATTATCTATAATGCGTTTTAATAGTATTAAAAATCAATATTTTATATAACTTTAAAATTAATATGAACAATTATTATTCTAAAAATGAAATCTTCATCTAGTTGTATATTACGGTAACAACAGCAAGAATGAGTCTTTATGTAGAAAATTATGATTTGAATTTAGTCTTATTGAGCAGTGATTTAAATTGTGATTTAAATCAAATCCAACTTTTTAAAAATTTCCACAAAAGAAATCACTTTTTAAAAAGAAACATTTTAGTGGTTAGTTTTCCATACTACAGATAAATAGACTTTAAACAAGACTTCTTTTTAGTCTTTAAAAATAAATCATCCAGCTGATATAGCTGACGTCTCTTAAGCAGTACCCAACTGAATTTCAAACTCATTTTTAAACAACCCATGGATGCTTATTAAATTCTAAATTCTCAACTGAAAATTCAGATAACTAGGTTAGACATCCATAAAGAAAAGGCTTGAACAATAAAAAACAATAAACACTATAGTGAAAGGAACAAAACAGTAACAATTCCTAATATTTTGAATGACTTTGTAAGCCTATTCCTAGCAGTACCAGATCTCTCTACCTGGACGGACTTGAACAACATCGAAACTACTATATATTATCAATATGACAATTTTCTTGAAAATGAAATATAAAAGGGAGAAACGGGATGTGTATCTGAAGAAACAAATTAAGATGATTTCTAATACATTTTTATGTGAAATTGAGACTGTATCTTTATGGAAAATGACTCATTTGCTTTAAATATACTGTATTACTAAGAGAGAGAGAGAGAAGGACACATTTTCTGCTCCTTCAACATTGAAGATACAGTACCATAAAAGGTACAGAAAAGATAATCAACAAAGTTTTAGAACTGTTACATACTTCAAGAGCATTAGCCTTAACCTAACCCTGTGCACATACCAATCACCAAGTACTGTAACTTAAAAACCATGCCCTGTCCCTACTAAGAACTGTTCCAAGAGCATGTCCTTAGGAAGCTAGCCACCCTAGGACAAGCTGATGGGAATAAAGGAGGAGCTGGTGAAGGATGATGATGCTTTCTAGCAACAGGGCATGCTGCTCAGCCTCTTCCTTCCAAAATCAGAAATGGTAGGGCAAAGCAGAATGTAAAGCAGCACATGCATCCAACCTTTTTCCCAGTGCCATTTTTCCATCATGTCCGTACTTGCCTTCAGACCTGCTCTGCTGCTGTGAAATCATTCAATTTCATTCTTCTCCTGTTGTTTGCACTGCTTCAGAAAGTCAATGTTTCTACCAAACCTTTTCTTTAAAAAAAAAGTAATGTGCCACGTTTATCTCCTTAGAGTTCTGGTTCACTGCATTCTTAACAGACTGCCATTCTGATTTTCAACATTCATGTGAAAGTCTTACTATGTTACTGAGGAAGGCAGAAGCCAAAGCTTTTAACAAAACAAAACCATTCTCTCACACTTTGTATGTGCCGACACATGCACACACCTACTCAGCCACACATATAAGGAAATAGTTGAATTGTAAGATCCAGCAGCTCTTAAACAGAACCTCATCACAAATTTTAGTCTGGATAATGTCTAGAAAGCACTAATTATGCAAGTCAGTGTTGAACTATAGTATCTATTTTATAAATTTTATCCAAAGAAGCCTCTATAAATTATAGCTTCTCATACTGTGAGTCACAAGAGCACAATAGTGCATCCAAGAGGCTGCAGGTCTGAACAACTTAAATAAGGATGAACACCATAACAATTACATGTGTTCCATCCTCATTTTCCACAAGGCCTCCCATCCACATTTCTTTAACAACAAATGGATCAGAATGAAACTCTGTACAGTACAGTATCTGAAATTTTAAAGTAAATAATGAGGGATCACACACAACCAAAAAGCTATGATCCTACAAAGAAAATCTATTAAGCAACTTTGTGTACCTCAGACTCTTTTCAAGCAATTCACCATTTGCCTAAAAAGACCTTCAAGGTACCAGTGTCGTACAGTGAATACAATAACAGACTAGGACTCAGGAGGCCTGAGTATACACCTTGCTTAGTAAAAAAAAACTCAGTTATAGGAAAAAAGTTATAGTCTGTCCAGTGCAAACTGATTTTCCAACACCAGCTTTCTGGATTGTTGTTACTGCTCTCTCGCTCTCTCTCGCTCTCTCTCTCTCTCTCTCTCCTCTGCGTAATCACCACTTAATCAGCATGCAACTAAAACCATCCTTGCCAAAAGATTAGACTTTGCAAGCTTTAGATGGATTACTCCAGCAATCATAGGCTAAAGAATGACTCTCCTTTCCATATATTGCTTCATTTGTCTTCCCTGACATGCCCTATATATGCTTCACCACAATTATTCTTCTTAAGTCTCATTGTAAGCACAGAACAATAACTATTAGTACAAAGATACTTTTAAAAAAAGGATTATATGTATAGCAAATCTTTACTGACAGTACCAGACTGATGAAGCTGCTTGGATGAGTACTAAAACATTTCATTCCCACAAAAAAATAAGTCCATTTGCCATGACTCAACTCCCTGATATGCAAAGAATTATGTTACATAAAATGGTTTGGATTAAGTAGGTGACTATTTTCCTGCGGATGCTAAATGTAAGCACACGTTCTAGCCCTTACCATACAAAATCATTCAATCAACCTATGTTTATGTTTACCTGTACAACTTCTCTTGCACTAATTTTTCATAGTCTACAAAATATGTTAGCAAAGGCAATTATGGTCCATTTTCCTCACAGCATGATAATCAGTGAGCATCCAACTTTTAATTTATCTGACAGCCTACTTAACAGCATACAATTACACAACTCTAACAACTGTTGTTTACAATCTATATCTTCCCTAGTATGCATGCTTAAATTGTAACTTTATAACAGCTGCTTAATAAATTAATCCACAATGTAAATGCAAAGCCCATGTAGGCTACAGCGATTGAACACATTCTGATGGGCAATAGAAACATTCACACATGGCAGAAAACATCATCCCAATTCCCAAAGATGCCTTTCTGGCTTCTCAAGTGAAAAACACCTGGCTGCTGGTCTGCAGAAACCTGTAAGAAGCTATTTCAAGATACAAAATGTGTTTCTTTCAACTCCACATCTAGAATACCCACTATTATGCAAAAGAGAAAGAGAAAAAAAATAACAAAGTTCATAAGGTATGTGTCAAGTGAACTTAAGCAACCACTCCTACACCCCACGACAAAGGATGAAAGGAAGAGAAGAACCTGTAGCCATTATTTATGTTTACTCTACTGACATTCTGTAGCTCTTCAATGAGAATATTGTTTCAATGACAATATTTTACCTCAAATTCTGGTAAAAGAATTCTCTGTCCTTTCTCTTCACTGCTATGCTTTCAAAATTTTGATTTTAAGGCTCCCCGGGGCACAAGTTCATTCTACTTCCTCTCTTCCATTAGAACTCCCAGCGTACTAAATACCTTGTCTGGTGGGAAATGGATAGGCTTGGTTTTCCCAGACAGAAACTGATTATCAGAACTAACCTCTTCACCCATACTTAAAAAGGTAAAGGTTCCCCCTGCACATGCGTGCTAGTTGTGTCTGACTCTAGGGGCAGTGCTCATCTCCGTATTCAAGCTGAAAGCCGGTGTTGTGGAAGTCCATGGTCACATGGCCAGCATGGCTGCAAGGAAACACTGTTTTATCTTCCTACTTTTTATGGTGTGAGAAAGAGAGAGTGTGTGTGGGTGCGTCCGCTGGTAGCTTTAAGAATGAAGATGAGACAAGAAGAAGAACCAGGGAAATTGTTTATTGGAACAGAGAATGTGAAAGAGATGGACAATCAAAAAGTTATGAGACCCAGAATAAGAGGGAATGATGAACAGAGAGAGATGGATCCAGATGTGATGGAAGAAAGAGTAAAGAAACAGATTGGAAGTGATGTTGCAAAAAATATGGAAAGTCCTACTATTGGGAGCTTCTTTGCAGTGGCCCAAGAAGCTATGAATTGGAGAGCTTATATAAGGCGAATTAAAAGAGAGAAACAGGATAAAGAGGTACAGGTGACAGAATGGAAAGTAGGAGGGAAACATATGGCATCACAGACAGAATATCAAGGGACGTTAATAGAAAGAGGGATCCAAGTAGAAGAATGGAAAGTGAGAGGGAGGAATGCATCAATGCAGGTAGAAATAATATCTAAGAAAGTGATGTGGGATATTGGGATTCAGGTGGAAAGAGAGGAAAAGAAGTATATTGTAGGCAGATCCTGGCATGTGGGTGTTCAGGTCAAATTAGATCAGGAGAAGATCAAGAGAGACGTGGGAATACAAGTGGCTACTAGTTACCATCAGAAGCTATTTAGAGATTCAGAGACGCAGACAGAAAGGGTGATGATTGACAGGATCGGGGATGCGCGAGGGAGGAGGGGAGTAGTGAGTGATCGCGCAACACAGACTCGAAGGGAAATAACGCTCCTAACGGAAAAGGGGACTCAGATGGAGAAAGAGGAGGTTAAGGGAGTAGATATTGGGCTGCCTCTGCCGACACCTCCTGGTTACGTGGGTTTACCCCTACCGACTCCAACGGGGTTCCCTGTAATTAGTCCGGATCAAACCCGAGGGAAACGTGAGTCCAGAGGGAGAGGTTTGGATCCTAATCCCCCGAGATGGATCCCCGGATGGGGGTGGAGTTTGGGGTTTGAGAACGATCCCCGAAGATGTGGACCCCCATACATGGGGCCGGGTCAGTACCACCCTGCAGTACGCCGCAAATAAGTGCCCATAATCCGTTTAGGCAATAATGTGTTATTTGTCATCCCCCAATTAATCCAAGTTTGGAACCCCCTGTTCTGTTGCCATTCACTGATGGTTGGACAAGAAAAGATACTGAAAGACTATGTTGAATGTTATAAATAAAAGTTTATTTGGTTTTGATAACAACAACGCCTCTTGGGTAGTGGGCGGCATATAAGTTGTAAAAATAAAAAAAATAAAAAAATAAATAATTCTGTTTCATCCGCGGAACCGCCTATGGACCTGCTAGGACTTTCACAAATTGGCGCCCAGCAAAGTGGGGCGGTTCCGGTAGCGGCAGATGAGGAAAAAGAATGGTTAAAGCAAGCCTTAAAGAGACAGGACCGGCTGATGGAAATGCTAATGAAACAATTAGAGGAAAAACGGTCAGAAAATGAGAAAGAAAAGCAGAAAGAAACTGAACTTATCAAAACTTGTGCTCATGGAAATAATTTTCCAGTGAAGTTGCAGAAGATGAGTGAGGGGATGACATAGAGACTTTTCTAAACACCTTTGAACGTACTGCAACGGCGGCTAAGCAGCCAAGAGAGCAGTGGGCTTTGGTTCCATATCTAACAGGGGAATTACAAAATATTGTTGATGCTTTGCTGCCAGGAGAAGCCAGTCATTATGAAACAGTGAAGCAAACTATTTTGCTTACATATAATATCTCCGAAGAAGCCTACAGGAAAAAAATTAGAGAGTTAAAAATGCAAACAGGGATGCATCCTCGTCCACTTGCTCAAAGAATGAAAGCACACGTGATTAAGTGGTTGCGACCTGAGAAGAAAACTTTTGAAGAGGCGATAGAAGAAATTGTAATTGAGCAGCTACTTACGACAGCCAGTCCGTCAGTGAATAATTGAAGATGTCATCAGGTTGCTGGAGAATTACTGCCAGAATAACGAGAAGGCTCCCAACTCTCGCGAGAGCAGCAGTAGCGAGAAAAGAGATCAAGAGAAGATGGCAGCCCCCAGTGCAAAGGAAAAACCGCGAGGAGAAGTAAATTGGAGTGCAAAGGAAGGGAATAAGAACACCGATACTGGAGGAGGACGTTTTGGCAAAACCTCAGGATTAGCTCCATCTTGGGGAGCTGGAAACCGTGTAAGCTCTCAATTCCCTGCATCAAAAGACCGGAAATCCGGTTGCTATTTATGTGGCTCCGAACAACACTACAAACGAGAATGCCCCCATTTTGACTGTTCCTGGGTGGCAGCGGGGGTGGCCACGAAGATGGGACAGCCTAAGAAATTGAGGGATGGCTGGGAGGTGGTGGCATTGGTAAATGGGGAAAGGAAAAGAGCTTTAATAGGCACAGGATGTGGACAAAACCTGGTGTGAAATGTGAAAGGACAGACTGGACAACAGAGAATTTTTGTGCAATGTATTCACAGACGTAAAAAATTGTATAACACGGTTTGGGCAGAGGTGGAAGTTATAGGGAAGAAACAGAGAATGAATGTGGGAGTAGTACCTTCACTGGCGAAAGAGATGTTATTAGGGAGGGATTGGGCACATATTAATGATTTAATATCGATGCAGGAAGGGATGTGCAGCGAGTCCAATCCCGATGATGCTCAGATGTGGACAGAGATGCTGGAGGCGTCCAGAAGCAGGGTGAGATTATGGCAACAAGAAGATGACGGTCTGTCTCATGTTTAGGAAGGGGTTAAGAGTGAGAAGGGAATTTCAAAGGGAGAAGATGGGTTTGAAATACGGAAGAATTTATTGTATTATATTGATAAAAATGGAATAGACAAACTAGTGGTACCTAAAGGGTGGTACCTAAAGGGTGGCACATGATATACCATTGGCAGGGCATCTATCTAAAGATAAGATGCTGTCTAGAATAGAACAGCGCTTCTGGTGGCCAAATATGAGAAAAGATGTAGATTGGTTTTATAAAACTTGCAAGAAGTGCCAAATGACACAACAGAGACCTAAAAAGGGGGGAGAATTAATACCCATGCCTCTTGTAGACAAACCTTTTGAGAGAGTGGGTTTAGATATAATTGGGGCCTTATGCAAGTCAGCTGGTGGGCATACTCATGTGCTGGTTATAATTGATTACGCAACAAGATATCCTGAAGCAATTCCTTTGAGGTCAACCTCAGCCAAAGTGTTTGCGAGAGAATTACTACAGGTATTCTCAAGAGTGGGTTTTCCTCGTGAAATTTTGACAGATCAAGGGTCAAATTTCATGAGTGTTACCCTTAAGGAGATGTGGAAAATCTTGGATGTGAAACCGGTGAGAACGACGGTTTATCACCCACAGGCGAATGGGGTGGTAGAACGATTTAATAAGACATTAAAGAGTATGTTAAAGAAGGTGGTAGGGGAAAATCATCGAAAATGGCATATGATGATAGCTCCACTTATGTTTGCTATTAGGGAAGTTCCCCAGGCCTCGGGTATTCTCCATTTGAATTGTTATATGGGAGGAATCCCCGAGGTATTTTAGATTTAGTTAGGGAAAAATGGGAAGAAGGTGCAGATGATAGTACCACCACTGTGAAGCATGTAATTGAAATGCGTAATCAACTACATACTTGCATTTAGAGATGGGCACGACCAGGGAAAATGACGTTTTCGAGTTGTCGTGTGTCGGAGTCGGCCCGTTTCGGCTCGTTTCCGTTTTTCGCGAATTTTTTCAAAAATTTGTCGTTTCGTGTGTCGTTTTTTTGTCTGTCGTTAGTACTGGTTTGGGGGGGTAGTGGGCTCCTGGAGGCACCTCTCTGGGGTGGGTGCCTTCTCTGGCCCGCTATGAAGGGAAAGTGGGCTCCTGGAGGCACCTCTGTGGGTGGGTGCCTCCTCTGGCCCGCTACAAAATGGCATGCATAGCCAACTGGATATGAATACCAAATTGAGTGTGGAGGCTCCTCTTTTGGGTGCCTCTCTGTAGACCGCAGGCCCACTGCTATTGCATCTGGGCGCTCTGTGGTCCACTAAGAAGGGAAGTGTACTTGCGTGTGTAGTGCAATGCGAGTACACAGATCTGGCTTAGGGTTAGGGTTAGCGCAAGGGCTAGGCTTAGGGTTACAGGTAAGGTTAGGGTGAGTTCGTGGGGTGCACCTCTGGGTGCCTCTCTGACCCACTAAGAAGGACAGTGTACTGGCGTATGGGTTAGGGTTCGGGTTCGGGCTACGGTAGTGGGCTTTTTATGCCCGTATGTCACATCCCAGACGTCTCGGTCAAAACCTGGTCAAGTGGCCATGCAATTGGTGGAATGGCTCCAAAAATTTGCATGGTCCACTCCCATGGCCAGCCCATCATCATTGCGCACTGCGCAGGTGTAAAAAAATAAAAATAAAAATAAAATAAAATCAATGGAGACGTTTTGTTGCAAGAAAAACCCACTGCTGCTACTGTAAAAAATTCAGGCAGTTTTAAAATAGCTATTTTCGTGTGTTTCTGTGCCGGCTTTGGTGTGTTTTGGGACCACCACGATTTCAAAATAAATATTGCTTGCGGTCGCCCCATTTTGGATCCCCCACCCGCACCACATGGCATGGCGAGTTGGCGAGACGACGAGGATGCGCAGCCCAGGAGAGGAGAGGGGGGAGGCCGGGGACCCCCCACCCAGAAACCACCCCTCTGGTAGGTGCCCTCAGGCAGGCATATTTTCGCCTGCTTTTTTGGCCGGGGCCGGGATCAATAGGGGGTTTGTTTGTTTTTTACTTTTTAAAACTTTTTTTCTGTGCCGCACCGCGCCGCTTGGCGAGACAACGAGGATGCGCAGCCCAGGAGAGGAGGGGGGAGACCGGGGACCCCCCCCAGAAACCACCCCTCTGGTACGTGCCCTCACTCAGGCAGGCATATTTTCGCCTGCTTTTTTGGCCGGGAATCGGGTGTTTTTTTTATTTTTAAAACTTTTTTTCTGTGCCGCTTGGCATCGTGCGATCGCTGCGATGCCAGGAACAACAACACGACAAATCAGACCCAATTTTTCTTTAGTCGGTTCGAGTTCGAGTTCTGGCGGAGTAATTGCTGTTACCGTTTCCGTTACGTAATGGAAACGAGGAACGGAAACGGAAACGAGGATTTCGCCGAGTCGTGCCCATGTCTACTTGCATTTACAGTACATGCTTTCGAACTGCTAGGTTGGCAGGAGCTGGGACTATCAGCAGGAGCCTGCTGCGCTGCATGGTACCTGGGATTTGAACCGCCAAGCTGCCAACTTTGCAGACAACAGTTTTTAGAACCTTAATCCGCTGAGTCACGGGGTTTCTCAGAAACCTTGAACACTGCCAGTGAAAATAATTGGATGCTGTTAAGTCATCTCTGAATTATGGTGACTCTTCTCAGGCTTTTCAAGGTAGAGAATACTTCAGAGCGGTTTGAGATTTCTTTCTTCTTTGGTGTCCAGGAATTAACTGTTCAGCTTGGCCAAGGCCACACAGGCTGCCTCTTTTAGGATGTACAGTGGGGGACCTGGAGTCCCCATCTCTGGCTCCACAGACAGATTCCTAACACACTGAGCTATCCAATCAGCCTGAATACTCTTTGTTAGTGTCCCCATAAACCAGATGCAATGCGATGACATAACTTTTATCATTTATATACGGACAGGCAAACCCTGCTCATCACTAATCAGAAATAATCCCCCCTCCACGGTTCAAGTGGGGATGACCTCTGGGCAACCGACAGGTGTGTGCAGACACACCTCACCTCCTGTATTTCTGACTTGCAAGACAGGGCAAGGCTTTTTCCTAGAATCAGAGAATGGAAAGGGGCTGATAAGGCAATCCAGTCCAATCTCCTGTTCAAGGCAGGAATACCAATGTGCAAGTGGTACCTTGTGTAAAGGAATTAATACGTTCCAAATGAATTTGTTAAGCAAATGTTCCTTTGTACAAATTTCCCATAGGAATGCATCAAAATGGATTAATCCCTAATTGTGACTGTTTTTCTGTTGTACGGATTCGCCCCATAGGAGATTCTGTTAAGCGATTTCCCCCTATCTCCGGCATTTTTTTTCCTTTCAGCGGATTTTCTGTTAAACAAACCGCTTGTTGTAGGGGGATCCACTTGTACAAGTGGTACCTTGTATAGAATTCATTCATTTCAAATGAAATTCTGTTAAGCAAATTTTCCTTTGTACAAATTTCCCATAGGAATGCACTGAAAAGGGATTAATCCCTAATCGCGACTGTTTTTCTGATGTACGGATTCGCCCCACAGGCAATCCTGTAGTTAGACGATTTCCCCCTATCTCCGGATTTTTCCCCCCTTTATGCGGATTTTCTGCTAAACAAACCACTTGTTCTACGAGGGTCCACTTGTACAGTGGCACCTTGTATAAAGGAATTCATTCATTTCAAATGAAACCCTAACTCTAAACGAAAACCGCTTGTTCTACGGGGGGTCCCCTTGTCTCTAGGATGTCTGCCCAAGCGGGTCGCCCGATGCCCCCTCCCCTGGGATGATGCCTCTCTCTTTTCCCAGCCGCGCCGCAGAACGCAGCGAGGTGGGGGGGGGGCAGCGGTGGGCTTTTTGCTCTCGCCCTCCTCGGCATCCGCCTGCAAGGGAAGCCGCCGGGGCCCGGGGTGGGGGGGCTGAGAGGCCGGCTCCTTCAGGGGGACGCCTCGACTTTGGCGGGTCTGCCGGTCGGCAAGGCAAGGCAAGCGGGGCGCGGCGGTCTCTGGCCGGGCTCTCCCCTTCCTTCCTCCCTCCCCCCCCCCCGCACCGCCGGAGCCCCTCTGCGGCCTGGGCTTGACCCGGGACTAATTCCCCACCACCACCCACACGGCCGGCGTGGCGGCGGCGGGGGGGTCTTCCAGGCGACGACGCCCTCCTCCCTCAAGTGCCACCTTGACAACGTGGTGCTATGGGGGGGGGGGGGGCCCCCTGGGGCAGAAAAGTGTAGGGGGCCGGCCCGCGGCGGAGCCTTCCCTCTTCCCTCCCCCCCCCACCGCAGCCCGCCCCCCCCCCCCCCCCCCCCGAAGGGGGGGGGGGGAAAGGCCGCATTCCGGCGCCCCCCCCCCACGTCGTCCCCCTCCCCCCGTTCCCTTTCTGAGGCGCCGCTGCACTCACCCGCGTTGCGGCGCTCAGAGGAAGAGGAGGCGGCGGCGGCGGCGGCAAGAACCGTCCTCCTCCCCGCCTTCCCTCCCCCGAAGAACGGCAGAAACAGGCGGAGACGCGGCCGGACCTCCGTGAGGGAGGGGGGAGAGAGAGAGCGCAGCGCCGCGACCGTTAAACCGTCAACGCGCTGGCGGAGGGACGGGCACACACTCCGTCCGCGAGCCGCCTCGCGCGCTCCCTCAGTGGGGGCACCTGACGTCCCCGCTCCTCCGATTTCTGACTCCGCCTTCTGACTCCGCCTCCGCCTCGCGCCCGGCGCATGCGCCCGGCGCGTAAAGGCCTGCCGCCATGACACTAGAGGCGGCGAAGGGAACCCGTTTATTTATTTTATTTACGGTTGACCCTTGTATAACATGAAGTCTGTACAACATAAAAAATTCTGGAGATAGGGAAAATTTGCTTAACATAATTGCCTATGGGGAGAATCTGTACAACATAACAATATTTGTGATTAGGGATTACTCCGTTTTCCATGCATTTCTATGGAAATTTGTATAAAGGAAAATTTGATTAACATAATTTCATTTGGAACGAATTAATTCCTTTATACAAGGCACCACTGTATTTATTTTTATATTTATGTACTGCCAGAGTTTCCCAAATGGGAACTCCGGGCGGCTAAGTTCAAGTTAAGAACAGGGAGTTTGAGGAGGCACCTTAGAACATTAAAAGGAAACATTAGAGCCACAGTATATAAAGAGCACACAAGAAGAAAAGGAAAATCCATTTTGAGGGGGGGGGACAACATGGAAAACACTAGTGTTCTTATTTAAAACTTATACTACTGACCGCATGCAGCTGTGTAGGCAAACATTTAGTGGGCAGAGAAAACAGTTTTATCTTGTTACTGTTTCACTTGTACAATGTAGTTTATTTGTTTACTTTTAGATGACTTTTTTGGTTAAAAGTGGGATCCATCTAATAAATAAATAAATAAATAGATAAATAGATAAATAAATAAATAAATTTTTATACCGTCCATCTTCCAAGGGAACTCTGGGCGGTTAACAACACCAAAACAAATAAACAAATACATACATACATAAATGATCCTCATGATTTTGTCTACTTTTCACATGGAGGTCTCCACCCCCAGAAGCCATCAGTTCACAGATCCCATCTGTGCCAACAGACTAACTAAAGTGTCTAAATGGTAAAAATACAGCTTCTTGGCTATGTGGCTTTAAAGAGAGGATGCAAATACAGTACATGGTTCCCAGGAGAGGGTCCTTATGGATCTGCATGGTTTTTGCATGTGATCCCATGCACCCCTCCCACTGTCAAATATGGCCACAGATGGGATCTGTCTTTTGAGTAATGGATTCATCACTGTAGATGTCTTCATAGCCTACAGACGTGGATCTGAAGTGTAAATCCTTGTAAATTCACGTGGCTTTACAATAATAGTTCCTTAACCGCTACCAGGTCATAGATCCCAGCTCTAGCTGCAAAGTAAACCATAGAAATCATGGATCCTTCACTGCATGGTTTTGTAGCAGAGCAAAAATATGAATAATTCTTCCCCAAACCACCATTAGATTATAGATCCAACCTGTGCCCATTTGAAGTGGGCCAGCTAGGAGATGCAGCATTACCTACCGTAATTCTGTGCTTTCCATGAGACAGTATCTGAGCTGTTTCACCATGCCAGCAAAAATTAAAAAATAACTTTTTGCTGCTATTTATAATGACGGAATGAGGACAGTTTGAGTTAGCAAGACATACATATGAATCATGAGCTCCGTGCAATGTTAGCATTTCTGATTCCAAGACTCAGGATTCTTTCATGATTCATGTGTACATCTGATCTATCACGATCCAGGGGCGAGGGAATCCATGTGCAGCTACTCTGAAATATGTTGGGGAGAGGCCTTGAGGCATCACCAAAATGCTCAGGGCAGGGAAAACTGGCCCCAAAACCAGGTGTAGTAGAGACTCCTCAGGAAGAATCCATCAGAGTTGAAGACAGACAGACATCCATGACTGATAATCCAGTCCGGGAGCTATGAAGGCTGCAGTAATAGTGCCGAGTATAGATGAAAGAAAGTAGATGTAATAGGACATCTTCAGTCAGACAATTCCCAAGTGTTTTATTCTGAAAGTAACAAAATCAGAAGACATGATGTGGCTGGAATTATGAGGTAGATCCATACATTTAGGGGATATAAGTCAAATTCTGACCAGGAAATATCAATCATATTTCATGGAAAGCCTTTCAACATAACCAACTTGTCCTAGATTCAAATGGGCTACTTTAGAGTAAGTTGCAAAAAGAGTAGACCTATTTGAATCAATGGCACTTATGGAAGAGTTGACACACCTAATGGGTTTACTCTAATGCAATCCTATTGCTAAGGAATAGGATTTCAGTCCCTGTCATTAGACAGATTCCCTACATGTACTGCAGATTGCAGCACTACAACACAACAGCGTAAGGCATTGGTCAAGAGTATTGGGCAAACAATGAAGTCAGATCTTTTTTTTCTAATCACAATGCTCTCTAAATTAGCTTGAGCAATTTGTATATAAAATAGGCCTGAGCCAGCCTGGATGATAGACCCTGTTCCAGGTGAGTTTTTTCTGGGGAATTATTGGAGAATTCTGGGAAGGGGACATTCCTATTTGCAATCAGAGCTTGGAAAAATTACTTGTTTGGGCAGCATTCCCTCAAATCCCTCAAGTAGCATGGCCTTTGAGACTGGAGTTCATCCAGTCTTAAATGGCAGAAATAAAATGAAGAAGTCTCTTATCTAAACACTATTGTCATAAATAAGATGGTGGGAATGTGGAGGAGAGATCCCTTCAACGTAGATTATTTTGGACAAAGTCAGAACCAAGCTGGGAAGAAACCACATGTTTCTCTCGGGGTTTAATTCTATCAAAGAGTGACGCAGATAAGGTCTGTCTGATGAAACATTGCATAAGGTTGTGCAGCCAGACAAGCTGCACAGGATATGTTTTAATAGAAATGGATTGGGTGTCTGGAACGGCGTAAATAGAATAATGCAGAGATCTTGGTCTAGTCCAAAAGACTTTTTGTTCAAAGCAATTGATTATTTTAATGCTCTTATGCTCAGGCCGCTTAGCCGCACATGAAATTTAAGCTGCTGCGTTAATGAATCGGAATTAAGAGCCATTTCCCTGCCCACCCGCTCATAATCTCTTACGCTTAACCTCCTCCACAGTTTGCAGACGGGGAACATAGAAACTTGTCCATCTGGCACTTCTGTAGTTTGCCAAGGGGTTGCAAGGCTGTTAATGTTACTGGCTAAGCCGCAAATATAAAAATCACATAAGTAACATAAATAAATAAATACCATTCAATAACAGGAGCCTTTTAAAAATAGAACTTTCTCTATGGAAAGCTACCTTACACACTATGAGATTATTTTCCTTATACAAAAGAAGATCACACAATTATTAGTCAGCTCCTGTGATCTCTGCCATCCTTTAGCTAAATAGCCCTTCTGTACTCTGTATGTATCAGGCTGGTCAGCCTCTGCACAAAAGAATTAGTGGACATAAATCTGACATAAGGAATAACAACATACAAAAACTTGTTTCTGAACATTTCAGTCTACCTGGACATTTTTGACTGGTCTGAAAAATCACCATTTGGGGTGATGGTGGTGGGAAGACCCACTACAAAACAAGCTTGGAAAGAGAAACAGCTAAGATAAAGTATGTAGAGGTAGTGGAGACTGACTTAAAAGGACTATATATCAACCAATGTAGATTATTGTGCACATTTTATCCATCATCTCTGCCCTCTCTCTGCTTTCTCTGTTCTCTTTTTCCATCTCTCCTTATGTTAACTATGCACACAGCAGTGGAGACTGACCAGCAGAAAAACCCTCAGAAGGAAATGCCATAAAATGTTACCCACCCACAAAATGTGCAGATCAGCATGGAACAACACACTCTTGGGTTCCTTTACTGGAGAAAATCAGTATAAAAAGACCAGGGCTGGTGTAGACATTTATTCTCATTTCAGCCCTATGTTGTATTGACACCATGGTGCAGTGTTGGTATCTTGAAAGGATAGAAAGTTAAATATATGCTCAGTTGGATCTTCTTTCTTAATCTTTCCAAACATCAATCAGGTAAAAAAAATGAACATACACAATTCAACATTGGTTCAAAAGAGAACATTGAAGTCCATGTCTGCCACACTCTGTCCTCTAGCCAATCAGCGTATACGAAAGAATGTGTATTCATTCGTTATTTTTGTTTTTTTAATATGTTTTCATTGCCTGGATGGCTCACAAATACACTAATCATAAAGTTATCATCAAAGCAATTTTTTAAAAAAAGTATACAAAATTAGGTGTGGAACAAATTAAAGCAGGTACACCAACAAAAGCACAACATATAAGGTTTATTATTGGTATTTATTTCTTTATTTTGTGGTAATATGGCAAGTAGACAACATAAAAGCTTTGAGCTGTTGAGTCCAAGGAATATAGATACATGGAACCTGCCTCTTCCTGCCAAAATTTCTATGCCTCTCCGATCTAGCCATGCACACAGTTAAATGACCCACAGTTGGTACCAGTTAGGTAATTTTAAACTGTGAACCTAGTGGTGCAATGCATACATACAGGGCCAGGCACGGGTACTAATGTTGAATGTTCCGTCTTCTAGCACCTTCCATGTACTACTGACATCTGATTGTTCAAGCCCAGCAGAGATGTGTTTGGTGAATACATAGGTGGGTGAACACCATGGAATCCTGGGCACTCTGCTTTCTAGGGCAGGGACGACAGCTCAGTGGCAGGCCATAAGTGCTTTGCATGCAGAAAGTCTAAGTCTCAACCCCTTGGGTCTCCAAGTAGAGAGGGGATCCTGCCAGATCCTGGAGAACCATGGCCACTAACACCTGGCAATAATGGTCTAGATGGCTAGTGATCTGACTTAGCATAAGGCAACTTTGGATGCTTTGCTAAGTCAGGCCACAGACTTCTCTCCTAATGTTCTGCCTTGGTTAGCTCCTAGTTTAGTAGACGCATTGCGAGGAGTTTAGAGAAGATTGCTAAAGAAAGTTATTAGGCTCCTTAGTCCACTCACACCCCACCTGCTGCTGCTGCTTTTTTTTCCCTGTTAGAAACAGCATGTCCTTACAGCTGCTCAAGAGGCAGAAAAAGAACTCATCCTGCTATTTTCATTTAAAGTTGCAAATGCCAGCCATCTCAAACCAAACTGCTCTAAAACTCACTAGACTGGAGGGAGAAGAGAAGAAAAAGTAGCCTTCTCTGTATTATCTTAGAAAGGGAAGATGTTCTCAATAGGAGGCCCAGAGATCTTTTTTTCCAGTGGCTACAATGAACCTCCATCGAGGTAACATGCATTATTTTCCTTCCTTTTGTTGTTGTTTTCTTCTATTTGCTTTGCCTTCGTATTAGTATAGCTATTTTATTTCATATATTTTACCTTTTGTTTTCGTATTATCATTATTATTTTTGTTGCATTGTTGTTATGTATTGCTTGCTTTTTAATGTTGTAAACCACCCGGAGTTCCTCCGGAAGACGGGTGGTATATAAATCCATAAATAAATAAATAAATGTTGTTGTTGTGTCGTTACAATTGTGACCGGCCCTTTGAGACCCCACGTCCATGGAATTTTCTTGGCAGGAATACAGGACTGGCTCACCAGTTCCTACTCCACGCCTTCTTTTTAGTGCAATTCTAAACATATTCACTAGATGGACCTCCATGACAACACAGTGCACAGGACTCCATGGAATTTAATGTCTAGGCAATTGCATAATCACCTAGGCGGGCTGTGTAGGAATGTAGGCATCAATTGTTTTTCAAATGCAGTGGGAGATACTGTGGAAGTTGAATTTTAAGACTTCTCTTTGGCTTTTCCCACCCTCACCTTATTTGTGATTTAAAATTTTTACTTGGGGAATATAAACTGGGACCAGCTCAAGTGGAAATATGATTCCACCCCCCTTTCACAGTCATACAAAGGATTGATAGTGTCTCATGAGCTAGCAATAGTACAGGGAGTTAGGAATCTGGTTTTGGACCCAGACGTTGGGAGTTCAATTCCTCATTATGAATCCCAGGAAAAGAGCCAGCCTCTTCCGTCTTGGGCAGGTCGCCCAGTCCTAGACGGCACCACATGGGCATGAAATTGGCACCCAACTCTTCCTGACTTAAAATAACCAGCTCTATGCTTTTTGTTGGTTTTCTCTAACATTTGAGTTCTCCTTAGAATACTGATGGTGAATCTTTTAGAGACCGAGTGCCCAAACTGTGACTCAAAACCCACTAATTTTTCACAAAGTGCCAATACAGCAATTTAACCTCAATCCATGTGGCTGTAACGGGGTGATGTCACCCATGCGATAGGTTCGCCAACACTGCCATGGAATCATAGAATCATAGAGTTGGAAGAGACCTCAGGGGCCATCCAGTCCAACCCCCTGCTATGCAGGAACCACCATCAAAGTACCCCTGACGGCAATCCAGTCTCTTCTTAAAAACCTCCAAGGAAGGAGACTCCACCACCCTCCATGGCAGCATATTCCACTGCCAAACAGCTCTGTCATGAAGTTCTTCCTAATGTTCAAATGAAATCTCTTTTCCTGTAGTTTGAAACCATTGCCCTGAGTCCTAGTCTCTGAAGCCATGGAAAACAAACCTGTTCCCTCTTCAATATGACATCCTTTCGAATATTTAAACATGGCTATCATATCCCCTCTCAGCCTTCTTTTTGTAAGGCTAAACATTCCCAGCTCCCTAAGCTGCACCTTGTAAGACATTTCTTCCCAAACCTTTTTCACCCTCCTCTCTACCCACCCGAGGTTGTCAACATCCTTTTGAAATTGAGGTGTGCAGAACTGGACACAGGACTCCAGATGGGGTCTGACTAGAGCAGTATAGAGTGATACTTTCACTTCCCTTGATCTAGACACTATGCTTCTGTTGATGCAACATGGATCACATTGGCTTTTCCTGGCCACCGTGTCACACTGCTGACTCATGTCATAGATAACAAGCAACCCTGGGTTTGCCTTCCATTGTGGAGAAGTTCCAAATTCTACCCAATAATACAGGATGAATTCTGCTTGCGACAAAAACGGAAAGGATAAAGGGAAATAGCCATGTAGGAAATCCCATGTTTGACCATGGTATCTCCATTAATTTGTTTTTAAAGCCTAATCACTGTGGGGGAGGGGTCAAGAGGGGTCACAGTGAACTGCAATGGGAAGTAAAAGGGCCACAAACCAATCAAAGCAGCCTCAAAGAATGCACCTTTCATGGGGGGCATTGAGTCCTTGCCCTTTGTCTAAAACAGTGGTGCTCAGCCTGTGAGTGCCCAGATGTTCCTGGACTGCAACTCCCAGAAGCCTCCACCACTTGCTGTGCAGGAAGGGACTTCTGGGAGTTGCAGTTATGAACATCTGGGGACCCACAGGTTGAGAACCACTGCTCTAAAAGAATCAGGTAGTGATAGCAAAGGCCTCTCAGCCTAAGCCCTACTGCTGTTAGTCAAAAGCTAAGAGGAACTGCAACTCCCGTTTATACACGACCCCTAAACTCCGCCACAAATGGCTTCAAGCTCCGGAGCTTAAAAATGTTTCCCCACCAGCTCCGGAGTTTGCAGACAATTAAGTGCGACACTGCCCACCTAAGCGCGACCCAGCACACTTTTCTTGTACTTGCTCTTGGGAGGTGAAAAATATTTGATGCGGATGTGCTGGGCTCTCCTCGCTTCTTTTTGTTTTTGTTTTTTGCCTCCCGCCCCTTTAAGAGGAACCAGGAAGTGACCGGGGCTCCCCCTGCAGCTTCCACCAGCACCGGGAGGTAAGGCTTTATTCTTTTGTCCTTTTTTTTCCCTCCCTCCCCTCACGCAGCCAGCAGCCAGGAAGTACGGAGGGGTGGAGACGCACGAAGAGCGACAAACCCCTAAGATCTCTGGTCCGAATTTAAGGGGCCAGTGGATCTTAGGGGTTGTGTAAAAGCGCCCTAGAACTCCTAGCCAGCAGAGTCATTCTGGCTGGAGACTCTTGAGAGTTGCAGTCCCGAAAGAAAAGTCCATTAAAGGTGGCCATGAATGGGCTGGATGGGCCAACAGTCTGACTCAAGGCAACTTCCAGATCCGAGGCATTAAGGCAAAAGTTGAGAGGTTGCCGAAAACAGGCCCATGAGGAGGCTTTCAAATGCACCCAGCGGCTCACCTCATTCAGCAGAGGCCCTGCCCATTCTGCTGAGAGCTACTCTTGCTTCCTACCTGATCCTGCCTCACTCAATAAAAGAGAAAGAAAAGAAAAAAGAAAAGAGATTAAAAACTCCATTGAGATCACAAAGTCCTGCAGCCTGGCAAAGCTGCCAGCAGCATTTTATTTATTGCCTTTGGTTTCATGTCGTTTTTTGCTAGCTGGCTTCTGCGGGGTGTAATTCAAGAGGATGGTTATTGTTGGCTGCACGTCAACAATGGAAGAAACAGCAGCCGGCCTTTCATAGGGCTGTCAGCCTTTTTTTGCTGTCTCAGAACCTGCCTAGACCAAATCGTTCAGTGCTGGTATCAGCAAATCTAACCTCTCTCCTATGCTCTGCAGATAACTCCTTACTACTGGCAGATGTTCATCTTGATGTCGGTTCAGGTGCTGAGGGCTAGAGCAAAATTGTCAATTGCTTGGAATGTTAATCTGACTCCTCCCTGGCCTTTAGGACCAGATGTTAAGATACTGGCCTCTGGGAAAAAAAAAACCAACCAACCAACCAACCAAACAAATCAGAGTATTCTTTTTGTGCCCCATTGCAAAGCAACTGGGATAGAAATTATCTTATATTGTGCTTTACTTTTTAAAAATATTTAAAGTGCCCTAAAATTATGCCTGAACACTGTGCTCAACGCACTTTTTAAAGCTACTTAATTATACATTAACGTCTATCCTTGTAAGGTAGAGTCTAGGAAGGAATTTCAGGAAAGGTAATTATTCACCACCAGCTTGTGGTATCATAATATTTGATCTTTTTTCTTCCCCTTTCTTTTGTAGCACACACACACACACACACACACGAAAAGAATTCTCCCAGGGCACTCCCTACTATAAATGTTCCCAAACAACAACAAAAAGTTAAATGTTTAAATAGAGGCATTTAATAACTGTTGAACCACCGCCAACAGCTCAGAGTCTCATTATTTCCTTTTATGAAAAACTACACTTGCATTTAAAAGGGCTTGTAAGGAAGGGTGTGCAAGGAAGGGAGACCTGCATGCAATATTGCTCTTATAGGACCCGAAAACTTTGCAAGGAAGGTATGCAAAGGGGAAAGAATTGGGTCAATGAGATTAAAGGTAACACAGGTCAACCAGGCTTATTTTGGCTCACCTACAAGCCCACAGAAAGCTGTGCGAAGATCTGATATGTAAAGTTGCATGAAAGTTTTGGCGTGGTTGCCCATAGATTTCAAGAGGCAGAACTGGTATTTAATTTTGACAAGTTCAAAGGTGGAAGAGATTGCTCAACAGTTCTGTAGCAAGTGTTGGAAACCTCACAAAAAGCACAGGTGAGCTCTCGGGACTCCTACTTTCATAAATACACAGATGCTTTCTCATACCACATTTAGCCAAAATAGGTCATATATTCGGCAACCAGCAGTGCTGCAGGGAGTGCAGAGGAACCCCGCCAACAGTTTGGAGCCTCAGAGGTGCAAACACTGTGGAGTTTGTCGTCCGAGTCCATTTCCCTCTTCTGAAAACCACAAACCCCAAATTATTCATAGATAAGAACACAGAAAGAGACCCCTCCAGAGGAGACCCAAAGGTAATGTATTGCAATGTCCCCCCCTTGTCGCCAATAGCCAACATGATATCAATGGAACAGTAGCCCTCTACCAAAGGGCCTATGCATGTTGAGATGCATGTCGGCTCTGATCTAGACATAGTCTACAAGCACCGTGAATGTGGCTAGGGGCCACTGGGAGACTGACCCTCAATGAATGTGCCCAGTATACATCTGGGGCTGTCTAAGATGGTCCCCATCATGTCTCTGTGCAGAGAGGTATTCCATAGTTTATATGCCTTGAAAGATGGTAACCCATCTTTTGGAACTGCAGTTCCCAGAAGCCATCACTACTAGCAATACCGGGCATTGATCTGACATAAGAAGGTAGTCACATTGCTGGTGAAGGGATTATTGGCATAATAAGGAATGGCCCCTGAATCAGGCTCCCAAGTTTTCCCACACCCTTAGCTTCTAAAATCCTCAGCCATTGCATAGTAGCCCTTTGTGCTATTATGTGCTCTGCTCTTTTGCCAGGGATTATTCTCTGACTATGCTAGTTGGAGGATCATGGAGTTTTTACGCACAAAAATAACTTCTCCGTTCTCTGCCCTGATGCACAATGATAGTGTGCAGGCACAAAATGTGCAGGAGGCCAGTGTAGGTACATACAATAGGTTAGAGACAATTTGTTTGGGTTGGTGAGGGGGAGAGATGATGAGTCATTGTGACAAATATATTTTGTTTGTTTTGACCGCAGGAGATGAGGGCAGCTACCCACCTGGACATTTTACAATTATAGCAATGTTTAACTCTCCTGTTTCATTTACTTCTCTGTAAGCGTTTGTCAGACTTGAGCCAGATGCATCTGGCAGAAGCAGGGTAGCTGAATACCTCTTGGCTTTTTCAGTGGCAGCTAATCAGTTTTGTAACCTGCCTCCAACCTTGGTCGATTCCATGTAGGATGATAATGAATACCGCCTGAAATCCTGTTGCTTCGTGTCAAAAGTCACAATTAGATAAACCCTAATGATTCAGTCTGGATTTGGTGAATCCACTCCTCCATAAGTTCTGTGGATTCAATTGGCGCAATCTAGTTGTGAAAAAAGGTGAATAAGAGTAGAAGAGAATCAGGGTGTTTAGAACTATGCATGTTACAGCAGACGTGGATAAAAATCCAGTGCAAGAACCAGTAAAGGTGAGTGGAGAGAAGCTCAGGCAAAAGACAGGGATGCAGGTCTCCACACAGTGCATCGTTACTTCTTTAAAAGATGTGTCGATGGGCACCATCAACTTGGACGGCTTTAAAAGAGGATTAGGAAAATTCATGGAAGGTTATGCTACCAAAGCACATGAAGGCTGTATGTTGCCTCTAGAACCGGAGGCAGCATCAACTGCAGGGAAGCTAGAGCCTTCAGCTGCTATTAGAGATGGGCAGGAACTGCTGGTTCAGCGGTTCGTGCCAGTTCAATGTTTGGCCAAACAGGTGTTTGGCGCTTCCCAGCCCTGCCTCCTCCAGTACCAGCCCACTTAGAGCCAATGCCCTGGCTTTCCTGCCCCACCCCTTCTGGGTTCTGCCTCTGAGTGGGCACCCACTGGAGGAGGTGGATCTGGGAAGTCCCAAACACTTGTTTGGCCCAAAAAAACTGGCACATACCAGTGGTTCGTGCCCATCTCTAGTTGCTAAGGGCCTCCTGTTGTGTTCATGTGTTTCTAAAGGATTCTCGTTTTCTTCTGGTCTAGCAGGGCTCATCTTCTATCCATAGTAAGGGCTTCTTAGAATCATAGAATCATAGAGTTGGAAGAGACGTCAAGGGCCATCTAGTCCAACCCCCTGCCATGCAGGAACCCCATCACAATATTTCCAACAGATGGCCATCCAGCCTCTGCTAAAAAAAAACTCTAAAGAAGGAGACTCCACCACCCTCCGTGGCAGCAGACTCCACTGACGAACAGCTCTAACTTTCATGAAGTTTTTCCTAATGTTTAAATTGAATCTCTTTTCCTGTAGACCATTGCCCCGCATCCTAGTCTCTGAAGCCATGGAAAACAAACCAGTCCCTTCTTCAATGTGACATCCTTTCAAATATTTAAACATAGCTATTATATCTCCTCTCAGCCTTCTTTTTGTAAGGCTAAATATTGCTTCTCGCAAGACATTTCTTCCAGACCCTCAATCATCTTGGTCACCTTCCTCTAGACCTGTTCAAGGGTTCTTGACATCTTTCTAGTTTTGTTTTAGGGTGAACTCTGATAAAGTGCAAGTCAAGTGGGTTCGAATGTTCACAACATGCATCCTCACACAGACGGACAGTACTCGTTGCTGGACTTGCTGAGATGCACTGGGTTGGTTTTGGGATCACCTCTTCACACACATCTGAAATTGATCCCTGATGTTTCACCTGCACTGTAGATTATTCTGCATGTTTGCCTATCTTCTCTGCCCTCTCCCTGCTTGTTCTTTCCCCTTTTTCCTTCTCTTCTTGTGTTAACTATGTACAGTACAGGCCACAAAGTGGTGGAGATTAACCCGGTGAAAAAAAATAAATCCTCATATGGGAATGTCATAAAACGATTAGCAGTCCACAAAATGTCTGGATCAGCCTGGAACATCACACTAGTATTGGGTTCCTGTGCTGGAAAAAAATCAGAATGAAAAATACCAGAGGGTGGTGTAGACATTTACAGTGGTACCTTGTATAAAGGAATTAATTTGTTCCCAATGAAATTATGTTAAGCAAATTTTCCTTTATACACATTTCCATAGGGATGCATTGAAAACGGAGTAATCCCATTTTTATGTTGTACGGATTCTCCCTATAGGCAATTACAGTGGACCCTTGTATAACAGACAGCTTGTTTAACATAAAATTTGTACAACATAAAAAATTCCGGAGATAGGGGAAATTTGCTTAACATAATCGCTTATGGGGAAAATCCGTATAACATAAAAATGGGATTACTCTGCTTTCAATGCATTCCTATGGGAATTTGTATAAAGGAAAATTTGCTTAACATAATTTTATTTGGAACGAATTAATTCCTTTATACAAGGTACCACTGTACTGTATGTTAAGCAAATTTCCCCTATCTCTGGAATTTTTATGTTGTACAAATTTTATGTTATACAAGCTGTTTGTTATACAAGGGTCCACTGTATTCTCATTTCAGCCCTTTTGTACTGAGAAGCAATATTTTTGCTACTATTTGCAGGAGGTAGGAGCAAAAAGTAAAACAAAAAAGATGCCTCTCTACATACTAAGGGGCTTTAGACCAACACTGCTTCCCAGCTGTGACCTTCTCTGTGCAGCCCAGCAAACACTGTGGTTACAGACTTCAGTGCAGAGAACAAAGCTGTCGTTAGTAAACACAGCCCTGGTGGGTGACCAGAAGCATGCACACCCCCAGGCATCTTTGGATGGTGGCCCAGAATTCTACTCAAAGCTGTCATTATGGAAAACCACTAGGTTTTTAAAAAATTATTGTTGGCCTTTCTCGATTTTTCTGCTCATCTTCTAAAGCCAGAGACACTACACATTTTGAACATTTCCAAGTTTCCTTTCCCAATTTCCTTGCATCCCTACTCCTGGAAAGCCTCAATGTGCGGTCGTGGTAGTCACATGACTGACTATGCAAGAAAGATGTATCCCATCACCTTGTTGATTAGCCACAATTAGCCATAGCAAGTACTGTAGTATAAATCTTACAGTAACCCTTATAAATTTTTGGCCATTGTTTTGTCATGTTCACAGGATAGGTATGCACAAGTTTCTGTCGTGATTGTAGCACGACTATTCCCACAGTGAAATGAAGAAAAGAGGATAAATTTTGAATATTCTTTGCTGCCGAGGCTCCCACTTTCAGGGTTGCATGTACCTGTATCGTAAAGTTGATGAGATAAAACTTTATTTTAGCAGATTGAATTTATACCACAGTTTACTGAAGTGGTGAAAGATTTTCAGATGAGAACAGGATAGGTGGTTCGAGAGATGGGTTAGGGAAGCCATTCATGTGTGTATTGACAACCCCTCTCTCAACAGAGGTGGGGGCCTCAGGCACAGTCTGTCTGCTACTTACCAAGCTGTTCTTTCATCAATCCCCAGAGATATCAGAAGCACTTCACACCTCCACCAGCAAGGCCATAGCGAAGGACCCATACTTAATGGGTGTTGGGAGAGGTTGCATAGGTGGGACCTTCAAAGCACCCTCGGCCATTGTCCACCTAAGAACCCTATTCAGACCATTGCCCACCTAAAAACCTATTTAGGCCATTGTCCACGTAACAAGCCTGTTCAGGCCATGGTCCAATTTATGAGGCTATGCAAACCAGGATATGAAATCAAGGTGAACTATAAATTGGAGGACTCACCACTAGCTTTCCTCAGAATGATGAAGCTGCCTGGATGAGTAATGAAACGATTCAATCTCTTAAGAAAAGATGTCCAGTTGACATGACTCAACTTCCGGATGAGAAAATAAACTGTTTTTTTTTAACTGCTGCCTAATCTTGTTTTAATTAAAAGTTTCCAGTTGAGTTAAATGAAGCAGAACTTACCCTAGCAATGTGAACAAAGTGTCTTGTTTTCCATGAATACAGTACTTAAGAGAAACTGGTGGATGGGGATTGAATTTCAAGCAGAAATAAAACAAATTATGTAGAAGGCATTTGACCGAAAAGCGGTTTTTAGACTGGGCCAAAGGTTTTAATTCATAGTCAAGGTTGGGACCCATTTAAGCATAGCTACAAATAAGGAATGATAACCTTTCTTCCATTTTGTACTTTTGTTTCAAAATGGTGCTATCTATTTATCTTTAAATTCAAACCAGATTTCATTTTTAGTGTTTGCTTACTGTTCCCAGCGGATGGTCTATCCACATCTTTTAACCTCTAGTATCCTTGAAATTTGACACTGCTGTTGAGCTCAAATAGATTCCAACATCTAATAACTCAATGAGATCTTCTATTGGGGTACTAGAGTTTTCGACTACTGCCACTATCCTGTGACTTTCCATCACTGAGCATGGATTAGAACCCAGATTACTGCGACACCCCACTGGAGCTTTGTGGCACAGTGGTCAAAACTGCAGTACTGCAGTGAAGATTCTGCTCATGATCTGAGTTTGATCCTGGGATCAGGTAAGCTGTCTGGAGGTTGACTCAGCCTTCAATTCTTCCAAGGTAGATTAAATGAGTACCTAGTTCACTGGGATTGGGGACAATGTGGATCCTGCATAAGTGAGTTTTAAGCACTATGGGACAGTATATAAGCAGCACACTTTCTGACCCAGCCTTCACTTGGCAGGATATTTATGTAATCACCAGCAAAAGAACTCAGCAGAAGGCAGGCTGTGGGCTCTTTAATCACTGCTCAAGGAACTCTTCCACCCAAGGCCTGTTTCTTCTCTAACCCCCTTCATGGTGTCACCCTTCCCTTCCTCCTTGATGCCTCTCCCTAGGACACAGGTCAGAGGCAACCCACGTCCATCAACCCATTGGCTAGTTGTGAGCCACATCCATTATAGGTGCCCACTCTTCTTCCGATCACGTTGACCTCCCTACTTAAGTTTCCTGAGTCTCTGAGCTTCAGGTGAAAGAACTGCCGTATGTCTCCAGCTGGGAAGGCCAATCTCAGGATAAACAGCACTAGGGGAGAACACACTTTGACCTTTCCTGCATCGGGTGACTTTAAAGCCTTGGCAACCATTTCTACCCACTCCTACAGCTCAGTGGTTCTGTGTATTTCTCTCTCTCTCTCTCTCTCTCTCTCTTTTTATGCCTGTCTCTCTGTTCTCCAAATTGTAAGAAAGGCCTAACTGCATGCTCCTACCCATTTCCCCTCAAGTTACTCCACACATTTGGAGATGGCAGGATTGGGCCTGTCATGTCCTCTATAGCAAGGCAGGGAGTAGAGCACTAGAGCCATTACTTGTTAGACCGATACCAGTCAACAGACTGAAAAGATCTATGGAAAAGTTTTACAAGTTTAGCTTTCAAGTTTAAAAAAATTAAGAAAACTTTGAATACAGTTTAAAAGGTCACGTTTTCGGCATGTGTATCATGCCATCTTCAGGATGAAATGGCAAATGCTGGCTACATTGCCTGTTAAATCTAGCAGAACATTCGGGTGGACTGTTTGTTCACTCAGCTTACTGCTGACCTTATGCAATCAATTACATGGCTCTTAATTAATGAATTTAATGGCTTTTATCTGCAGTACCCTCTAGCTTTCTCTGGCTCTTTACCTTGACTCCCCTAAACCATCTTATGAGGTGGAGACCTTCCAGGGATTCCCCCCCCCCCCCGCCTCTTTGATTAGTGCTTTGGGATCCTCCCCAATTCTGGAGTGCTTTTATCAATTCACACTGCAAAACACACTTAATTCAGCCTTGCATCAGATGAAGAACCATGGCAACCAGCCAGTTCTCTGGGGAAGGATTTGAGAACACAGAGAACTCTGATCACATCATCTCGGAGAACTACAGTTCTCTCACAAGAATCATAGAATCATAGAGTTGGAAGAGACCTCAAGGGCCATCTGGTCCAACCCCCTGCCATGCAGGAACCCCCATTACAGTATTTCTGACAGGTGGCCATCCAGCCTCTGCTTAAAAACCTCCAAAGAAGGAGACTCCACCAACCTCCGTGGCAGTATATTCCACTGCCGGACAGCTCTATCTGTCATGAAGTTCCTCCTAATGTTCAAATGGAATCTCTTTTCCTGTAGTTTGAAACCATTGCCCTGAGTCCTAGTCTCTGAAGCCATGGAAAACAAGTTCCCTCTTCAATATGACATTCTCCCAGATCCCTTTCACAGGTATAGTCTGTGGTATAGTCACAGTTATAGTCTGTGGAGCTGGTCTCCCTCCATTGGATACACAAGTGGAAATGAATAACAAATAATAAAACACATTCTCATAGCTGTTTATTTGCCTATAACAGTTGAAGAGAAGCTGATAAGATAAACTCAAGGCAGTCTTCGGTAGGAAAAAAATCCTTCATTATCACATTCATTTTTCCAAAATCTCCCTTTTTCTTGTTGAGGTCATTTAGACTCCTTTATCAGGCCGATTGTGTAATTCACAGGCACTATCATCTCATCTGGCTTACAGCCAGAGAACGCTCAACTATCAGGAAGTACAGAAGTGGGGAAAATTTAAGGCCTAGCAGGAAGCACATAGGTAAGTGAACAGAGGTTTGTCCTTTAATCCTTCAACACCATTAAACACTTTTCAATTTGGGTTCCCATCATACAGCTGAATGAGGCCTGCAATTTTAATCACCACTGATACAGCCCACAGTGGGACTGCATATAGCTATTGGTGCCAAAGAGTGGAATTTCCATTTTAGCAGGTTGCCTAATCAGATATCTTGCGGGGTTTTTTTTTTTTGGGGGGGGGGATCACATTTTCATCCACAATGAACATTAACCTTTCATGGTTTATGAAGAAGCTAATTCTCTGCTCTTGTTTCCAGACCACAATCATAGATTTCAAAAAATGGCTGCATGATACCAACTGCACTGCAGGGCAATACAAACTGCACTGCAGGGCAATTTGTGGACTGAATATGTATCGAAATTATGCTTTGTTGTGCTTCCAGTTCAGTGTGTCCATGTTATTTAATGCTCTTCCTTTCCTAACTGGTGAGATGCTCAAGAAAACCTTTGATAGTAGAGATAAGAGATGGATGCTGTTGGTTTGTGATCCCCATCTTCTCTCATTACTGGCTCAACTGATGAGCTTTGCACTCTAACATCCACAGGGTTCCGTGTCTCCATTTACATGATAGCTAATCTATTTATTTCTTAACGGGCAAATTTAGTGGGTGTTATGCACACACACACACACACACACACACACACACACACACACACACACACACACACACACACACACACACACACACACACACACACGGATTGTAGAAGCAACCACGCTTCTGGATAGTGTCAGCAATTTCGGTCTAGCTATTCCCATGTCAAATTGGCTCTCTATCCACCAATTATTAAACTCTTCTTGCACATACTAGCTGGAATCTTTTTATTCTGCCAGGTTAAAAAAAAAAAGATAATCCAGCTAACTGTTAATTAGTACAGCCCTTACGTCTGTGAAGATTCTCAGTCATCCAGGTGCGTTTATCTGGGAGTTGAGTCATGGCTACTGGACTTCTTTTTTTGAGAGATAGAAACGTTTCGCTGTTCATCCAAACAGCTTCATCGGTCTGAGTGTAGCTAGTGCAAGAGACCTCCTTATAGTCAGCTTGACCTCTTGTCCCCTGGTCTGATTGGCTCATAAGATGAACAAAGCCTTAATAGGCTCGTTAGGGAGACATTAGTGTCCATGGCCTTAAGGTAAACAATGGCCTAAGGTGCTGAAACCCATCAAGAATGGGTCGTTAGCTGTGACCTGGTGGTGAAGGCTCCTTGATTTGCCTGGGTACTGTGGAAAGTACCGCCTGATAAGTAGCAGACAGACTATGCCGGAGCCCCCCACCTCTGTTTAGGGAGGGGTTTTCAATGCTAACATGAATGGCTTCCCTTACTCCTCTCTCAAACCACCTCTCTTCTTTGTCTAGTATGTGTACATCCTCATCTTTGAAAGAGTGGCCTTTTTCCTTCAAATGGAGGTGTACTGCTGATTCTGGTCCTGAGCTGTTACCTCTCCTATGTTGGGCCATTCTTCTGTTTAATGGCTGTTTAGTTTCTCCAATGTAGAGGTCTGAAAACTCTTCACTGCATTGGACTGCATATACTATATTGCTCCTTTTATGGTTTGGTATCGGATCCTTTGGGTGGACAAGTCTCTGCCTTAGTGTGTTCATGGGTTTGAAATAAACAGGGATGTGGTGTTTGCCAAAAATCCTTTTAAGCTTTTCCGATACTCCTGCCATGTAGGGAATGACCAGGTTCTTCCGTCGGGTCTGGGTCTCAGACTGATCCCTTGTTCTTCTGGGATGGCCCACTGCTTTGTTGAAGGCCCACCTTGGATATCCACAGGCCTTAAGTGCTGTCTTTACCTTAGACACACTGCAACACAGAAAAGACCACATTCACCAAGAACTACTCTCCACCCTATCCAAACCAGCAGTGGATGCAGTCATAGAATTTGTCCAGAAAGCACAACTGGCTCAGCATTGCAAAGGCAAAGAGAGGCAAATGAAGAAGTTCGATCTTCTCCTCTGCCGGAAAGAGGCAGTTAAAGAGCTTGGCAGGAGGAAGAAGGATGAAGGGACCATGACAGGAGATGTAAAGGACAAATGGGTGAAGAACCTCTCAAACAGGGAACTCACCCAGACAGAGAGAGAGGTCCTATCCAAAGGCCTAAATTTTGCCATCACACCCAAACAGGTTCCTGTTGTGGATTTCATCACAGCGACAGAATCAGCCATCCACAGCAACAATCTGCCAGCAGCAGAAGCAGAACTACTCAGGATAAAAGTCTCTGCTGCATTGTCCAGTGCTCAACCACCACCATCCAACCTCACCAGCCAAGAGAGAAGTGCTGTGACATCCCTCAGCAGGGATGAGAGCATCACAATTCTGCCTGCGGACAAAGGAAGGTGCACTGTCGTCCTCAATACTGTGGACTACCACGAGAAGGTTATCACACTTTTAGATGATCAGCATACATATGAAAAACTAAGAAGAGACCCCACCAGCAATTACAAGAAGAAAGTAATAGAATGCTTAAAACTCTTGGAGCAGGAAAATGCAATTGACAGGGTGACCTACCACCGGTTATATCCCAGAGAGACAGTCCCCTGCTTTTATGGACTTCCCAAGATACACAAGGAAGGAATCCCCCTCAGACCGATTGTCAGCAGTATAAATTCAGTGACTTATAACATCGCAAAATACCTGGCAACTATCCTAGCCCCACTGGTTGGACACACAGACCACCACGTACACAACTCAGAAGAGTTTGTGTCTAAAGTCAAGGAGCTCAAACTGGATACAGAAGAAACCATGGTATCCTTTGATGTTACATCACTCTTTACCAGCATACCCACCACTGATGCACTAATAATGGTAAAGAGAAGATTAAGAGAAGACAGCACCCTCACCTCCAGAAGCCGCCTCAACCCAGACCAGATAGGCCTGCTCCTGGACCTGTGTCTGAACACCACATATTTCATGTACAGAGGGGACTTCTACAGACAGAAGCATGGCTGTGCCATGGGCTCCCCAGTGTCACCAATTGTAGCAAACCTATACATGGAACAAGTGGAGAAGAAGGCACTCAACACCTTCCCAGGGACAACACCATCCCACTGGTTCAGGTATGTAGATGATACCTGGGTTAAAATAAAGACGCAGGAAGTACAGGCTTTTACAGACCACATCAACGCAGTGGATCCTAATATTAAGTTCACTAGGGAAGACACCCAAGACAACAGGCTGGCTTTCCTGGATTGTGCAGTCATCATCAGACCTGACCGTGGCCTAGGAGTAGAAGTTTACAGGAAACCCACCCACACAGATCAATACTTACTGTTTGACTCCCACCATCCATTACAACACAAACTAGGAGTCATCAGGACCCTAAGCCACAGAGCAGAGAGCATCCCCACCTCCTCAGAAGCCAAGAAGAAGGAAGACAGGCACCTGAAGACAGCACTTAAGGCCTGTGGATATCCAAGGTGGGCCTTCAACAAAGCAGTGGGCCATCCCAGAAGAACAAGGGATCAGTCTGAGACCCAGACCCGACGGAAGAACCTGGTCATTCCCTACATGGCAGGAGTATCGGAAAAGCTTAAAAGGATTTTTGGCAAACACCACATCCCTGTTTATTTCAAACCCATGAACACACTAAGGCAGAGACTTGTCCACCCAAAGGATCCGATACCAAACCATAAAAGGAGCAATATAGTATATGCAGTCCAATGCAGTGAAGAGTGTTCAGACCTCTACATTGGAGAAACTAAACAGCCATTAAACAGAAGAATGGCCCAACATAGGAGAGGTAACAGCTCAGGACCAGAATCAGCAGTACACCTCCATTTGAAGGAAAAAGGCCACTCTTTCAAAGATGAGGATGTACACATACTAGACAAAGAAGAGAGGTGGTTTGAGAGAGGAGTAAGGGAAGCCATTCATGTTAGCATTGAAAACCCCTCCCTAAACAGAGGTGGGGGGCTCCGGCATAGTCTGTCTGCTACTTATCAGGCGGTACTTTCCACAGTACCCAGGCAAATCAAGGAGCCTTCACCACCAGGTCACAGCTAACGACCCATTCTTGATGGGTTTCAGCACCTTAGGCCATTGTTTACCTTAAGGCCATGGACACTAATGTCTCCCTAACGAGCCTATTAAGGCTTTGTTCATCTTATGAGCCAATCAGACCAGGGGACAAGAGGTCAAGCTGACTATAAGGAGGTCTCTTGCACTAGCTACACTCAGACCGATGAAGCTGTTTGGATGAACAGCGAAACGTTTCTATCTCTCAAAAAAAGAAGTCCAGTAGCCATGACTCAACTCCCAGTACAGCCCTTATTCCAAATTGCCGGGTCGTAGACTCATCAAGTTGGAAGGGGCCTATAAGGGCATCAAAACCATCAGGTCAATGATACATATATGCAGTATTGGACATTTCATGTGATAATTGTTCCTTTCCTTCTGTAGATTCTGTCAACTGGAACCTAGTGCATTTTCTTAATTCAAGAATCACTGGAAAGGGCAATAATGCTGAAAACAGCAGAAGACATCAGGAAAACAAGAAAGGGGATGAGATGGGTTGAATCGATAAAGGGAAGCATAGCCTTGAATTAGCAAGATTTGAGAGGGTTAGTGACAAGGCTTTTTGGCAGTCACTAATTCGTAGAGTCAGCATAAGTTAAAAATGAACTGACAGCACAGCAAGTCTTCCTGTCACCTGCCTTTGTCAACACAATATAAGAAGCCTATATGAGTTTTGGTAGCTCAGTGGTTTAGGCACCCAGCTGCAGAGTCAAAGGCTGTACCTCCCTGACAAGGGCTGGACTTCATGATCCACGAGGTCCCCTCCAGCCTTCCAATTCCGAGATAACTTGGCCTAAAGTTTTCTCATTGGCAGCTGAACTCAAGGAGATCATTCCTATCAACATCTTCTTCCGAATCCTTTTCACCAAAGATATTATACGTTGAACTCGGGATTTCCAGTTTCTGAGTGTGAAGCTCACGTTCGTCCACCGGCACACCATCCCTCTTCAGATGCTGTTATAACTTCCTGTCTCTGGAGGGCGAGGGGGTGTTGTACTTTTATTCATTTATTGCATTTCTAAACCACCCATCTGGCAACAAGGCTACGTAGTCCATAGCAATGGTATAGATAAACAAAACTAAACCCAAAATGAGCAACAGCAAATAAAATCCATCAATAATAATTACCGGTAAATCACATAACATAGTCCTGCTTTGCAGAACTCATAAAAAAATTATTGGACTACATTTCCCAAATTCCCAGCCAGTGGGGTCCTGATGGTTTGGAAGAATTCCATGCTAATGTTATGAGAATCTTATGCCTGCTTCAGTTTTTTTTTTTTTTTGGGGGGGGGTGTTCCCCATTAATGATAACTTGAAAGAAAGAAGTCACTTGACTGTAGGAGAAAAATGAACCATCCTCTGAAAAGTATCTCCAGGATTGCTTTAGACCCATCTACTTGCCAGTTTTGTCAACAGAAGACTGAAATGCAGCTTTTTCTACTCTTGCCTTTGCTTTTTCTCGAGTTCCTTGATTATCTATTAGCGTTTGCTCAGGCTGGAGACCAGGAGGAGATCGTTCATTGCCTGCAGGGTGCCTGATTACTCATTAGGCCCCATTAAATGGTTGCTGGCACCAGCACTTGCCGGTGACCAGGCATCTCTGCAGTGGCCCTAAATCAGCACGACTGACTCCCTAAATGACAAAAACAGTGGGAATCGGACAACCCCATTCTGCATCCGGTATCTTCCCATTAATGTTCATGGGCCCCCCAGGCGGGTGCTTAGGAGAACAAAGTCACAGAAGATCAGAGGTCCTGTCTCTGAGCTGAGAAAGTCACAGTATATACAGGAAGGTTCTAGGCAGGGGTTGGCAATATGTGTTCCTTAAAATGAAAAGAACTAGGCAACAGAGGGTAACAAAAACTCCTTCTATATCACTGTGCGCCTTTGCCCTTTCACAACTCCAGATAACACAGCAATGGGCATGCAGTACATTTATCAGGACTAACTAAAAGATCACAAAGTAAGGATGCAGAATTTGCATTCATATACTCTCTCATTCTCATTCTCATTCTCATTCTCTCTCTCTCTTTCCCAGGTTAAGCCTGAGTGAGAAAAGGAACAGAAGGATTTTGATTGGCTTGATAGCAAAATCCTAGCCTTTAGATTTTGACTGGCACAACATAATAGTGATGACATTTTATGGATATGGACACAAGATCTGAAACCATAAACATGCTTAATAGGGAGCAATCACCACCGAACATCATAGGATTTAACATTTGAATAAGCATGCAAAGGACAGCTCTTTTAATTGGATTAGACTATGTCTGATGCAACAGGAATAAGCAAGGAAGCACTCTCTAGAGATGTTTGACAGTACTGTAGCCTTAGTGACAGCCACCATGGCCAAGATGGCATTGGGAGAACAAGAGTCCAAAGCATCTGGAAGGCACCATGCTGCCTAGTGCCTACCCTTGAGGTGCACAAGAAATATGGATTTCCAAATGCAATGATACATGCTGTGTTGTAGGCGAACTGGGTGTCCTCTCTTTGAAAATACAGAAGCTGCCAGGTACCAGATCCAAGATAGTGCATTCTGTTTTCAAGTGGAAAACGCCCATTGGTCCTTTACCTCAGCAAAACTTGCTATATCTTGAGAGCATTTTGCATCAGGAATTGTCTAGCCTACGGTCTAGCTTGCATGTCCTCCATTCCTCTCTACTACAACTGTTTAAATCTGCCTCCTGGCACTTTTACATCATACTCCCCCATGCCAAGGAAACAGGTATTGATTATTAATAGTTGTACTTTTTGTGGTTCAACTGGTTTTTTATTGAAGGGAACGGCTGTTGCCCTATGCTTTGCAATTGCTGTGTTTTACAGTTATTGCTTTATGATTTTAACTGCACACCATGCTGACAGCAAATGCTGAAGGGCAGCTGAACAAATGTGGGAAAGATGCACATCTGTTTTGCTAAAACTGCAGAAGTATTCTATAGAGTCACATGGCTGCAATGGGATGCTAGGTTAGATCACAATTGCACGTGGCACAGAAACAAGTAGCGGATGCTCATTGGGCAGGTGGAAGGGTTCCATTTCAACCTATGGTTTTTCCAGATGGAAGGTTGTTCAGTTAGGTTAGAAGTTTGTTAGTCTGTGGAACTCCCTGCCACAGGATGTGGTGGTGGCATCTAGCCTGGATGCCTTCAAAAGGGGATTGGAGAGATTCCTAGAAGAAAAGTCCATCACAGGTTACAAACCATGATGGAGATGTGTGTAATCTCCAGGCTTAAAACCAGGGTACTTCGAGGGCCAGATGCAGGGGAGTGGTATCAGGAGACAGATATCTAGTCTCATGCGCTCCAAGACGCATCTGGTGGGGCCACTGTGAGATACAGGAAGCTGGACTAGATGGGGTTTTGGCCTGATCCAGCATGGCTCTTTTTATGTTTTTATGTTCTTAAGGTGGCAGGAAAGGACTTCTGCCCTGCATGAGATCATGGATAGCTGCTGGAAGTATCAGGAGACATTGCTGCGTGAGATGGGCAATGCCCAGAGGTAGCAAAAAGTTGGTCACCATCTTTGCATCCATGGTCAGCAAGGCTTTTCCGGGCTCTGATTAGCACAAGGCAGCTTGTTGTCAGTTGAAAAGTTGGGGAGGGGAAGCCTTGTTTGTTTTTTGAACTGCATTCGTGATTAGTCCTGTAGAACGCAACTGCAGTAAAAACTGCTTGTATAGGACAAGAGAGAACTCCATTATTATTTATGACACCCTCATGAAAGCACCTTCACGTAGCCACCTTACAAAGACAGAAAAACCATACACTCCTTGAGGATTTGACATAAATGACTTTCAGATACAAATTTGAACCATGAAATGTCACGCTCACACAGCCTTCAAGCACACTGGCCATCAAATAAGTAGGACAATGCACACTACTTTATGCTAAAATTACATGAAGTGATCTGTTGCAAGTTAAGCACACTATTGACAGTTTCCTTTTTTATATATAAAAGGAACCGGAGCAGAGACTTTTGCTTTGCAGGAAAACAACTCACCCCAAATTATTTTCTTTCTACAAGTCATGCATCAATACTGAAAGTCAGAATTTTTTTAAAAAAGTGTTATGCAATCAGGGTGATCAAAGCTCAGGGAAGTTGATCAGGATTCTTGGGAACCAAGGAATGTTCAGTAGGTTATTACAAGGAAACATTGCACAGCCCAATTTAAAGGACAGCAGGCATATTGTTATGGAATGTAAACAGAACACAGTTATGTGCCAAAGTTCCGTCCTTCCTTCCTTCTTGTTTTGTACTAGCAAATAAGAATGCCTTAAAGAGCCAAAATTCTGTAATTCATTGCAAATAACCATTCTGCTGCATATTTCCCCCTCCAAATGCTGAAAAGTGGTGCTATGATCAAGACTTGCCTGTGGACAGAGCATGGAAAAGTTACTTTTCGCAACCACAACTCCCAGGATGGCCTAGCCAACATGACCAGCTTGGGGAAAGGGAATGCTAAGAGTCATGCCAAAATGTAGTTTTTCCAAGTTCCAAGAGCCCTATAGACGTACATATTACAAACGTGTCCCTACCCCATCAAACTGCAGGAAGAACAGAGGTTCTGCTTTCCCTGTTTTGCTAGAAGCCTATTTGATGACTCAGGCACAATGACAGACACTTTTCTCAGCTGGCTGATGCCAAAGGCAAACACACTGAATGTCCTAAAGCAGTCGATTCAACAAATCTCAGTTGCCATGACAAGCACGGAGAAGCCTGCTGCATCCGCCAGTTACAAGCGTCCTTCCCCCCACCCCACACAGCCGCTCAGGCGTCCCACAAAAGGTAGGGACCCCTGGCTGCAATCCAGACATCTTTAACCTGAAGGCCTTTTTGTTGTGCTCGTTAGTGGCCAAAGGAAATTATTTACGTTTAAATGTGCTTTGCACCACCCATTTGGCATAGCCTTTTTTTTTTTTGCCAATGATATTCAGTACTCTGTATATCCAGCCTTAAATCGCGGGGGTCCTACTGTAACCACATTTTCCTGCCTATAAGACGCCCCCATGTATATGATCCCCTCCCACATTTCCAACCCAAAATTAAAGTTTCGTAATTGCATGGGTCTCTTGCCAGCTTCTTTCCATGTATAAAATTGTTAGTCTAACCAAGCTTAGAAAAAAAAATAGTCTTATACATGGAAAAATACTGTAGCTATCATGATGGATTGGAAAGCTATACTGTAACTAGATCTTTGCACTAAATGGGCAGGCTCATGCAGCAAAGCCAAAGGTGGTCTGAAGCCTCCCGCTGTACGAGACCGAAAGCAAAGGGCTGCTGATGAAACTGTTGCAGCATCCACTCCTCCCCACCCCCCAAGGGGGAAAAAAAAGCAACAACTCTGCACACCAAGGAAACAAAACCCTCACAGCAGCGTCGCCTGAGCCTACTAGGTGATAAGGATGGAACACATCAAGGCCAGCTACCATCCACAACCCAGGAAGAGGGGACAAATGCAGCTGGAATGATGCAATGATGAGAGAATTAACTATGGGTATTTTTACACAACCCCTAAACTCCGCGGCAAATGGCTCCCAGCTCCGGAGCTTAAAATTGTTTCCCCACCAGCTCAGGAGTTTACAGATAATTAAGTGCGCCCACGCCCACCTAAGCGCGTCCCAGCGCACTTTTCAGGTACCTGCTCTCTGGAGGTGAAAATTCCTGATGCGGATATAACGTAGTGACTGCCAGGCTCTCCTTGCTTCTGTTTGTTCTTTTTTTGCCCCCCCGCCCCTTTAAGAGATCTGAATGCAGTGCCAGGGCCGCAGAACGGAGGTGAGCGGCATTCTTTTCTTCCTTTTTTTCTCCCTCCCCTCACGCAGCCAGCAGCCAGGAGTGCTGAGGGGGTGGGAACGCAGGAACAGCGACAAACCCCTAAGATCTCTAGTCCGAATTTAAGTGGCCAGTGGATCTTAGGGGTCGTGTGAAAAGGCTCTATATTGCCACATAGGTTCTCTTCTTATGTAGCACCATCCCATACAGGCTGGCTCTGGAGCAATTTAAGAGCCAGGCATTCGGAAAGCAGATACAACATTAGACTAGGTGATACCTTTAGGCTACTAGTAAAAGTAACAAAAATATGCTAATAATCTGAGGGCAATGCCTTCTTTTTCAAAGCTATACCAAAAGTTCAAGGATGGCAAAAGATGGGTTTGCCAGGAGTTGATTCTTAGATGTTCTTGCCAAGAACCTGGCAGGAATCCTGGGATGGTTTGCCAGTTCCTACCCCAGGCACCTACAGCACCTGGTGTTCCCTGGTGGTCTCCCATCCAAGTACTAACCAGGGCTGATCCTGCTTAGTTTCCGAAATCAGGCAAGATAGGATGTGTTTAGGGCATCTGGGCATTTGTAATGGCTAAGGCCACACAAATAAACAAGTAAAATCTTTGAATCTTTGCACTCCTGGCAAACCCATCTCTTGCCATGTTTGAACTTTTGGTACAGCTTTGAAAAAGAGTCTATTGCCCTCGAAATGTTAGCAACTTTTTTGTTATTTCACTTGTAGCCTAAAGGTATCACCTAGTTGAGTCTTGTATTTGTGATGGCTACACGGTTCCCCAACGTGTCTTGCTTCATTGGAAAACAGAGGCACTTCTGGTAGAATCATGGAATAATGAAGTGGGAAAGGAACCTATAAGGGCATCCCCTGCTCAAGTGCATGAACCAAAACAGATCTGACAGATGATTGTCCAATTTACTCTTGAATGCCTCCAGGACTGGAGTGCTTACCACCTCCCAAGGGAATTGGTTCCACCCTGGTAGTGTTCTAACACTCAGGAGGTTTTTTCCTGATAGCTGAAAATCTGGCTTCCTGTAACTTGAACCCATTATTATGGTCTGGTGCTCTGGGATGATTTGAGAACAGATCCTGCACCTCCTCTGTATGTCTACCTTACAAGTATTTGAAGAATGCTCTCCAATCCCCCCTCATTCTTCTCTTCTCAAGGCTAAACATGCCCAGTTCTTTCAGTCTTGCCTCAGAGGGCTTGGTTTCCAGTCCTTTGATCATCCGACTTGGTCTTCTCTAAACTTGCTCCAGTTTGTCAGCGTCCTTCTTAAAGTGTGGTGCCCAGAACTGGACACCAAACTTGAAATGAGGCCTAACCAGTGCCGAACAGAGGTGGACTAGTACTTTGTGGAACTTGGAGACTGCACTTCTGTTAAAAAGGAAAAGGTTTCCCCTTCCCCTGTACACGTGTGCTAGTCGCGTCTGACTCTAGAGGTGGTGCCCATCTCTGTATTCAAGCCAAAGAGCCAGTGTTGTGCAAGTCCATGGCCATGGGGCTGGCATAGCTACAAGGAAACACTGTTATACCTTCCCGCTTTTTACGGCGGCGGCACCTATTTATCTACAGTGGACCCTCATATAAGAAGCGGTTTGTTTAACAGAAAATCCTCTTAAAGGAAAAAAATTCCAGAGATAGGGGGAAATCGCTTAACAGAATTGCCTATGGGGTGAATCCGTGCAACAGAAACATGGTCACAATTAGGGATTACAGTAATCAGTTTTCAATGCATTCCTATGGGAAATTTGTACAAAGGAAAATTTGCTTAACAGAATTTCCTTTGGAACGAATTAATTCCTTTATACAAGGTACCACTGTACTTGCATTTACATATGCTTTCGAACTGCTAGGTTGGCAGGAGCTGGGGTTAACAGCAGGAGCTCAATCTGCTGCATGGCACCCGGGATTCGAACCGCTGAGCTGCCAACCTTGCAGCCGACAGTTTTCAGTGCTCCAGCCCACTGAGCTACCACATCCTTAACTAATCCAGCCTAAAATAGCATTGGCCTCCTTTACAGCCACATCGCACAGTTGGCTCATATTCAGTTTGCAAGTACCGCATCCTAATCCTTTCTTGGTATGGGAAAAAGGATAAGTACTATTGTTATGGGGTTCTCTCTTCTGTGAAGGGGCCTCAGCCACAAGGCATTCAAGAGGTGACTGGCTCTGAAAAACTGCATGGACCTCTAGCAGGCTGGCAGCAATCCAGAGCAGCAAGGTCCCTGCCAGGACACATTAGTTCCAACACCTGAGATGCCTGCCTCACCTGAGCTGGCCTTCAAGGCCATTCAGTGTCCCAGTTCACTGATGCCTAGCAGCACTATTTAAAAAATTGGGAGGGGGGGATAAACCACTCACACACAACAATGACAATGCACGCTTTCATCATATTCAGTGGAACAAACAGTTGCAGTAAGGGTACAGAGAACGCTCTCCAGCTAGAATAACAACAGACACACTTGCTAGGGCTTTGTGATGTTATTTAAGTGATGTAACTCAGTTTAAATATCTTTTGCAAGGCTTCTCCTAGATAGTCTGCTGCATGAGATGCACAAACAAGAGAACCTCCCATAACCAAGACAAATCAATGCACACATTCAACACTAACCAGGTTCGCTGGGCACATGAGGCAGAAATTTTTCAAGACATTTCTTCTCATTCTTGGACATAAATAATTTGTTATACAGTTGGAAGGTGAAGCTAAGCATAGTCAGACAAGAATCCTGGACTTTAAGAAAGCCAATTTTTGTAAACTTAGGGAATTATTGGCTGTGATTCCATGGACTGAAACACTAAAAAAGAAGGGAGTCCAAGATGGATGGGAGTTCCTTAAAACCGAGATATTAAAGGCACAATTTAAAACTGTTCCAACAAGAAAAAAAATAGGAGAGGTCTAAAGAAACCACAATGGTTTACTAAAGAACTTTCAACTCAGCTGTCTATAAAGAAAAACAAGTACAAGGAATGGAAAAATGGGAAATGCACCAAAGAGGAATATAAACAAACAGCTAATATATGCAGGGGGATGGTAAAAAAAGCGAAGGCGCAAAACGAACTTAAACTAGCCAGAGACATTAAAGATAATAAAAAGGGTTTCTTTAGTTATGTCCGCAGCAAAAGGAAAAATAAGGAAGCGATAGGCTCTCTGTGTGGCAATGATAATCAGTTACTAACGGGAGACAAGGAAAAGGCAGAACTACTCAACACTTTTTTTGCCTCTGTCTTCTCCCAAAAGGAAGAAGGAGATCCGCTGGGACAAAGAGTAGATGAGGCAGGACGGGAATTGCAACATAGAATAGGTAGGGAGATAGTACAGGGACATCTGGAAACATTAAATGAATTTAAGTCTCCTGGACCAGATGAGTTACACCCAAGGATATTAAAAGAACTGGCAGAAGTAATTTCAGAGCCATTGGCAATAATCTTTGAGAAGTCCTGGAGAACAGGGGAAGTCCCCATCGACTGGAGGAGGGCTAATGTTGTCCCCATCTTCAAAAAGGGGAAAAAAGAGGACCCAAATAATTACCGCCCAGTCAGCTTGACTTCAATTCCCGGAAAAATCCTAGAACAGATTATTAAGAAATCAGTCTGCAATTATCTAACAAACAATGCTGTCATTACAAAAAGTCAACACGGGTTTCTTAAAAACAAGTCATGCCAGACTAATTTGATCTCTTTCTTTGATAGAATTACAGGCATGATAGACGAGGGGAATGCGGTGGATATTGCTTATCTGGACTTTAGCAAGGCCTTCAATAAGGTTCCCCATGGTATTCTTGCCAAGAAGTTAGTAGGAAGTGGGATAGATAGTGCTACAGTGAGGTGGATTTGTAATTGGTTGACTGATCGCACGCAAAGGGTGATCATAAATGGTCTCTCATCATCTTGGAGAGACGTGACCAGTGGGGTGCCCCAAGGTTCTGTTCTTGGTCCAGTGCTCTTCAATATCTTTATTAATGACTTGGAGGAAGGAATAGAGAGTATGCTAATTAAATTTGCAGATGATACCAAATTGGGAGGGGTTGCTAATTCCCTAGAGGATCGGATGAAAATCCAAAAGGACCTCGACAGATTAGAAGTCTGGGCCAAAGCTAATGGAATGGATTTCAACAGAGGGAAATGTAGGGTGTTACATCTAGGTAGAAAGAATGAATTGCACAAATATAAGATGGGGGACACTTGGCTAGAGAATAGTACCTGTGAAAGGGATTTGGGGGTCTTGGTGGACCACAAATTGAACATGAGCCAGCAGTGTGATGCGGCGGCTAAGAAAGCCAATGTGATTCTTGGTTGCATCAACAGAACCATAGTGTCTAGATCAAGGGAGGTGATAGTGCCACTCTATTCTGCTCTGGTCAGACCCCACCTGGAGTACTGTGTCCAGTTCTGTGCGCCTCAGTTTAAAAAGGACGTTGACAACCTCGAGCGGGTGCAGAGGAGAGCGACTAGGATGGTTGAAGGCCTGGAAGAGATGTCTTATGAAGAACGGCTTAGGGAACTGGGAATGTTTAGCCTATCAAAAAGAAGACTGAGAGGGGATATGATAGCTATGTTTAAATATTTGAAAGGATGTCACATTGAAGAGGGAACAGGTTTGTTCTCCATGGCTTCAGAGACTAGGACTCGGGGCAATGGTTTCAAACTACAGGAAAAGAGGTTCCATTTGAACATTCGGAGGAACTTCATGACAGTTAGAGCTGTTTGGCAGTGGAATATGCTGCCACGGAGGGTGGTAGAGTCTCCTTCTTTGACGGTATTTAAGCAGAGGCTGGATGGCCATCTGTCGGAAATATTGTGAAGGGGTTCCTGCTTGGCAGGGGGTTGGACTCGATGGCCCATGAGGTCTCTTCCAACTCTATGATTCTATGATTCTATGATTCTATATCCAACAAAAATCAATAGCCAAGAAAAAAAATACTCTCTCCTTCCATGACTGCTTAAAACGGACTGTCGTACTCTGCCAAATGGTAGAGCCGGGGCTGAGCTATGCAGTGTCATCCGGGATCGTCCAGATGCATCTGAAAGCAGATCTTGGATCTAGTAGAAGCACAAAGGGAGTGCAGATGTGGCCCAGTTGTGATTCCTGGTTGGAAACCTGCTCCAAAAACAGTGTTTCCCAGACTTCTGATTAGCTGTAGACGATGCATTGAAGGTTAGTCAAAACAAACAGGCTGTATCAACAGGAACAAGGCAAGGATATTTTGATCGTATTAATGTGTTAGAGGTGGCAATCTCCCCTGCCAATAAAAATTCCCTATCCCAGGTACAGCAATTTATTTCATTTTTTTAAAAAAGTAACACAATTTATAGCTTAATGAATAGTTAGAGGTCTTGGGAAAATACTGTTGCTCTATTTTAATTACTGGGTATGTTTCCTGCAAGGGCAATTCAGCTAAAGAGGCGGGGCAGCCCTGCGGATGGGTGAGACAAGCGGAATAGACAGAGAAAAGGAGATTCGGAAGAGAGGCAACCCCTCCACAAGGGACATGGCCTTGGGGGCTGCCAAAGTCAACCCCTCCACAAACTGGCACCCTTGAAATGTGTAAGACTACAGTCCCCCTAGAGCTGGGCAGATGATGGGAGCTGTAGTGCAACACATCTTAAACTCAGCAGGTGGAAGAAGGCCGGATTGGCAAGTCAACTTAAATGGCTCTTTGCTTCTTCAAAAGGGGTGTGGTGGCTCAGCGGACAAAGGCTCTGAAAACGGTTGGCTGCAAAGTCGGCAGCTTGGCGGTTCGAATCCCGGATGCCACACAGTGGAGCAAGCTCCTGCTAACCCCAGCTCCTGCCAACCTAGCAGTTCGAAAGCATGTACAGTAAATGCAAGTAGATAAATAGGTACCGCCGTAAAAAGCAGGAAGGTAAAACCATGTTTCCTTGCACCCATGCTGACCACGTGGCCATGGACTTGCACAACACTGGGGCTTTGGCTTGAATACGGAGATGAGCACTCCCCCTTGAGTCAGACACAACTAGCACATATGTGCAGGGGGGAATTCCCCCCCCTTTTTTTGCCTCTTCAATAAAATAACACAGGTGTGGGTACAGAAAGGTTAACCAGGGCTTAAGAAAGGTTACTTTTTGGACTACGGGTTCCATATTCCCTTTACCCAGTAGTGACATCTATTAACAGCAACATAAAGAACTGTAAGCATTTTGGTGCCCTGGGGTGTTTTGTTTAAGCTGGAATCTCACAAAGGTTGCGATACCTGGAGTGGAATGAGAAATGCTTGGGTTACCAGTTGTGTGCCCATCTCCACTATTGCCTCCTTCTGCCTAGGGCAGGCCTGCCCAAAGTCCGGCCCTGGGGCCAAATCTGGCCCGTTGGGCCATTCTGAGTGGCCCACGGCTGGCTGACCCCCCTCCCTCCCCCTCCTTCGCCCCATGTGTTTTTTTTTTAAAAAAATCTTCTGCCAACACTGACACCACTGGGAAGCTTGGGCGGACGGGCAGTCTGCCACCACCGGCACTGCAGGGGACAGTGTGGGGGTGGGCAGGCAAGCGGGCCTCGGCCACCGCCAAGGAACTTTGGGGTGGGCTGGCGGGCGAGCTGTCGCCACTGCTGGGGAGCTTGGGGGGTGCAAGGTCGCACAGATCGCCTCTTCCAAGTGGCGACCTGTGGCCACGGCTCCTTGTGCTTCCTTTGTTCCCCACCTTCCTTCTTTCCTCTCTCCCTTGGTCCCCACCTTCCTTCATTCCTCCCCTGGTCCCCACCTCCCTCCCTCCCTTGGTCCCCGCCTTCCTTCCTATGGGTGGGGTTGCAAGGGGTCAGTGGGTGGGGCTTATGGGTCAATGGGTGGGGCTTGCAGTGGGGTGGCAGGGTTTGGGAGCAACTGGCCTCTGACACATCCTCAGCCACCAAATATGGCCCTCCTTACAAAAAGTTTGGGCACCCCTGGCCTAGGGAAATGAGGCAGCAAGCAATAGACACACACACACACCCAAATCACAGCACCCCCCCTGTTGCCCTGCCCTTGTCACAGCCTGGTCTGGCTGCAAGTGGACGTAGTGTCCATCTGAAGTATGGATCAGGAGGTCTGCACAAAAGCTGGGCCTTTCCCACCCCTGCTCAGGTCTTGCAAAGGCGAGGCTGAGCAGCCGCGGACGGGCCTGCACGCCCTTAGAGCGCAGCAGGAGACTGCCTGCGGGCGAGCACCTTTGGGGGCGATCTGCAGCGCGGGACGGGGGGGGGGGCGGGCTTTTAGAAGCACCCCATCGTCGCCCGAGCTTTCTATCAGCAGCACTGGTGGAAATGCTCGGGAACCAAAACGCGTCTTCCGTTCGCGCCGCCGCCAGCGCCGCCCCCGGGGCGCCGAGCTCCATTGCGCCCAGCTAGGAATGGAGAGGGGGGTGGGTGGGACGATCCGCAACGGGCCTCAGTCACCAGCCCGGCTCTAGTAGGCGTAGGTGTGGGGATCAAGCTGGGGGGGGGGGGTCTCACCTTCCCCATTGCATCGCGGACGGCGCCGATCGCGCCCCCCCCCCGGCTGCCACTTCTTCTAAAACGCAACCTCCTTGACCTCCCTCGCCACCGGTGGGAACCCCTCGGGAGACGCGGCGCCCTTCGGTCTCGGTTGGATCCGAGTTGGAGGGGGGTGAGGGTTGCAAGTGCCTGATCGCCCCCTCCCTCCTTCCCTCCCCTACCCAAAGGGGAAGAAGGGAGAGGAGGCGGGCGCCTGCCCTTGAAGAGGAGGACTGGGGGGTGGGTGGGGGGCTTCCTCGCCCAGCACGATGAGCCGGAATTTGGGGATGGGGTGGGGTGGGTGAGGGGTGTCCTTCTGGCTTAGCCAAACACGCGGAAGACCCCGGCGGGCGCGTGGTGCCGCAGGGCGAGCGCGCGTTGCGTCGGCACGGAGAAAAAGTTGCCCTTCGTGATTTGGCACTTCCTGTTCAGCCGCCGCCTCCTCGCTGGCGAGGAATAGGCAGACACGCACACACAGATACACGCGCGCACACGCGGGCCTTGCGCCTCCCTCCCTCCCTCGCTCCCTCCGTCCGATTCCTCTCCTCGGTGTTTTCTCGCCGTACCCCCCCCAACCCAGCCCACGCCCGCCCGCCCGTCCCCAGCTGCTGTCAGAGTCTCCTTGCTGAACCAGAAAGAGGAACCGCGTCGAGTTGGGCGCCTCGATCCCTTCCCTCCCTCCCTCCTTCCCTCCCATTTCGGCGTGTAAACTGGACCCGCCTGCTTCGGAGGCTTGTTTTGCAGGAGCACGAGAGGAAACCAGCTTTTCAAGTCGATTTGCAAAACACCCCCCCCTCTCTCTCGTTCTCGGACGGATCCCGGCGCAGGGTCGAGAAACGTGGGCGCGGCAGCGGTTCGGATTCCTTCCGCAAAAGGGTCTTGGCACTCCCCCCCCCCCACACCCCTACATCATGATTTCCTTGGCCCTTATTGCGTTTTGCCCTTGGGGCACCCTGGCCGGCTAAGAACGAATACCCTTCTGGAAACTTTTGCAGCCGACAATCGCTCTGGCTTTTTTTTCTGGAGGAGTTCCGAAGCCTCCGCTCTGGAGAGATACCTCTACACCCCACCCCTCCCCAAATCCATGAGAAGAAGCGGAGACTTTTTAGGCTTCTTTCCTGAAACCATCCTTCGCCCTTGGGAATCCCAGCGGTGGCCATAAAGCTCGCACCTCCTTGTGTCTGATCAAAGGCTGGGGAAAAGCCTGGGGCTCCCAGACACCCCCCATCCCCCCTTTTTAAAAAGGCTTCTGTTTAAGAGACCTACTGGACAGGTTGGTCGTGGGCCTCTTTCCTTGGATCCCTGGCGGAGAGCGGACTGGAAACGATGGGCAGCACTGCTATGGACACCAAGAAGAAAAAAGATGTCCCCCCCAGCGCTAAGAAAAGCACCAGCCAGAAGAAGCGCATGCTGCGAGTCCACATCCCAGTAAGTGTGCTGGTGCGATTCTCCCTCCTTCCCTGCCTGCCTGCCTCCCTGGTTCTCCTTCCTCCCTGACTGCAACAAGGCTGTCTTAAGATGCCAAGGAGATCCTGTGTGACCTCTTCTTCTTCACATGTCTTCCCTCCTCCCTCCCTCTTCTGGCCCCCTTAAGAAGGCAACGGCAGCAGGCTCCCTAGATTGCCTTTGCAGCAACAGGTCCCGGAGATGGGACAGGCAAGGAATGAGAAAAAAGATTTGTTTTGATGTGGTGAGAGGGAGGCACATGAAATTATGGGAGCCAAGGGACCAGTGTAGTTCATGGAAAGAGTGTTGGTGTGTATGTGTGTGTGTGTTTGTGTGTGTGGGGGGGGGTTATGTGCAGGCTGATCCTTAAATCATGCCGCGTTGACTGAGACCTCATCAGCCCCACCGTGCTCTAATGTCTAGGCATGTTAGGTTGCGGCCCTGTGCACTCTTTCTCCATGCCAAGTGCAAGGGAGGGGTGTGTCCAGCTGAAGCACTCGAACGCTCGATGCGCACCCGATGCTCGGCAGATCTTTCAAAAGCACGGCACATGCCTAAACCGGTCTCTAACCTGAAGTGTGAAGCCTGCGCGGCGGAGATCTTACGGTTGAATGGCAATGCATTCGGATGATTGAAAGGCTGCTTTTTCCCCCTGTGCCCTCCCTGTTCGTCATCAAGCCTGATGCCAAGTTCGTATAAAGCAGGGCTCACCTAACACACTTTGCTGCCTGAGGCAAAGGGCAAACGGTATGCTTGGCTATTGGATTAAACACTGACCCTTAACTTAGGACACTGGTGGAGAGGATCCTCCACCGTCTCAGAGGACAATGGGCTCATGCAAGGCGTGTGGGGTCACAGCCCTGCCCTCCAAGAGGGGGGGCCATGAGGATGCTCCAGAAAAGATCCTCTGGGGCTGCAGCTATTCTCTTCCAGCACCGACTGTCTGGGGGAGTTCCTTTCTAATGGTAGCGCCAGCCCAGTAAACAACATAATAAATACTTAGGGCAGTGGTGTCCAAACTGTGGCCCTCCAGATGTTTTGGACCACAACTCCCACAGTCCTTTGTTATTGGCAATCTAGGCTTGGAATTCTGGGAGTTGTGGTCCAAAACATCTGGAGGGCCGAAGTTTGGACACCCCTGACTTAGGGTGATTCGGAGTCCTTGAAATGAAAAGACCCTGGATCCAGGCATCGGAATTCGGAAGACAAACTTTAAAAAAATATACAGTAAAATAGTTGTTCGGTTTAGCGTTTAGAAACTTTTCCTGGATGGCGTAGCGTTTCATCTTCAAAGCTGAACTGCGGGAGGAATCTTGTGTGTGGTACCTAAAGAACATTAAGGAGCTCTTTAAAAGTGTGGTGAGATTATGGCCTCTTGGTGAAGGTGTAGAACAGTGAAGGTGAACCTTTTACAAACTTGAGTGCCCAAACTGACATTCAGAAACCACTATTTTTTTGCAAAGTGCCAATACAGGAATGTAACCCGAATACAGGTGGCTGTGAAGGGACAATACCGGGTGCCCACAGAAAGGGCTCCGATTGCCACCTTTGGCACCTGGGCCATAGGTTCACCAACACTGGTGTAGAAGATTCCCCCTCTCCCCGACTGCAAACAACTACTGGCAAAGTCACCCAACGGCAAAAATTGTTGTAACGTGTGGGATGGGGGATGACCCAAGAGACACTTCACTGTCCTTTTTTGGGGGGGTACGTCTGTAGGGCCACACTCGCCGTCGTCTTTCTCGGCAACCTCTTCACAAGTTACTGAGACTGGTCAGGCACGCATGGATTAGAACAAGAGATGGGCCACGAACCGCCGGTTCGGCCATTGGCCCAACAGGTGTTCTGTGGTTCCGAGCCCCACCTCCGGCAAACACCCACTTGAAGGCAGCGCTCCAGCTTCCCTGCCGTGCCTCCTCCAGGCACTGCCTCTGAGTGGGTGCCTGCTGGAGGAGGCGGGCCTCAGAACCAGAAAATACCCAATGGGCCGATGGCCAAACCTAGCACGAACTGCCGAACTGCCACTTTGTGCCCATCTGGATATAGAATCCATGGTTAAAACATAAAGAGGCATTGCCAGAGTAAGAAAAGTGGGAATTTGGGGAACTTTTTACAATACATCACCCTCTTGTGATTATCGATCCCTTGGAATGAATTATAAGCAAGCAAACAAAAACGTAAGATGAACAAATGGACAGAAGCTTTGTTTATGCATGTAGCAAGCTAACTAGTACTGTAGTGTCATCTGTCACTGCATAAACAAAATCACAGCCTTACTCTGCAAGAATGAATTTGCTACTTACGTCTTGTGAATTTATAAAACTCATTCATCCAAACAGGCTGGGATACCTGCTCCGTATTAATATGCATGGCAAGGAGTAGGACAGGAAATACATTTACTGACCTAGCCATTCTTTCCTCTCAAATTATACATTATTGAAAGCTTGTGATTAGAAGGGGGAGTTGCCTGAAGACAGGCAGTGACTGATCGTTCCAGTGAGAGATTCTCTCACCTCCTACAGTTTGCTTGTTCGGTTGCATTTTGTGACTGCTCTTCTGGATATTGTTTTAGGTTTTGTCTGCAAGTCTGTTTTTTTCCCCAACCAAGAAAGTCTCGGAAACACTAATGAGATTCAGCTAGACAACTGAGTTCTCTGCAAAATGGACCTAGCTTACTTTCATAGATGATGTTAAAAATGCACAAAACTGCCTTAATATGGAGTTGGGAAGTTGGGAAAGTTATGAGACGTTGACAGTGGCCCTGTTGGCTGGGGAATTCTGGGAGATGTAGTCCTGATAGTGACATTTCTTAGCTCCATGCCATGCATGAAATCTTTCTTGCCCATTATTTTCTGTGCTGATTGGTAGTCAGGTTAGAATCTTTCCCGGGTTTACCTAGAAATGCTAAAGAAATTACTTGGGATCTTCTGAAGATAAACCATGTACAGTACTCTGCACCTGGGCTGATAATGGTCTTTCTGCAATTTACCGTATTTTTCCATCTATAAGACGCCCCCATGTATAAGATGACCCCCAGTTTTCCAGCATGAAATAATAGTTTCTCTACGTGGGGTTCTCTCATTGGCTTACTTCCATGTATAAGATGATCCTAAATCTTTTAGTAAAGAAATATAGTCTTATACATGGAAAAATACTAAGTCAAATGAAAGATTTTCATGTAGGAATCCCTAATGAGTGGCAAGTAATTTACTGATGGCCGTCCTGACTATATCTATCGGAACTAAAGCTGTCTGCCATCGGTGTGAATTTACTGAGCATTCTCCTTTGGCTCAGTTGGACTTTCTTGCGAGTAAATACACATGGGTTTTGCAATGTAAATCCCACTGAGCCCTAAGGAACTTGCTCCAGAGCTAAACATGTTCAGGAATGGCCTGCATCTCATTTGGGAAATAATCTATCCGGTTTGGGGCATGCAGCCAGCAAAGCTTGCAAGCCGCGCACAAGTCTGTGTGCATCCTGAGTGTCGTTTAAGGCCGGCTGCTGTTTGACTGGAGCAGTCCTTGCGGTGGGGAGTGTTGAAAACCGCCGGTCAGTCCACGTGCTTCCTGTCGCTGCACAACAAAAAAAGATTTCGCGGAAGACGGGAACTCATGCTGTACATCCAGATGGCAGGAGCTGCAGTCCTAGAAAGTAACCTTTCCCACTCTGCAGGAGGGGAGGGGGATCTTTGCAGAAAAGCAAACAGAGAATTTCTTTCCCTTAAGCCCAGGAGTGAAAGGCCAGAGTCTTGTAGAAAGGAAAGATGAGAGATGGGGGTAAGGAAGTTGAAGGAAGGCCAGTGTTAGAGTTCCCATGTTTGGACGCAAGCAACTTACGGCGGATGGATATAGACTTTCAGCAAAATCTGAAAGGCCACCAATAATTCCTAACCCTGGTATGGACATGAATATGTTTGACTGCTTCTGCTTATTTAGCGGTAGTTGCGTAATCTGCCTGGTTTTGAAAGGTTACCTGTCTCTGTTTTCTGAGACATTTCATTTCTCTGTGTTGGGCAGCTTGTCGAGTCATAGCAATCAATAGTGGAAGAGTTGATGTCGTTAAAGATACACCTGCATTGCTGTGTCTCACTTTAATTGAAAAGCAAGGTGATGCAATCAGTAGAGGACTAGGACACAGAAGACTAGGGTTCAAATCTCTGCTGGGCTGGAGAAACTGACTGCGGCCCAGTAATGGTAAGCCATTCCTGGAACGTTTAAAAAACATCTTACGGTTGCCATAAGTCAGATGAAACTTCACAGCAGGTAACAAGGGCAAGACATTCCATCCCAGCTGTGGCTCTCCTGAGCGTCCCATGCACATGAAAGTTTGTCCTGGCAGTCTTCACAGGCAGTCCTGCCATGGTTGCACACTTTCAATGATTTGCTATAGCTGCAGTTGAATTTATTGTTCTTGTGTTACATGCTTGTTCAGAGATACTCTTTTGGACTCAGTTGCTTAGTGGTTAGATCTCCTGGGGGCCTATATTCTTGGAATTTTTTATTTTTTAAATCTTATATATAGTTTACATTTATATTGTCTCTTGTTTTGGTATTTTACTTTGTTGTGTTGGCTTTGTTGTTGTTCACCGCCTTGAGTTGCCTTTGTGCAAGCTGGCGGCATATAAATCATAACTAAACTAAACTAAAACTCAGTGGCTTTGGCAGCTGGCTGTGGAGCTGTGGTGCCGGGAGTTGAGAGTTCTGTTCCCCACTGTACCTCCTGGGAGAAGAGCCAACCTGTGTAGCCTTGGACAAGCTGCACAGGCCCAGGGCACCCCCAGAAGCAGGGAATGGGAAACCACTTCTAAGTACGGTACTTTCTGCCTAGCAAACCCTTCAAAGGGTCACCATACGTCAAAATTGATTTGATGGCACATTGCTCTTCTTCTTCTTCTTCTTCTTCTTCTTCTTCTTCTTCTTCTTCTTCTTCTTCTTCTTCTTCTTCTTCTTCTTCTTCCTCCTCCTCCTCCTCCTCCTCCTCCTCCTCCTCCTCCTCTTCTTCTTCTTCTTCTTCTTCTTCTTCGCATAGATGGACATGAACCGCTACTTTGGCCAACACCCACACGACTATTCCCTAGTTTGCCACCCTGCCCCTTCCAGACGGGCCTGGCTTCCTTGCCCCGCCTCCTCCAGAGGCTGCTTCTGGGTGGACGCCTGCGGGAGGAGGCGGGGCACTGAACTGCAGGACACCTGGGCAAACCAGTGGTTCGTGCCCATTTCTACTTCCTAGCATCCCCAACGAGCACGGCCTGGCTGGAGAGTTCCAGGACTTGTTGTCTTAAAAACAACAACAAAAAAACCTTTCTGCGATTTGTTGGAAAGCAGTTCTGTGTGGCTGGTTTGTTTGATTTTTGATGGCGGAACCTGGCAGTTGAGCTATTCTTGGGCAATCCTCATCTGTCATTTGCTTTCTTGCCTCCGGAAATCTCTTGTCATAAACTCTGAACATCTAATGGGGGACCGAAGCCACTCTCCTCTTGTCCTCCACCTCCTCTCCCTCCTGTGCTTACTGCTTAGAGAGCTGCCCAGATGACATTCAAGAATTGTTCTTCTGCAGCGCTCAGGGCTTGTCTGTTCGCAGGGTTAAATTCTGCAAAGCATAGGCTGCTTGCCAAAGCAGGACTTAAGAAAAGCAAGCCCACGGTTATTTGTTGTCCTCAGATTTATAGCTCCAGCAAAGATTGGAGGCAGGGCAGCTGTCTGCAAGTTTTATCAGAGACATAACATTCTTATGGGTGGCATCCTGAGTCTTGCCTCACCATCAATTGGTGCCACTGCAGTCTTATTATGAACTGTAACAACCAAGGTCATATAAACAAGGGAAGGACATAATGAGATGTTCTAGGTAGCCACAATGTTATCATTTTTTCTTTTCTTTTCTTTTCTTTTCTTTTCTTTTCTTTCTTTTCTTTCTTTCTTTCTTTCTTTCTTTCTTTCTTTCTTTCTTTCTTTCTTTCTTTCTTTCTTTCTTTCTTTCTTTCTTTCTGGAAACTTGGCAAAGACAATACTTCAGCTGCCCAATTGCTGGGGTTGGTTCTAAGACCTTTATGCTCCAGGGTGGCTTTTATACACAGGATTAAGCTTGCATTGGAAGGATTTAATGTGGATTTCAATTTAGTTATTATTAGTTCCGTGTATGCCTATTTTAGATGGGATTAGCTAGATGCCCATCAAATTTGACTACAGAGAAGACGAGGGATCAAGATCCTTCCAATACCTGTTTGATTTCCTTTTGCCCTTTACTCTGCCCCACACATGAGTGCCTCATCTATCTTGACACAGGGTCACTCATTCCAGTCTCCGTGTCTGCGAGCGGACTGTAGGCTAGATTTCCCCAGCTGGGCGTGGACTGTCTTAGGTGTGGATGATGGGAACTGTACACCAACCCGTTCAGAATGAGGTGCTGTTGTTGTAAACGATAGTAGTAATTGTCCAGCATAGCTGGAAGACACCTGAGAAAAGCCTTTCAGCAATTTCAGCATGAACCAGTGCAATTTGGTTGAATGTGTGTGTTTAAATATATACCACTCTTTCTACAAGACCACACTGTCTCTCATCTGTATTTCTAACTCCTCTAAAAGGATTTGGCTGGTCACATATTATTCTGGTAAATGCTGGGGTAGTAAGCTTTTCAGCGATGTCCCCGTATATCAAGAAAGTTGGCACATATTTGGTTTCATGTCTCAAGTCTGAGTCTTTGGTACCCAAGTTTGATTCCCTGTTAAAACACAAGCTTTTTCTCCTTAAGAAAAAAAAGGAGGGAATGGTTGGGTCCCGAATAAAGTCCAAGTTATTGAAAAAAACAAAAAAACAAAACTTAGTCAACTCTGAGTTGAGTCGTAAGTGTGACTTAAGTCTGACATGACAGTGAGTCTTGCAACTTGAGTTCCCATATAAAGTGTTCTGCTTATATACCGCCCCATACCACTTCAAGTTGTCTCTGGGCGGTTTACAATTTTAATTACAGTGTGCAGGCTACATATCCCCCCCCCCAGCAAGCTGGGTACTCATTTTACCGACCTTGGAAGGATGGAAGGCTGAGTCAACCTTGAGCTGGCTACCTGGGATTGAACCCCAGGTCATGAGCACAGTTTTACCTGCAGTACAGGCATTTAACCAGTGTGCCACGAGGCCACTATACACAGATATATGTTCTTGCCGGTATATTCTGTGTCCCTGTATCCACAGCAGTGTACAAATAGACAGAGATAAACATATACCTGTAAGGAAATTGTTGAGAAGAGGTCTGTTGTGATACAGTAGTACAGGGCTATCCAACTTTGAACAGGCCGAGGTCTGCTTTTTCTGAATGAAAGTGCCTGAGGGCTACTACACTAAAACCTCTACTTATGAATTTTATCTGTTCCGAGCATATGTAAAAAAATTGTTAAGTAGAGCAACGGTTTCCCATAGGAACGCATTGAAAACGCATCAATCAATTCTTTCTGGAGGGAACAAATTTCAATGCATTCCTATGGTAAGGCTGACCATGCATGCAAAAGAGGTGGGCACACCCATGACCCCGCCTCTCGCTGTCCCCTCCACTTCCCTTCCTCCGCTCTGCACCAACAACTCAATTGGTCACGAGACAGTGGTACGCCGATCATCTGCCCAGTAGGGAGAGCAGGGGACTGTGCCATGGCCCTTGAACTGCCCCACTCGGCTGAGACAGTCGGCTGGCAGACCCAGAGCTTTGCTGGGGCAGTGGTGGTCCTTGGGGTGGGGGAGGTAGAGGTGGAGAACTTATCCCCTCACATTTTTTATTGATGGCTGGTGGGCTACTTTTGAACCCTTCAGGGGCTACTAGTAGCCCCGGGTCTACCTGTTGGGCAGGCCTGCAGTAGTACATCAGCGTCCAGAAAGCCTGTTAAAAACCCAACCTGAAATCTTCATCATAGTGTGTTTTTGTGTTTTTCAAAGTCTCTATCTAAAGAAAAAAAAATCCCATTTAAACCATGGCTGTGGGAGAACAGGAGTTAATGGGTTAATGAAACTAGCTTGTACCAGCTTATCAGTAAGGCTTGCCATGCCAAGGTGCCATACCAAAGAAGCTTAGGTCATGATGTACTCTGCGCATGCTCTAGGAATACAAGTGCTATTGTCTTAGTTATCTCTGGCTTGGCCAATGGTATCAGCTAGATGTGGCTTTATGCATACGTATTGTGACCTAGTTTTGTTCCCAATAAAACAATGCCGTGGGGGGCACACGGCAGAGAAAGAACATTCTCCATCTTGCCCAGATATCAGTCTGCAGACTCCAGTTATTTCTAAAAGGAATGGTGAAATGGGGCTCTTGGTTCTTTCCAGGCACTGCCTTATTGCACAATAAATGTCAGGACTTATCATTTTTCACAGGAATCTCACTGATTTCCCCCTGCATTTAATGTTGCTGGCGGAAAGTGGAACAAACCAGCAACATCCTGGCACCCAGACTTAAACCGCCAGTTTTCAAAGTGTATGTTTGACCAAGATGGCTTTTGCTCCCATTTTTGTAACTGAACACGGTGAGGCTCTTGCGACATCCACGCCACTTGATGACAAAATTCTAAGTTTCCCCATAGTGATGAAACATGTGAGAAGTCAAAACCAAAAGCTGGTAGCTGGTTTTCTTCCTGGCTGGGCGGTTTCCAAAGAACCTCTTATCTGATACAGCTGCTGTGTATTGGTCACATTGAAAGGCGTGGCCAGAATCTGATGGGCAAAGGACAAGTGTAGGCTTGGCTTAATTCAGACATTCTGCCAAACCTTTAGGAAGCTTAAGCTAGGTTTTGGCATAAAGTCTGAGATTTCCACACCATGGTTGGCTGTTGGCTGCTGAACCAGAATATGAAGCGTTGCTCAGGATTCCCTTTGCAAACACCAGTTTGTGCTGATTTTCAGGATATACGTTATGTAAACTGGAAAAACCATAACTTGGAGCCTTCTTCTGCTTTTCCACTTGCTGTATTGTGGATATGGGGCTGAATTTATGAAGACAAGTGTTGGGAGGATGGAAAGCAAAAAAGCAAGCATTTGGAAGCTCAGACCACCACTCTTTTCACAAACCATAGCTTGGCCTTGTTTTGAAATTGGGCAAGTGACTTATACCATCTTAAATGATCCCAAATCATCTTCATGGACACCATCAAAGATAAATATTGACTAAAGCTTGTGGAAACCTCAGAGCTAATTTAAGAGTTTAATAATTTAAAAAAAATAGCTTTGTCATGCTGAGTGTATTTGCTGGAAGCTCTTTTTCATTTGATTTGATTTAAATTGATTTAAAATGTTATATCCCTCCTTAAGAAGGACCCAAGGCAGATTACATCATTAGTATCCTAATTAAAGCTAAGAACTATTCTACAAATGCTAAAAAGAATCAAACAGATACAATACTGAAACACATAAGCAACTCCCAAAAACACATTCAAAGCACTAAGGTGCAGCAATCCATTTAAAAACCCCACTCAGGCAGCTAGTCCCTAAGGGAAAGCATAGCTGAAATAAGTGGGTTTTGCCTGCTGCTATTAGATCTGAATTTTCCTACAGCTGCATAGGAGAAGGAGGTGGCAGCAATTAATGGTATTCATTCACCCTCTTTCTTTTTTCGATACTGATTTTGCCTAATGGGGAAAAATACTCTTCTTCTTTTTTCCAAATACACCAAGTCCATTATTATTATAGAATGGAGCTGAAAACAAAGCACTCCATGTACAGAAGGGGCCTGGAAAGTCTCCCATGAGTGCCGCTGAGGGTGGGCACAGAAATCACATAAAGGAAGCGAAAGAAATGGAGAGCCGGATAACTATGGGGTACACAGCAAGGACAGAGGAACGGACAGATCGCCATGGTTTGTGGCTCACCTTGAACTCTGAAAAAATAATGAACTCGTTCACCACTTGTCCTCCTCCCCTGGTTCGAGCCATGCACAACAGGTAGACCGTGGGCTACCGGTAGTCCACGAAGGGTTCAAAAGTAGCCCACCGGTCATCAATTTAAAAAGTGAGGGGATAAGTTCTCCACCCCTCCCTCTCCCATCCCAAGGACCACCACTGCCCCAGCAAAGTTCTGGGTCTGCCAACCCACTGTCCCAGCCGAGTGGGGCAGTTCAAGGTCCATGGCACATTGAAATCTGTTCCCTCCAGAACAGATTAATTGATCATTCCTATGGAAAACTGCTGCTCTACTTACAATTATTGTTTTTACTTATGAGCATGTGCTTGGAACAGATAAAATTCGTAAGTAGAGGTTTTAGTGTAGTAGCCCTCAGGTACTTTGGGCCGGAAAAAGTAGACCTCGGCCTGTTCAAAGATGAACAGCCCTGGCTGTAGTATGTCATGTGTTGGCGTTCCTCTGAGGTTGTATTTCCCTAATTTTCAGACCTGCTAAGGACCAGATGATTTTATTGTGTCCTTTTACTAGTTAAACCGCCCAGAGTAGCTTTTTTGCTAGATGTTTGTGGTATATAAATCAATCAATCAATCAATCAATCAATCAAACAAACAAACAAACAAACAAACAAACAAACAAACAAACAAACAAACAAACAAATGTAAACCCATAGAATTCAAAGATGGTGTTGTTTCTTTTTATACGACTGTATTTGTAGCAGCCCAAAAGCTAATCAGAGGAAATTAAGCATGGATCCTGTGTTACGCAGACCTGCATTCTCTTATACAAAGCCATTTTTGCACAAATGGGAAATAATTAATTGGTCTGTTGCCATGTTTGTGCTTTGTGTGTGTGTGTGGGGGGGGGGGGGGTTCTGTCTGTCTCTCTGGCCCTGTTTGAGCTCCCTGGTCTCCGGCCTGTGTATAGAGCAGCAGTTCCCAACCTTGAGTGTTCTCAGAGTATAATTCCCAGAAGCCTTCACTGCCAGCTATGCTGGCTGAAGTTTCTGGGCATTGTAGTCAAAGAACGTCAGGTTTACCCAAGGTTGGGAAGCACTGGTATAGAGGAAAGTATTTACAGGAAAGTATTAAAAGAAAGGAGACATCTGTATTTCCTTTATAGGCCATCAAATTGCATTTGATTTATAATGACTCTCGAAGTACTGTATGTGGGATATTTAAGGAGTCATTTTACTGGTGCCACTGTTGAGTTTCCTTGACCAAGTGAGGATCTGAGCCTAGGTCTCCTGAATCCCACTCCTCCGTGCTACCCATTACACCACACTTTCTTACATCTGTATTTCTAACACTTCAAAAAGGATTTGGCTGTTGGCACTTTATTTCAATAAATATTGGGTTTTGAACCTTGTTCAACAAGACATCAAAATCCAGACCATAATTACAGCAGGAAACTGAACCTGGGCCTATCTGTAGTCCAGTGGTGTGCAAACTTTGGCCCTCCAGATGTTTGGGACCACAATTCCCACAGTCCTTTGTCATTGACAATACAGGCTTGGAATTCTGGGAGTTGTGGTCCAAAACACCTGGAGGGCCAACGTTTGGACATTCCTGCTGTAGTACAAACATTTACCACCAACCTGTAGTTCATCCCATTCTTACTGGTGCTATCTGAGTTGCTCTTAGCGACATGAACTGCTCTGGATTAGCCTCGGGTGAAATGCCCTGAAGTCACAGATTGCTGAGATGCTTAATAAGAAAGGCAAGGCAGGCATCTAGCAGATCCTGTCTTTTCAGGACCTTGCTTTAGGGCCTGCATAGACACAAGCTGTCTTTTGTGTTCTGCCATAAGAAGACTGAGACAGGGCTAAATATTTGTAACACCGCACAACCATCTGGCATTCTCTAGCCTAGGGGAACACTTCATAGGGTTGTAGAGACTGAGCACTGAATTACAACCTGCTGTGTCATGCAAAGGTTGCCAATAGAGATGGATTCTCAACTCCAACCATGATGGTGGAGGTCTTCCGATTTAAATAGGATGTTTGAGTGTGCTGGGACATTCAGACTGCTTCAGAGTTAGGCAATTGGCGTAGACGGGGATTGTTATAAGTTAAGAAAACCTCATAGAGCTTATAGGTTGAACACTGAGTCATGCAACTTAATATGCAACTGTTAATATCTATGGAGATTTCTTAAGTTAGGCTGTTCACATAAATGCACAGCAGAATTTCAGCCCTTTTCTCAGCCATCCTTGGAAGATAGATCAGAATTTTTACTCTGTATTGCACAGGGGTACTGACTAAAATGGCTGGCCTTTCATGATCTGCCATTGATCCGATTGTGGTGGGAGTGTGATTTGGACGCTCTTTCCTGCTCGTCTCAGTCCTCAATCTGCCAAGGCCAAGCAGAGCATTTCTTTATTGTACTTATTTACAATATGTATTTATCTGTGGTATTTGCGTGCTGCTAAGCGAACAAAGTTCTCTTTGCAGTACATTCTCTTACAGGGGTGATAAAAATATTATATATTAAAATATAGTTAACAGCCATTAACAAAAGTTCAGAAATGGAGAATGATGTTATTGGGAGATAAGTGATTATGATGGAATTAAACTCGTCGTTGTTTTTGAATAGAACCTACAGAGTCTTCCTGATTCTAAATTAAACAGTCAAAGACCTTTCCCTGAATGATGGACTACCATTATGTGACTTTTAGATGAATCTATAGGTTCACATAGACTTTGTGTTTATAACTACTTATAACCATGTAGCTTTAATGTAATGTTGTCTATTAATGCTGTAAGATGTCCCTCAATTCCTTGTTCTCAATACTTGAACATGTCTTAATTGTACTGGACTATTATCCCTCATTACTGTAAGCTGCCTTGGGTCCTTTTCCAAGGAGAAAGGCAGGGTAAAATACTGTAAAATAAATAAATAAATAAAATAAATAGTGTTGGGCCAGGGTGCAGGCATATCTACATGGTGGGTTATGGTTGATTTATTTCAAAGTCCATGGACCAAATAGCAGCTTCCAGAGCAATTTTCATTAAGAAAATGCTATGTGTATGTTTTGGAGAGAGTATTAATGCACATACATTAAGCTTTCCCTTCCCCATAGTTACTTCAGGTTTTGAAAAATTGTGGCTAAGTGGATCTTTTTATAGCTAGGGAACTGAAGGACCTATGCATGCAATAAATCAGGCCTGCACAACAGGTACACTGTGGGCTACCGGTAGCCCGCGAAGGGTTTAAAAGTAGCCCGCCAGTCATCAATTTTAAAAGTGAGGGGATAAGTTCTCCACCCCTCCCTCCCCCATCCCAAGGACCACCACTGACCCAGCAAAGTTCTGGGTCTGCCAGCCCACTGTCTCAGCTGAGCGGGGCAGTTGAAGGGCCATGGCACATTGAAATCTGTTCCTTCCAGAATGGATTAATTGGTTTTCAATGCATTCCTATGGGAAACACCTGCTCTACTTACACTTTTTTTTACGTATGAGCATGTGCTTGGAACAGATAAATTCGTCAAGTAGAGGTTTTAAGTGTAGTAGCCCTCAGGCACTTTGGGCTGGAAAAAGTAGACCTCGGCCTGTTCAAAGATGAACAGCCCTGGCTGTAGTATGTCATGTGTTGGTGTTCCTCTGAGGTTGTATTTCCCTAATTTTCAGACCTGCTAAGGACCAGATGATTTTTCAAAGTTGAACAGCCCTGCAGTAAATGATGGGCACAGACCACTGGTTCAAGTGGTTCGTGCTAGTTCATTTATCAGCCAAATGGGTGTTTGGTGCTTCAAAGCCCCATCTCTTCTGTTGCGGCCACTGGGAAGGTGGGAAGCAGGGATGCATCCTGTGAGAAGGTGCCCATTGGGGTATGTAGAACACCTGTTCAGATAGCCGAACAAACCAGCACGAACTGCCGAACTGGCGATTCGTGCCCATCTCTAGCTGCAAGCCATCAGATTCACTCAACTCATTTAGGGACCCATTCTGTCTTCCAAACAGCCCCTGCCCTGTCAGCCCATGAGCCTGCTACAGCTGAACGCTCCTATATATACTGCCTGTCCTAGCACACTGTGAGGCCTTGGAATCCGAAGGCCATGCGAAGCCTCTGGAGGTCACTCTTGGCCCTGAGCCAGTTGCTGTATTGCCCTGCTCCTCCTGTGAAATGCTCTTTCTATAATTAATCAGGTAGCTAGTTTAGAATAAGGAATCCACAAATTTCAGAACGGCCTGCTGGCACGCTGGCATTTGACGGATGCCTATAAAAACAACAACAGAGGCCTAAACATAGCCTGTAAGGACTTGTCCAGACATCTGCTTCCTGCCTTTTTGGGGGTTTTTGGCCTTGTGTCAAAATAAAAAGATACTGTATGTGAAGGTTGAGTTTCTTCATAGTGACACCAGTCACCGAGTCCACTAATGTCTATTCCAGAGATGAGGGGAGCTCCTTAAAAACAGCAACAAAAACTATTAATTCCCACCATAGCATAGCCATTATGTCCACTAACTATACTGACTAGGTTGCTCTGAGAACAGCACTCCAAAACCACTGTTCTAGAAGGCCTCAGGTAGAGTTTTTTATCACAAGCCATTGAGACATAAAGGACAGAGCTCTAAGCTACACACCCTCTAATGCCTTTGAGGGATAGTATTCAAGTAGCTGATAAACCTCTGCTTTCATGTAATGAAGGACCAATAAATACCACAGTGCCTGAGATATGAGCTGTAAACGTTATTCATTGCTCAAGTGATAAAAAATATGCCCACTTGTCTGGAGGAAAGCTGTCAGGATCATACCTCTGAATAGACATATAAAAGATTGCCCTGGTAGGGGTGCAGCCACTATGCACACTTCCACAGAGTGACCTAATTGCAAATAAACACAGGTAGGGCCGGGTTGAGCTGCCTAGATGCCCTAAGCACATCCAATTTCGCCTGATTTCGGAAGCTAAGCAAGGTCTGCCCTGGTTAGTACCTGGATGGGAGACCACCAGGGAATAGCAGGTGCTGTAGGCGCCTGGAGTAGGAACTGGCAAGCCACTCCAGTATTCCTGCCAAGAAAACTCCATGGACATGGGGTCACGAAGAGTCGGTCACGACTGTAACGACGCAACACACACACAGGGCCAGGTTGAGTGTTTCATCTGCATCAGTAAGACACATGAGGGCTTCCCTGAGCCCAAGTCATAATGGAAATCCCCCCCCCCCCCGACAGCACTTGTAATTTGTAGTAGGTGTCTGCAGTGGGAGCTTATCAGTTGGATGTTTTCAATTGCCCATCTGGAACTTTCCAATTCTTGATTATCTTTTAGTTAAGAAGATACCTCCAGTCCAGTAAAAAAAATGTAGAGAGAAACCTCAGTGAACCCCATGCAAAGGTCCGTCTTTCTCTTTTTCATTGTACAGTAGTAATAATGTTCATATTGTTGAGGGCCACCCGGGGGGGGGGACACCCAGAAAATAGATTCAATTAGCTGAATGGAGAAACTGCTTGTTATTTGAAATAAAAGAATGGTGGGGTTGCCAGTTGAACCACGTTGTTGGGAAAGGGTTGCTTCACAGGAGTTCTGCCTGTCAGAATGGATGCTATTGTTGGAGTTTAAACAGAAATGGACAGGCTTGTTATAATTTCATGACTCAGACTTGCACTAAAGGAGGAAAATTCATTACATATTCATTTAAAAGCGAGACACATGCTTGCAAGATAAGGCCTTCTCCGTTGTGTTGTGCTGCCTGTGGAATGCTCTCCTCAAGAATGCTTGCCTGTTCCCCGCACTGTTATCTTTCTGGCATCAGGCGAAGACACTCCTCTTCTCTCAGGCATTTTAGCGGCTTTTGTATATATTATATTTTCCCAAGCGCCTGTGCTGAATTGATGGATTGTCTACTTTGTTTTATTTTTAGTGTTACATAATCTGCCCATAGAACTTTTGTTACTGAGAGAGAGTCAAAGTATAAATGCATACAGAAGTAAATATTTTGGCCCGGACTGATAGAGTCGGCCTCGTGCAAGAGACTCCATACCTTTAAAGCAGCAGTCCTCTATCGGGTAGGAAATTGGTCTTATGTTTGACAGAAGTTTCTGGATTTGGTGGTCTAAGGAGACCCACTATGCTCTGTCAAGATGCAGACCCTATTGGCACCACAGTCCTTGGGCATGTTGTAAACCAAATTATAAAAAAGGACTCAAGACTCCCCCATCTTGCTGTACAACTAAACCTTCTTATTCTGTTGCTGTCGTTCTCAACGATTGCTGAGGAGGCCAAGTTCATGGCAGAAGTGAGAACTGAACCAGAGACTTCAGGCTGAGCTCTTAGCTTTATATTGTACCAGCTCTCAAGGTGTATGCCAGGCTTGTATGTGGAAAAGCATAAGAACATAAGAAGAGCCATGATGGATCAGGCCAAAGGCCCATCTAGTCCAGTTTCCTGTATCTCACAGTGGCCCCACCAGATGTGTCTGGGAGCGCATGAGACTAGATCTCTGTCTCCTGATACCACTCCCCTGCATCTGGTCCTTGAAGTACCCCAGTTTTAAGCCTGGAGATGATACATCTCTATCATGGTTTGTAACCAGTGATGCACTTTTCCTCCAGGAATCTGTCCAATCCCCTTTGGAAGGCATCCAGGCCAGATGCAATCACCACATTCTGTGGCAGGGAGTTCCACAGACTAACAACACGCTGGGTGAAAAAATATTTTATTTTGTCTGTTCTTACTCTCCCAGCCCTCAATTTGAGTGTATGTCCCCTAGTTCTGGTATTTTGTGAAAGGGAGAAGAGCGTCCCTCTATCCACTTGCTCTTAGTGCCTTTTTCTGTTGAGGAATGTACGTGAAGATTCTCAGTCATCCAGGTGAGTTTATCTGGAAGTTGAGTCATGGCTACTGGACTTCTTCTTCTTTTTTTTGAGAGAGATAGAAACGTTTCACTGCTGCTCATCCAAACAGCTTCATCAGTCGAGGATGAAGGAAAGCTGAGGAAAATTTTTCCAAATGAAGCATCATGCCACCAATTCCCTGAGGTGGGAGGGAAGTGTACAGCTGTGGTAGGACACTCATGTTCACCATATTGGTGATCAGTTAGAATCAGAGCAAGGAAATTCTGGGAGATGTGATCCAAAGAAGTTTTTTAACAGTTGGGATTCTGGCGTGTGGGAGAAAACAGCTATGAAACAAACGTGTTGTATGGAAACATGTTGTGACTTAATAAAATCTTGGGGGAGTTAATTTATACTTGGAGCTGAGGGATGATTTATAGTATAAATAATCATTTTTCAAAACGTTCTTCAACTCCGCTGAACTATGGGGAGGATTGTTTCAGGTCATCATGACCCCTTGCCTATGAGTATTAAAAAAATCTTTACATCTTAAGCCTTTGAAGAGGACATAGCCACTCATAGCAAGGAATTTTAATATCAAAAAGGAAATAAATATGGCAATATAAGTGAAAATGCAGAGCAGTAAAGACAATAGAAAAGTCTCTTCCAATATATGGGATTGGGACTTCACCAGTAAAGGAAGAGGCAAAGGGCTGTAGCCCCCTAATCCCCTACCGTCCAGATTGCTTGCTGTTTAAATAAAACTGAAATGTGGGATAAAAATATTGTAAATAAATAAAAAAACAAATAAATATTGGCAGTGCCTTGTAGTGCAGTGGTTAAATTCAGCTCATGACCTGGGGTTCAATCTGAAGTAGTCAGTTCAAGGTTGACTCAACCTTCCATCCTTCTGAGGTCAGTAAATGAGTGCCCAGCTAGCAGGGGGCGGGTCGCAATGTGTAGATGGAATAATTAACTTCTAAGCTGCCCGGAAAGTACTTTAAGAATTATGGGGTGGTGTATAAACAGCACACTTTCGCTTTTTTGATTTTTTGGGTGGAGGCAGGCTGCCATTTCAGCCCTGATACTCTCCTCAGTATTTCTGGGGCAGCAAGACGGGCTTGCATTATGAGTGTGTTTGTTGGAAGAGTAATTGAAAGATGCAGAGTAAACTTAAACATAGTAGAATGAGTTGTAGATACTAAGAGCTGGTGTGCATTTTTAAAATGTACAAATATTTTTCATATCAAAAAACAATGCAGATATGTAGTATGTGAGAGTGCTGCCTGGCATCACAGTGAGGACTTGAAGTTCTGCAGCAACCCAGAAAATGGGAACATTGTCGCCCAAGCCTCCTAAATGGAGAAATTAGGAATAAATCAACACCTGGACCTAGTTCCTTGGCAGAAGGCTTTTCTACCTTTGTTTACCCACCCACCCACTGTTCATCCATGGCAGCTCACTACCAAACAGCAGAACCTCTCCGTGTTTAAAATCCACACAAATTATTTGATAGCTGTTGTCAATAGTGGAGTACATAAGAACATAAGAACATAAGAAGAGCCCTGCTGGATCAGGCCAAAGGCCCATCTAGTCCAGCATCCTGTATCTCACAGTGGCCCCACCAAATGCGTTTCGGAGCACATGAGACTAGATATCTGTCTCCTGACACCACTCCCCTGCATCTGGCCCTTGAAGTATCCCGGTTTTAAGCCTGGAGATTACACATTTCCATCATGGTTTGTAACCTGTGAGGCACTTTTCCTCCAGGAATCTGTGCAACCCCCTTTTGAAGGCATCCAGGCCAGATGCCATCACTACATCCTGTGGCAGGGAGTTCCACAAACTAACAACCCACTGGGTGGAAAAATATTTTCTTTTGTCTGTTCTCACTCTCCCAGCCCTCAGTTTGAGTGGATGTTCCCTAGTTCTGGTATTTTGTGAGAGGGAGAAGAGCGTCCCTCTATCCACTTTACTCATGCCCTGCATTATTTTGTATGTCTCAGTCATATCCCCCCTCAGGCGCTTTATTTCCAGACTAAAGATTGCCCTGAGAAAGCTGCATGGGGAGAAGTAGAGCGAAACCAGCCCCGAAGAAACCAGAAAATAGAGAAATGAAGTGATGCCACACTTCTGGGAAAACAACGGCGAAAACCAGTATAATGAAGTTTTCCCATTTTGCAGCCCTGGAATCTTTTCTCACCTTCACAGTCCTTTGTGGAACTTTGGCTGCCTCCTTTTTGCCCCTTGCTGCAGCTGTTTTTGTTGCTTCTGCATCCTGTAGAAAAACTTGTCAAGGCCAATATTGCACGGTTGTCAGAGCACACTGCAGGGAGAGACAAGTCCAGGAACTATACAAACAAGCACAGCAGTCACTTCCACTAATTCTTGATGAGGGTGGCAGAACCCATAAAGTGTGTGGGAAAAGGAGGGCTGGGAAGGTGACAACAACCTGTATACAGTGGTGCCTCGTAAGACAAATTTAATTCATTCTACTTTGTTTTACGAAACATTTGTCTTGCGAAACATGGTTTCCCATAGGAATGAATGGGAAACCGATTAATCTATTCCGGAGGTTGGAAAAAAGCCCCCCCCCAAAAAAAAGCTATTTCCCCCCCAGCCCTCTTTATAAAGTGCACCTTAAAGGCATGCAGAGGAAAAGGCAAAGATAATCAGAATCAACCTCTAAGAAAAACCCTAGATTGTTGCCGCCAAAAGTGCATTAAAAATAATGCAAAAACACAAAAGAAAGCAAGGAAACCCCAGCTCCCTACGTTTCCAAGTTCTAAAAATCCCAAAACTGCTGCAAAACAATGTCCAAAGTGGCTCCAAAACTTGATGAAAAAACTCTTCCCAACCTTCCACAAACTAAAGGGTCGCAATACATCCTGGGTAACTTGTTTCAAAATGCAAAATGGAATTTCATCTTGCAAAGCATCCCACAGGGAAGCAACTACTACTACTACTACTACTACTATTAATAATAATAATAATAATAATAATAATAATAATAATAATAATAATA
>JAHTLZ010003542.1:77995873-78025008 GCA_023846285.1 Phrynocephalus versicolor
ATAATAATAATAATAATAATAATAATAATAATAATAATAATAATAATGAGCTAAGCAAGTATTTAGAAGAAACTGGAGTTGACAAAGTCACCATCAGTCAGCTGCAGAAAGCCACCTTACTGGGATCTGCTCGCATAATTCGCCGATATATCACGTAGTCCTAAACGCTTGGGAAGCGTTCGACTAGTGATCTGTAATACAGAATCCAGCATAGTTATCTTGTCTGCTGTGTGATAATTTAATAATACTGTAATAATAATGGCAAACAACAGGACTGCAGTGTAGATTGTACCTAGCGTTCTGTTCTTGAGTTGCTAACCAGGTGGCTATGGTAAACCCATGAACACGATGTGAAGGCAGCAGTGGGAATTCAAGGCATATTGAACAGGAAGGTGCTAAATCATCAGACTGGCAAATCAGTGTAAGAGGTGTTCCTATGGAATGACTGTTACTGGCATCCCTAGAGTCTTCTGTCCCGATTTCTGCATTTATCACGGGCACTTCGGGTTCGGCACCTGATTCCGGTGGTATTATTTTTTTCCCTCATCGGTGAAGAGTAGTGCATTTTATTGTATCCAATTCGCTGTTAAGAAAAGCTTTTGTGATAGCAGAGGATTGTAAAAAGGAGAATGACAGAGCAGAGAAATCCAGCGCAGTGCATGCTAAAGAGAAAGAGAAGTGTTATGAAGTGTAGAGACAGCTGGGACAGAACTAGAGAGAAGGCACACGAGAAATTCCAGGTGCTATCCAGCTGGCAAACCTTTGCTTTCCACTGTAATTTTCACAGAGTAGAGGATTGTGACCTGCCTCCCTAATGAACATCACTGTCTGATCTCTGTGTTGGTAAATGTAACTTTGTGCATACTTCTCCTCCTCCCCCCCCATGCATTAAACCTTGGAGTGTACACAAAACATATTTAGAGTATCCCTTAGAAAAAGTAATGAGAGATACAGCTTCAGAGACTTCAATTATACAGCCACGGGGAGGTAAAGGATAATTCTTTGTTCTAAATGTTACATTGCAATTTTGGAACAATGCCTACTGTTGACATAAATCATCAAGATGCTTCAGAATATTGTAGTGATTCCCAACCTGGGGTAACCCAGATGTTCTTGGACTGCAGTTCCCAGAAGCCTTCACTGCCATCTCTGCTGCCCAGGGTTTCTGGGGGTTGCAGTCCAAGAACATCTGGGTTACCCATGATTGGGAACAACTGCTTTAGAATCTTTGCTTCTTCCAAAACTGTTATCCATAATTTCCTTGTTCAGACAACATGGAAAACCAGATGATCAGAGGATTCCTCACTGAAGCATAGCTGATACATGAATTGCTGTTCATGCTTCAGATTAATAAACGATGGTGATCACCCATCCAAGTTGAACCACTGCCTCTGACATTCCATCTCAATTAAGGGACAGTAGGTGGCCTATGTATGAGGCTGTTGTATGAAGTAACAAAATAATATTTGCTGATCTCTATCTTGGCACACTAAGGAGAAACAGTCTATAAACATTCAAAAGCATTTACCTTATTATTTGCAATCAAAGGCCTTTATTCTTACTATTCCTTTTGGGCTGAGCAGGTTGTGCAGCCTAGCTTGCTTCTGATAGATTGCTTGTGTCCAAAACCTCTGCCTTTAATTTAGCAGAACAACATCTGTCTCCCAAGAAGTTTTTTTAAAAAAATATAGTTATTTTTGGAGCTGGTGGCTCTAAGCCAGAGGTCCAGGATCAGGAGCTTCTAAAACAACACACAGTCTTGGATCTTGGATCTCATTGCCTTATTATTCTTTTTCATGCAGCAGGCTGTGTAGTTTAAAAGATGAGAAGGATTTCCTCATGTTGTGAAATGTACTAGGTGAGAAACAGATATTAAACAGATACTAAGGACGACTCCATTTTAAGGAAAGTTTCTTAGGTGAAGAGGGAGATCCTTAACGAGAAAAAGCTTCGTGTCAAAGTGTGAGTTTCTCTCACCTTTTGAGATTGTGCAGATTAGCTTGCTCTCATTCTCAGGATTTAAGCACAGGATTCCTTTCAAGTTTGCTTTCGCAAAGAAAAGAATTTACCTCTTTGCCACATTAATGTTCTTTCAGCTCCAGTTACAGTTCCTGTGTCTGTTTCAGCATTTTAGGAGAAAGTGGCTGACCCTGGGAGAATCTTTTCCTTTATGTTTATGAGCTTTGAAAACCACATGGGAGACCAAACAATGAAACACACCTGAGCTGCAAAATGTGTGTGTGTGTGTGTGTGTGTGTGTGTGTGTGTGTGTGTGTGTGTGGACTCACAATCACATACTTGTGCCCAAGGATACTTACTTACAGGCCTCTGAGATGTAGAAGAGATGAAATGTCTGTGAAGATTCTCAGTCATCCAGGTGAGTTTATCTGGAAGTTGAGTCATGGCTACTGGACTTCTTTTTCTTGAGAGATAGAAACGTTGATGAAATGTTTCCTGATTCCCCACATAACACTTTAAAATTTTCAGAAATCTTTCCTAGGCCTCAGTCACACGGCTATTAACTGCGCATCATATTTTGACGTGTACTAAAATCTCGGGCGATCACATGACGTTTGGTGCACAGTTAACGCCTCAACGGAAGGGGTGTATTATACTTCTTTCTGTGCTTCCCGTCTTGCCAAATGTGCATCTTTTCCCTGTTTATTATGTGATTTTCTCCATCATGTTCACATATATATAAAAGGAAGTTATATAAAAAAGTGATTTGCTTGTCGATTAAGGGCATGTCGGCTTTCTAGTATTACTGCAAGAATTCACACGAAAGTTTGAGAACGTGGCAGTATATCTCTAGTACCAGAGTGCCTTTATATTAACTCCTTTATTTTTCTCTCATCTCTCACTTCCTTTCCCATTGGTCACTCTACCAGGTAATTTGCAGCTTGTAGAAGTGCTCAGTTACCGAAATGGCAGCAATTGATTATTAAAGTAGGACAGCAGAAAGAGACAGGAAAAGGGGGGGGGATCTGAAATGGTGCGAATTTTCATCAGTCACACTGCAATTGCTGCAGTAAAAACTGTGCATCGTTAAGAAGAGTACAGTGCTACCTCAGATAACAACTGCCCCGGATAACGAATAATTCGGATAACAACTGCAAATTTCCGGGTATAGGGCTGCCTCTGATAACGAATTTTCCCTATTGGCTGCCTCGGATAACAAATCGCAATTCCTAGGTATCGGTCTGCCTTGGAGAACGAATTTTCTCTATGGGCTGCCTTGGATAACGAATCTTCCTATGGGCTGCCTCGGATAACAAATTTTCCCTATGGACTGACTCAGATAATGAATTTCCGGCATGCATCAGTAAAAAAGTTATCCCAGGTGAAATTGCATCTGTACCTTTAAAGTGCACTTTTTAAAGAGTTTTGAGCAAAAAACCAGGTGTCTGTGCCTTTTTCCTAGGCTCCAGAACGGATTAAACAGTTTCCCATTCATTCCTATGGGAAACTGCGTTTCGGATAACAACGTGTTTTGGATAACTAACCTCGGAGAACGAATTACCGTCGTTATCCGAGGCACCACTGTAATTTGATCAAACCCCTAGTGGTGGTACAGGATGATGCAGTTAAAGTGCGCTTCAGGGGGCGTGGTCGACTGGGGTGCCAAAATGCTGTGCCTTGGAGTGGAGGCATGATCTTTTGCTGCGCAGTCATTCGCAGCAACCACAGCACCAAAACGGTCGTGTGACCGGGACCTTAGTTGTCCAGAGGGACATGCATAACTGTTTGTCTGCAATAAATAATCTTAATCTTAGACTGTGTGAAAGTTTGTGGAAAGACTGCAAAGTTACAACCATCCAGAAAGCAGTGGCCATCTTTATTTGCAAGTTCTGTAATAACCAGGATTGGGGAATCTGTGCCTGCCTCAGCTGTTGAAGCTCTGTTACTATCATTTCTCACTAATGGGATTGGCAAAGGTTGGCGAGAGGTGGAATCGGATAAGATCTTCAGACCCAAGCATTCTGCAGCTCTCATCTGAAACCCTTGTTATGTGGCCAAAGTACTTGAATCTTACCATTGTCTTATCTTGTGCATGGCTATAAAACAGCAAGGTAAAGTGATGGAAATGTAATCACATAAGGTTATAAGTAGTTATAAACACAAAATCTATGTGATCCTATAGATTCATATAAAAGACATGTAATAGGTACTCCATCATTCAGGGAAAGCTTGCCTGAAGAGAAAGGTCTTTGCCTGTTTCCGGAAGGACAACAGAGATGAGGCAGTCCTGGCTTCTAGTGGGAGGGAGTTCCAGAGTCTGGGCGTAGCAGTTGAGAAGGCCCTTTCATGGGTTCCCATGAGATGTACCTGGGAGGGTACTGATTCAGTCTAAAAGGGGTGGGACTAAGAATGAGCAGGGCTGTGAGTAAGAGATTTTAATCAGAAAGGCCAGGAGAGCTGAAGAGGCCGGAGCAGCTGTTACCACTTGGACTGCTGAGGCCCTTGCCAGCTTGGTTTTGGTATAATTCCTATGTGGTTGGCCCGTCTGTTTGGAATGCCTTGCCGGTCGAGTTGCGGCAAGCTCCATCGCTGGCATCCTTCAAGAGAGCCTTAAAAACATGGCTATTTAAGGACGCCTTTGGTAACTTCCAGGGGTAACCTTTCCCCCCCCCCTCCATTCGCTGCCCTTCCTACACTGGCTTGCCGTCCTGGACACCGCTGTTGATTGTTTTATTGTTTTATCTGTTTTATTTGCTATGGTATTGTGTAAACCGCCCTGAGTCCCCTTTGGGGAAATAGGTGCGGTATATAAGTTTGAAAATAAATAAATAAATATTGTGTTGGAAGGGTGACTCCACATAGTGAATTCATGGCTTGCATACAATTGAATTGATATTTTATTTTATAGTTTTGAAGAATCCATATGTGGAGCTGACTCTTCTAGGTACTGAACACCTGAACTAGTGGAAGAAGTTGTCCTGGGTTTTTATCTGAATTTGAATTCTAAGAGACACTTGGATTTCATAGTTCTACAGCCAACTTCTGTATTGGTCCTGTTGCCGAAGGCTAGGGTGCACAAACTTGCATTTTGTGGTGTTAATTGTTCATGCTGTCGATTATGTAACTGTGAATAAGAAAAGACTGATGTTGTGAAATTGTGCTTGCGAGGTTCATCAACAGACACCTAAGTAAGCAAATAGCCTTGTAAAACTTTCAGGTGTTACATAAGCTCTCAAGAAAAGCTCAGTGTGCCACCCGTAACATTATAGCCAGAACAGTGCTTATACACAACAGGCCTCTCATCAAATCACAGTGGCAGCTTGGATCAGAGATGTAAATAATGAACACGGTGCTGGCCTAAGTGTCTATAGGTAACCAAACCTGGGTTCTTGAAGCCAGAGCAGCAATGCTGAAAACACTTGCTTGTCCATTTGGCCCTTTCTAATTTATTCTAAATACATAATTTAGACCGCAAACTTACAGTATTTAATTGGCATAAGCCGCATTTGGAGAGGCTAATCATTCCCTCTCATTTAGAAGTCAAAATGGCAAAAGCAAGACTGTTATACTTTAGGTACGTCATTAGAAGGCAAGACACTTGGAAAAGACAAGAACGTTAGGAAAAGTAGAAGGCGATAGGAAAATAGAAAGACTGAACATGAGATGGATTGGCTGACTAAAGGAAGCCACTGGCTTTGATTAATTAGACCTGGATAGAATGGTTAATGATATGAACTTGGGAGATTGTTGATTCATAGGGTTAACATAAGCAGGAAGTGAATTGATGCCACATGACAACAGAGTCCCGTTTCAAATATCACTATTGATTCCTGAGTAAACATGTGTGTGCTGAGTGACACTCTTCTCCCCAGCCCAGGAAATGTTTAAGAGTTGCCAGTTCCACAAGGTACCAGCTGGGCTGGTTTCAAATGCAGTGTCCAACATAGCAGTATGCCAAGTTCCTTGCAATTTATGAATTGGTGGCCTCCAAAAGTTCCTATTTTTTTTAATATAATTTTTATTTTAAAAAACATATACAAATTACTTAAAAAGACAAACATCAACAACAGTGCACCCCTTCACCAACAGGATCACTTTTCATATTTACATTCGTCATCCTCCCCTCCAGAACAAAATCGATTGTTGCGCGGAAACCTTACCCTTATCCCGTACAAGCACATATTCAATAAATCTACCCCATATATCATAGAAAATATCTCTTTTTAACCACAACTCCAAGGATTCTAAGCCTATGTTGCCAATGACAGTGGGAGTTGTGGTCCAAAACTTCTGGAGGGCCTAAGTTTGGCCACCACTGCCTTAGATAGAAACCAGTTCAGGATACTGATCGCCAACGTTCTATGAGGACATGAAGAAGAAGATTGGTTCAGAGCATCTGACGCCCTGTACACCCTACACTCCAGGCTGCCAGTTGCTTTCACTGAAGCCAAGAGAGGGAGGAGAAGTATATTGCCTGTTTCTATGAGGTATACTATTGAATTATGAAGGTACATTATGGTACCATGCGGACATCACCTCCTAGACTGAGGACCGTGATGTTCCGGAGCTGCTGCTAATGAAACAGAGCTACTCTCCTGATTGCATTTGCCCGCATTAAGAGCCTGCCTGAAATAGCTTTTACTGATGTTTAGGGCTTGGGAAGGGCTTGTTTTCTATGTCAACGGGGGCCAGAATGGGCTCTTGGAGAGCATCCAGATTCGAACTGATGGGGAAAATGCTCCCACGAGACTCCCCTGCATCCGTGCCTGTTGTGAGAGAAACAGCAGAATAGCATATTGCAATTATGAGTAGATTCCACCCATGCTACAAGAGGCACAGGCTTAATGGGGCTCATTTTTAGAGATGTCGAAAACGGATCTGCAAAGAGGTGGGTCCACTCGCTTGGCAACTGGTCCACAGAATTACACTGGAGTTGTTGTTCAATAGTCGGAGCCAGGAATACATGCCTCCAGATGCTTAATGTTTCATCAGCGTTTTAAATCCAGCATGCTGGTTTCTGCAGAAGCCACCTAGATGTCTGTGGGAAGCCCACAAGTAAGGGGGTAGCCCTCTCCCTCCCTTGCTTCCCAGAGCCCGGTATGCCCCACTTTTTATGTGTTTTAACTCATCGCCTGTCCATAGCTTAGAAAAGCTGCACTCAGCCTACTGGCAGGGGGGTGCTGAGAGCTGTCGTCCGAGAATTCCCACACTCTGGGAATTTCATCTCAGCAAATTTCATTGTTTTCCCCTGTGGTAAGGGAGGGAGCTGGAAGGGAGATGATGGAGGGAATCAGAGTCTGTCCTGGGCACACACCAAGTCTGTTTATGGCCAGAAAAGCAGCTGGCTCGTGCATCAGGATCCCATCCACTTCCCTTTAAAGCAAAGTGCTGTTTACCCATTCCAGCATGCTTCTAATCTGTAATTTCTACAAACAAAAACCTAGCTCTTAAAATACCAGCTCCTCTTAATATTGTCATCTCACGATGGTGCGCTCCTTCATTAACTGGCCTATGGCTTTATGCTACTAAGAAGGCTGCAGTGGGTAAAGCATCTTCTCTAAAAGGTATTTGTACACGACCCCTAAACTCCGCCACAAATGGCTGCCAGCTCCGGAGCTTACAATTGTTTCCCCACCAGCTCAGGAGTTTGCAGGACATTAAGTGCAACCATGCCCACCTAAGCGCGTCCCAGCGCACTTTTCATGTACCTGCTCATGGAGGGTGAAAATCCCCAGATCCGAATGTAATCTGGTCAGTGCTGGGCTCTCCTCGCTTCTGTTTGTTTGTTTGTTTGTTGCCTCCCGCCCCTTTAAGAGAAGGAATCAGGACGACGACGGGGGCTTTGACCGGCAGAAGGAGGTGAGCCTGCATTTTTTCCTCTCTCTTTTTCTCCCTCCCCTCACGCAGACAGGAGCAAGGAAGTGCGGAGGGGTGGGGACGCAGGAAGAGCAATTAACCCCCAAGATCTCTGGTCCGAATTTAAGTGACCAGCGGATCTTAGGGGTCATGTGAAAAGGCCCTAAGAAGGCTGCAGTGGGTAAAGTATCTTCTCTTGCCCGCGGTGAGGCAATGGGGCCTGTGCTGAGACCCTCGACAGAAAGTTAAAGCCTTCAAAAGGAAAGGGAGAAGTACTTCATTCATAGTCATTTGTTTGTTTGCCCCTCAGTCTATTTATAAGCCCAGCAGCAGGGCCAAGGACTTGTGCCAGCAGAATGACCAGTCAACAATTAATGCAAAGAGAGATCTTTTGCAATGCTCTGGGCTCATGCCTTTGCTTCTTGGAATAATCCAACATGCATTTCCCCAGCTGCTCCCCTATCCCACCCCCCACACAAAGAGCATCCTTTTTTTACACTGAAATATTATGCTCCTCATATTTGCAGAAAGGTTGCCCATCTCAGAGAAACAAACAAATAGGAAAGTGCCCAGGACTAGTGCTCAGAGTCGAACATCTGCCAAAAGACAGGCACAAAAAATGATGAGCGATATAGAGAGAAGGCAGAGAGGGTGCCCTTGTAACAGCCGGACCCTGTCAGGAAGGAGCATTGTCACAAAACGATGCTTCTCACTCAGGGCGCTTTTACACGACCCCTAAGATCCGCTGGTCACTTGAATTCGGACCAGAGATCTTAGGGGTTTGTCGCTCTTCGTGCGTCCCCACCCCTCCGCACTTCCTGGCTGCTGGCTGCGTGAAGGGAGGGAGAAAAAAAGGGACAAAAGAATGGAGGCTTACCTCCGATGCCGGTGGACGCCGCCCCGTCATTGTGATTCCTTCTCTTAAAGGGGCGGGAGGCAAAAAACAACAGCAAAAAGAAGCGAGGAGAGCCCGGCACATCCGCATCAAGATTCTTCACCCTTGGAGAGCAGGTACATGAAAAGTGTGCTGGGACGCGCTTAGGTGGGCGTGGTCGCACTTAATTTTCAGTAAACTCCGGAGCTGGTGGGTAAACAATTTTAAGCTCCGGAGCTGGGAGCCATTTGCGGCGGAGTTTAGGGGTCGTGTAAAAAGGCCCTCAGTTACAAGGAATGACAACTTGCAGCTCCAGGAAAATCCTTCTTTGTTTATGTTCCTTAAATATTAGTGTACTGGAATAGACATTAGAAACGTAGACTCATAGAGTTGGAGGAGGCTTCAAGGGCCATCCAGTCCAGCCCCCTGCCATGCAGGAACCCCCATCAAAGTACAGTGGTACCTCTAAAGACAAATGCCTCGTAAGACAAACTCATAGGAAGAAAAAAAATTCCAGGATAGGCATGCTTTGCATGACCAAAAAATCCCTATGGGATGCTTCGTAAGGCAAAAAAAAAAAAAAAAAGTTTTGCATGTACCCATGGGGGGGGGGAATGGTTATTTTTGTCTTTGTTCTAGCCTCCGGAGATGATTAATTCATTCCCAATACATTCCTATGGGAAACTGTGTTTCGTAAGACAAAATTTTCATAAAACGAAGCGATCCATAGCCTCCGGAACAGATCAATCCATTTTCAATGCATTCCTATGGGAAACCGCATTTCATAAGACAAAAATTTCTTAAAACAAATTGACCTGTAGGACAAATTAAGTTTGTTTCAAGAGATACCACTGTACTCCCAACAGATGGCCATCCAGCCTTTTCTTAAAAAACATCCAAAGAAGGAGACTCTACCACCCTCCGTGGCAGCTTATTGCACTGCTGAACAGCTCTAACCATCAGGAACTTCTTCCTAATGTTCAAATGGAATCTCTTTTCCTGTAGTTTGAAACCACTGCTCCGAGTCTTAGTCTCTGAGGCCATGGAAAACAAACCTGCCCCCTCTTTAATCAATTTTAAAAAACAATTAAAAAAAACATTGTGAATGCTTTTCCTTAGTGACTCTCTGGGATGGTTTGTATTTTGTTGCTTTTAAATCTGTTTTAGTATTGGATTTGCCAGACTTTTAAAATACAATGTGATCAATTCTTTTTAAATATTTGCATAATATTTAAATGTTTAAATTACAATAATGTTTAATTGCAATGACATCAGCTGCTTTATGTCCTTTTTAGGAGACAAGCAGGTCAAAAATTGTTTAAATCAAACAAATAAATGTGAGACAGTGGATCACAGTAAAGAGTCTTGCCACAGAACAAAACAAAGCCAATCTGGGTGACCGCTGAAAAGGAAGTGTTGTGTAATTTTGTTTAGTAATGGGACTTTTTGCATCTCAGTACATGAACTCCGGTCTTCTGGGTTCTAATAATCACTCAACCCAGTATACCACATTGGGTTACCTGGAAGAAAGAGAGACGACAGGGTTAAATAAGAGTAAAGGAATAATTACAATGTTGAACTCGGAAATCTTTGCAACGAAGGTCACAGTCAGACTCAGGATAAATATCCTAACATCCTTCTTGGAAGCCATGTAGGGTAATGCACGGTGTATCAGTCAAAGGCTTGAGGTCAGCTGGCCTAGGTTTAAATCTCTGTTGAGCCATGAAGCCTCAGTATGCACATGTGCCAATGGTAAATCATTCTTTGTGTGTCTCACATTCCTTGAGAACGGTATTTGGAACACGACACAATAATGGACATAACAAGTTGAAAACAACGTAACAATGGATCATAAGAACATAAGAACTTAAAAAGAGTCATGTTGGATCAGGTAAAAGGCCCATCTAGTCCAGCTTCCTGTATCTCACAGTGGCCCCACCAGGTGTGTCTGGGAGCACACGAGACTAGATATCTGTCTCCTGATACCACTCCCCTGCATCTGGTCCTTGAAGTACCCCGGTTTTAAGCCTGGAGATGACACATCTCCATCATGGTTTGTAACCTGTGAGGGACTTCTCTTCCAGGAATCTGTCCAATCCCCTTTTGAAGGCATCCAGGCCAGATACCATCACCACATCCTGTGGCAGGGAGTTCCACAGACTAACAATGCACTGGGTGAAAAAATATTTTCTTTTGTCTGTTCTTACTCTCCCAGCCCTCAATTTGAGTGGATGTCCCCTAGTTCTGGTATTTTGTGAGAGGGAGAAGAGCTTCCCTCTATCCACTTTACTCATGCCGTGCATTATTTTGTACGTCTCAATTATATTCCCCCTCAGGCGCCTTTTTTCCAGACTAAAGAGCCCCAAATGTTTTAACCTTTCCTCATAAGGAAGGTGCCCCAGCCCAGTAATCATTGTGGGATTTAAAAAATAATAATGTGGAGGAAATATCTGTTTTAAATGCAACAATTAAGCATGACAACATTGTTATTTTTCTTATATCTTCTTTGGGGTCCTTTGTCAACAGATGGGATTGCCAATATTCAAACATAAATATAACACGCTGGTTAATCCATGTACCTGTTGTAACCTGTATGATCTCTTGACTAAGATTTCTGTCACCAGGCAGCAACCCAAAGACCGTAATTGGGATTATATAATCCTGCCACATTAGAAACAAATGGAGTGATGATAAAAGAACCTGCCTTGGGGCGCTTTCCTCAGGAAGTGTACTCTTGCGCTGTCTGTACTTGAGGAAGCTCCCTTAGAGCTGAAAAAGTTCTGTGCTCCCTAGCATAGGGCCTTTTCACACGACCCCTAAGATCCGCTGGCCACTTAAATTTGGACCAGAGATCTTGGGGGTTCGTTGCTCTCCCTGCGTCCCCACCCCTCCGCACTTCCTTGATCCTGTCTGCATGAGGGGAGGGAGAAAAAAGGGGACAAAAGAATGCAGGCTCACCTCCGTTTGCCCCATCATCGTCCTGATTCCTTCTCTTAAAGGGGCAGGAGGCAAAAATACAACAACAAACAGAAGCGAAGAGAGCCTGGCACTCACTCCTTTACATCCGGATCTGGGATTTTTCACCCTCCCAAGAGCAGGTACCTGAAAAGTGCCTAGGACGCGCTTAGGTGGGCGTGGCCGCACTTAATTTTCTGTAAACTCCGGAGCTGGTGGGGAAACAATTTTAAGCTCTGGAGCTGGGAGCCATTTGCGGCGGAGTTTAGGGGTCGTGTACAAATACCCTATAGGCACACGTTTATTGCTGGCAGATGCTGCTTGCGTATTAAAGTCTGTTAAGGTTCGGGTTCTGGAAACCATAAGGCAGTGCAGCTTTACTAGAAGAAATATTTCCATTGGTAGTGAAGAGATGCCCTATGGATGGGTGCATAAGATATGCACCCATCCATATCTTCTCAATCCCACTGGCTCCCCATACATATTCTGATTTGGGAGCTGCAATGCTCTTCGGTCTTTGCCCAGAATTTACAGGAACCTCCAGCAATGCTTTCTTTAGTAAAGTCTGAGCTCCCTCTGCTGACCTGTACCAAGACAGACCATGGTTGCTACTCCTCTGCTCCATGTATGTGCCTCTCCAGAGCCCACTTGGACTCATCTGGAGCTTGGGAAAGTGACTTTTTTTAGACCTAGACTTTCAAAACTTGGACTCATCTGGAGCTTGGGAAAGTGACTTTTTAGACCCAAACTTTTGGTCCCATCCTCTCTTTGCTGGCTCAGGGGGATCCTGAATGTTACAATCCCAAAAAGTAACTTCCTCCAGCTCTCCAGCCTTACCTCTGGTATGAAATAAAGAGTAAAATCACTGCTTAAACTGCTATGTACTGGCTGCACAGTGAGGCTGCTTTTTCCTGCATTAATGTTTTCTTGGTTGCCAGAAACAGAATTCATTGTAACAGAAGTGGAAATACAGAATTTTCACACTGCTTTTTGCTACTTTAACTTTCCACAGCCTTCCTCCCCCTCTATCTTTCATTGTACATGACAGCTACATCCCACATATCTCTACAGATGAGTGAGGGTGGGGATACCATTATTTTAACACAAAGTCTGAATTCCTCTAACAGAGGTTACTTCCATCCAGACAGGAAGCCAGGGAGCTCCTATCACTTGTCAATCAAAAGGGATTTTGCAGCTTCTCTGTTTTGTTTTCCCTCTTTGATAATTTTTTTAAAATTGGTAGAAAGGTAAAAAAGAAACAAGAAAACAGGAATATTTTATTTATTTGTTTATTTTGGAGTATTTTTACCCCACCTTTCTCCTTGGAAAAGGACCCAAGGCGGCTTACTGTACTGAGGGATAATATACAATGCAGTACAATTTAAATATGTTCAAGTATTTGAGAACAAGTAATAGGCAACTGCGGGAAGATTAAAGGGGAAGGAAATCATCTCCTAGAACCTGTCATCCTAAAAATCTATGAATGAAACATGTCTGTTATATATTATTATCTATTTACTAAATTGTTCACTGCAATTCTTCCTGTTGTTGATCTTAGTCATTTCAGTTAGTGATTCTAACAGGGGTGTTTTTGTTTTTGTTTTGTTTTGTTTTGTTTGTTTTGTTTTAGTCCTGTCATGGTGGGGAATTGAACTGCCAGCCACCGGCTCCACAACCAGAGACAAAAGCCACTGAGCTGTCCAGCAGTTCAGAATAACAATTCAACAGCTTCCAAACCAGTGTTTGGAGATGTTAACACCCCCCTTTTTTTTTTTGGATTGGGACTCCCACCATCTTGTTCCCAGCATAAGTGTTGATGATGATTGGTGTCACAGCTGAAGCCCTTCTGTCCTTGAAGTCGGAACAAATTGCAGTTGTTGTTCAAAAAAAGCTAGCAAAGGATATTAATCTCAAACACGTTCCCCAGTTCCCCATGGGCGAAAGTGTACCATTGTATTGTCTCAAAGAGAATATTTGAGAACAGAATAGATTGTGCTGTTCTTTACAGGATAAATCTCGATGGCCTTCGTTATTTTTGCGACATCTATGAAAACGTGATGAGCGTCTGAGGCTGGGCCTTTGTGGTGCTCAGAGAATTCAACCTCTCCCCTCAATGATAGCGATGCTATATATAAAACACACGCACTCATTCAGTTTTTTTCTATCTCCATAATAAGAAACAGATGTTTTAGAGGAAAATGGTAATGCTGACGAATGTGAAGAGAAAACATTTAGAGCAGAGTGCCTAACTAAGCTTTGGTGGTTTCCTTAAGCAGGGTTTAATAACAGCCTGGAATATTGTAGGATCAGGTTAGTGACAGATGGAAGGAATTGGCACAAAGAATGGGGCACATGGGATTGAGAATTTATTATTTATGATGATTATGATGATTATGATGATTATGATTATTTATTTATTTATTTATTTATTTATTTATTTATTTATTTATTTATTTATTTATTATCTTTGTAGTCTACCTTTCTCCCTGAAAGGACCCAAGGTGGAGAACGAATTAATCCCATTATTATTCCACAGCCTCCTTCAAATCCCGAAACCACCGTTTGCTGTTGTTCTTGTTAGGCAACTCTTAACAGGATTTTAAACGTGGCATTCAAGGAGAGCTTTATCATCACCAGTCACCACCCTTACTGAGCCACCATGGCTGAGCAAGGACTTGAACCACTGCCTCTTGCATCCTAGTCTGATACTCTATCTGATACACTATGCCACATCATCTCTCCACTGTCTTCCAGTCTCCTCCTAATTCCTAAACTCCAACTTGTTGTTACACACATTCGAATTCCATGCAAACATGGTGGAAGCTCCTGGTTTGGGGGCTCTTGGTCCCATAAATTGGTCTGGGGGCAGGGGGGGCTGTTGGTAGAAGTCCTGAAATTCCCCACCCCAAATCATATCCCTAAGAATCTCTAAGCCACTGGGAGTTAAGGCATAGCTTCCTTACAAGAGTACCTGATGCTGCTTGCATCATTCATGTGAGCGATTCCCTGCGTCAACTGTTGTGTCTGTGGAGTTAATTTAATCATGGCCGCTGAACGTTGTCTTTCTTGCTTTCCCTGAAGCATCTGGCTCATCGTGGTTGGAAACAGAACATTAAGCCAGATGAACACTTGGCTTTTTTATTTTATTTCACAGTAAAGAGTTAGTAAATCAAAACTGGAATTGCCTGATCCTTGCCCTACTGCCGCTTTGTTGTATTACTTCAACCAAATTACATGCCACCCTCAGTTAAGAAGGAAGGGAGAGATCTCTTGAAGTCTGGCGCAGCTGGAAATGACTCGCTACCTTGTGTTTTACGAAACCAAGCCAATGCTGAGATTTTAGTTGCTTGGCTTGCGTGCCAAAACCATCTGAAGTGATCTGAGGAACAAAAGGAGACATGTCCAGTAGTCGCCTGGAAGTGGCTGAGATAAGGATAGACTGAGGTGGCTTCCCTGTGGTTTCTTCAGACATAAATATCAGTTGTTGTTTTTTTGTCTGTGCAGACTTGACTCCAGACACGGGGGTAGATTAAGAAGTTCCACTGATGGTGCTTACTAGCAGCCTTTTGGAGCAGCTGGAAACATGATTGAACAGGATGTTTTTCCATGGGGAATTTTAACTGTGGGCTAATTTCCACCAGTGAAGCCGAACTAAGGGCTTATCCCCTGATGAAAATCTTGAGAGTGGCCGCTGTAGAAATTGGATCTGGCAGTCCTCCACAAGTTCACACTTGTTGACATTTCTGCCAGTTTATACACAGGATGGATCAAGCATCTCTCTCTCTCTCTCTCTCACACACACACACACACACAGACATACACACACACACACACACACACAACTATACAAACATAGATGAACCTGTGTATGCCAGCAGTTGAAATAATGTTACAGTATTTAGTCATGGACAGATTTTAAGAATATTTACTGTAGAACACAGTAAAAAATAAATTAACAGTATATGAACGCTTCGTTTGGTATAATTGTGTGCTTGACAGACTCAACAGTTTCATAAGAACATCCTTTCGTAACATTCTGATAGCAGACAGCATACTTGGGGGCGCGGGGGGGACACACACAGTACTTCTCATCAGAAAAGCCTCATTCTAACAGACAAACAGAACAAGCAGAATAAGGCTTGTCCTAACTGTCACTTCTTTTATCTATTTGGCAGTTAACTCCTTCATTGGCTAGCACTAGACAGAGCCCCGTGAGTTGCAAGATTCTCTAGTGCGAAAAACACCTCTCAGTCATTCTTATAAACACATGCATACATGGTGCGTTGTACAATTAAAGGAAGGATAAAAATACTCATAGACAGACAGACAGACAGACAGACAGACAGACAGACAGACAGATAGATAGATAGATAGATAGATAGATAGATAGATAGATAGATAGATAGATAGATAGATAGATAGATAGATAGATAGATAGATAAAATCTTCTAACAGGATTTAGTACTGAGAGCCACTGAAACGTTTAATGCATATTATGTTCCCATAACCCCACAGGGTTGGCAACAGAGGTGAGATATCTAAAGGGTGATTTTATCAGCACTATCCACAAATACATTTCGGTGGCTACCACTAAGCACTAATGATGCTTAGTGGTAGGGCAATAAACCTTTGGGCCTAAATCAGTTGTTAGCTCAAGCCAATCCATTGAATCAGTGGGGATGACTTCCATTGATTCAGTGGGTCTGCTGTATGTGGGATTAACAATTTGCCTTTGTTGTGCTGTAGATACCAGAACTGTGTGTTCCTGTTTTATCGAGAGCCACAGATAGCTAGCTTCCATGTATCTCTCCAGGCAGCAGCTGATACCGCCTTGTTGCCCAGAAGCCTTGCGTTGCTTGGGTGGTGATTGCGGTATTTCTATACAAAATGTGTATCTTTTTGAAGTGTGATGCAGAAGGGTTAGTGACATGCAGGGCAATTGACACCTGCATATTCCCTATCCTTTGCAGTACACAAATTGCTCAAGAGGATACAGTGCTTGTGACATACATTGACCTGTCGGTATTCCAAAACAAGAAATGTGAACTAGAGCCTGGCGGAGCCCCATTTTACTATGTATCATGTCGGTTCCTTCCCCTCTTTTGAATATGCAGGATATTAAAGACATTGTATAACTTCAACATGTACATTCAACTGTTATTACCCAGAAGGTATTTCCTCTTCTACAAGGGCTCTGAAATGTGATTGGTAGCCCCAAGCCAATGCTGCTTTATTTTCCTATATATATATTTTAAAAGGGTTTCCGCTCATTATCATTGTCATAAAACTGTTTATTTCTAGTCTGAAGAGGTTCACCTGGGTGGGTCTCTGCCATTAAATACATGTTTGTGTTCCAGGTTTATCTGTCTAGGTATACCCCCTGGTGAAATTCAAGGTGGAATTCAAGGTGCTAGCTTACTTGAAAAGACTAGTTTTTGTGGATCTCAGTTATATTAGAAATGGCAGCTGTGGGCGGAGTATTGATTATTGTTGTCTGGGTGTTGTTGAAAGCACAGCCTGATAAGTAGCAGATAGGCTGTGCCTGAGGCCCCCACCTCTGTTGAGAGAAGGATTTTCAGTAATCACATGAATGGCTTCCCTGACTCCTCTCTCAAACCACTTCTCTTCTCTGCCTTAATATGTGTACATCCTCGTCTTTGAATGAGTGCCCTTTGTCCTTCAAGTGGAGATATACTGCTGATTCTGGTCCTGAGCTGTTACTCCTCCTATGTTGCGCCACCCTCCTGTTTAATGGCTGTTTAGTTTAGTGTAGTAACCATGATGTTCTACCATGCGGTCACTACCTACCGGTAGGGTCACTTCACAATATGTGATGTATGAGATTGGAGAGAACAAAAGATTGCATCTAATGGGCTAGGCTTTTGGTGGACTCCGAAGTCATTTTTATATTTGTTACTCTGGCTGTGCAAACATGATGTTGCTGTTTGGAAGCAGAGAGCTTTCTTGGTTGTGTTTTCGCTCTGGGAGATTCAAATACTGGTCTTGGTAAACTTACAATATAGTTAGCTTGTTGTTAGAAAGTACTGTGTAAGTTCTTCAAAGCTCTGTACCTCATTGGATAGTAAAATGAAACCCAGGCTCCGGTTGCAAAACAAAAACAAACTAATTTGCAAGATATGGAGAAAAGGTCGAACAGATATCTTTTATCTCTTAAGACAGCTCCACTTCTAATCATCTGCAAACTTTAGCATATAGTCATATCTGAAGAGGAGTCATAAAACCTAAGGGATTAGTATCTGTCACCCTAAGGAGGGGATCGCTGATGCCTTTCTAGGAAGAGACAATGAGAGTTCATTCAGGAATCAATTTGCGTGAGATGAGCTCCATGAAATCACCCTGATGTCACTGCAGTCACCACCCACTGCCTTGGCTCCTCTCCTACAAGAGTGTTACATTGGAGATGCTGTCAGTTGAGTGAGGAATAGATGGGGTTGTTTGTTACACAGGTGTCAATCTGAGTCAGTCCTTTGCTTTTCATCCCAGTGTTCTGCTTTCTGCCATGCTGGAAGGAATGCTGCAACTTCATAATAGGCGTGCTGTCTGTTGTAAGTCTGGGACCAGCAGATAGTGATGTGCTGGGCAGGTAGGAATAGCAGCAGTTAATTGAATAAGGGTCCGATTGCTGATCCGCACATCATCATTGTCAAGCATGTGTTTTGGTTTCATCTTCCACAAGGATAGTGTTTTTTTTAAATTAGGAAGGTTCCAGACTGACTTTTTTCTTAACACAGTGCGAAACTTTCTGAAGCACGGGCCAGACTCTTTCCAAACCACCTCCACCATCTAGCTGTGTACGTTGCCGTTACTGGAGCATCGTTTGTGGTTTTTATGTGCCATCAAGTCAGTTCTAACTTATTTATTTATTTATTTATTTATTTATTTATTTATTTATTTATTTATTTATTTATTTATTTTTACAACTTATATGCCCGCCCACTACCCAAATGTCTCTGGGCGGCTTACAATCAAAAAGAATTAAAACAGTTAAAACATCAAATATCAATAAATAATTAAAACAATTAATATTGCTACTGTTGTCATTTGGCTTAAACGTGCAGCCACGGTGTAAAAGGAAAAAAAGCTATTCCAAGGGTTGTAATAATTCCATAAACAGCCACAGCAGGAGGCATCGCAGGCAGCAGGAACGAGTGAGCCTTCGTCAGGAGGTCAACAGAGAGCTCCATGGCGGCCACTGGCGCCATCGGTCAAGGCTCGCTTTCCGAAGCTTTCGGTTTCCTTCTTTCTCCCAGGTTCGATGCCTGGGGGCAGCGGGACGTGATTGGCGCGAAGCTGCCGTGATGCCACATCCTTCTTATGGTGACCCCATGAACCTCCAAAGTGCCTTGTCCTCAGCTGCCCTGGTCAACTCAAGGCTGTGGATTCCTTTAGGGCAGGGGTGGCCAATTTCGGCCCTCCGGATATTTTGGGACCACAAGAACTCCCAGAATTCCAGTGAGAACGGGCTGTGGGAGTTGTGGTCCAAAACATCTGGAGGGCTGAAGTTTGGCCCCCTCTGCTTTAGGGCCATCGACTATCTGGTCCTCTCCTTTTTTCCTAGTGCCACCAACCTTTCCAGAAAATCCTGCCTTCTCATAGATTACCAGCATTCCTAACAACCTCCTGGGGTGGGGGGCTTTCCACTAACCATGTGTGGTAGCCAAATGCATCCCTATTTACAGTTCAACAGTGTAGTGCATCGGCTTCAGATTGTTTTGGTTTGCTCTCTCAATAAACTTAATAGCCTTGGCTGGAGATTTCTTGCCACAATCAAATCTGAATTGTCGCAGGCGTGCCTGCCTTGCAGCCTCTGAGCCCTGGATGAGTCTGTTGTCTGCGTTCTCGTGGGTTACCTTGTATTCCAGCCATCTCCCTTGTTCCTCTGCTTGGGGAATTGGGAACACACCACACACTAGTCCTCCTCTGTTGTGATAGCAGCAGCAGCAGCAGCAGCAGCATAGCTTGCTGGACCTGAAAACATTTTGTTTTTCTGGTTTTTCCTGGGGAAAATTCTCCTCTCCTTTAAATGCATTTCTATGGATGTCTCGACCCAAGGTGCAGGATTTTTCAGAGCTGTAAGTAATGGATTTTTATGAGTCATCTTGTGTTTTCCCCCCCCCCCCCCCCCACAAGGCTGTAGAAAAAGCAGATATATTATGCCCGATATAGAGGGAATTGTGTATATTTAAGTCAGTCCTAGGCTAAGGAAAAGCGGCATTTCTTAAGATTGTAAGATAAATACAAAATCCTTGTGCATTTACTGTGTAGGTGTTATAGGTAATGTGTTCATTTTGTATGCATAGCTGAGACATTTTTTCTTAATTACAGGAAAATGAAAGACAGCACATGATGATCTTTCCCTGATTATTGTTTGAGGGGGGGGGGAGGGTGCCTGTAACTTTTCCCCTTCACAATTTGAATAAAGAGATTAAATACTGGAGTGTGTGGGAGTCAGAGGAGGAGGGTGGCAAATCTGTTGTATATTTGCTTAACCATCTGTCCTCTGTACCCTGCAATTTCTGCCTTCTCCTTCTGCTCGACTGGTAGAAATCTTAGCTTCTGTGAAGCACTTAGTCATTGCTAGTTCTAATGCAGAGACAGAGGGAGACTCAGTGTAACATTTATTCACTGCTAATGTTGTTGTTGTTGTTGTTGTTGTTGAGATCTTCAGCGGAGTTGACTTCGGGTTGCTCTCAGAAGGCTCCTGTTGTTGCTGCTTGTGTGAATATTGACACAAATGACATTTTGTTGCTTGTGTTAAAGAACCCACTGAAACAATGGATGATGTGAAGATGCACTTCTTTTGGTTTGGTTTGTATCTTATGCTAATCAGAAGCTCTGTATCTTTGGATTCGGAGCTGGATTTGCTCACGTGCCACGTAATCGCCTAACTGAACATCTTGCAAAAAAATAATAATTCGCTCCTTGTTTAAAACAACAATTGCACACAAAAGGGACCAGTACTCAGGAGCATGTGGTACTACACCTCTCAGCTGTTCTTTGACTGTTGCTTAGCGCCTTTTGGAAAAACACCTGTAAGCAGTTTATTTCGGGTCCTTTGCAGTTACAACTAACATGCCTAGAGCTGAAAGCAGGAAGCCAGATTTCTGCTGGATGGGACCACCTTCCCCCCTCCCCTTAGTAGTTATGGTCCTTGGCAGTTAGGATCAGCATTCTACTTAGAATGTTCAGTTTAGAATAACCGGCTGCAACCAGGCAGTTTTTGAGTTTTAGACAGATCAACAGAGCCAGGCTGAGATCCCTGTCTCTAACTGTTGGGATCTGGCAGGTAAGGTGGACATTTTGCTAATCTGGAAAGGTGATTGGTGGAAGCCTAGCAGCTGGTGTCATTCTGGTAGGGTAGGTCCCTGCCTCCCATGCACTGTTTCCCAAACCCAGGATTCCTGACCTTCTTCAAATACAACTTTTGGACTATTGGTTGTGATGGCTAAAGCCTCTGAGCGTTGTAGTCCACCAATATCTAGGGCCACTACCGTAGAGTATAGTTCCTAACCTCGACAGTTCGAATCCCGGGTGCCGCGAGTGAGCTCCCGCTGTTAACCCCAGCTCCTGCCAGCCTAGCAGTTCCAAAGCATGTAAATGCAAATAGATAAATAGGTACTGCCGTAAAAAGCGGGAAGGTAAAACAGTGTTTCCTTGCAGCCATGCTGGCCACGTAGCCATGGGCTTGCACAATACTGACTCTTCGGCTTCAATACGGTGATGAGCACCGCCCCCTAGAGTCGGACACGACTAGCACGCATGTGTGGGGGAAACCCTTACCTTTCTTCCCTATCTTTTTCAGAAAAGAAGCAGATACTTAGTAAAATTCTGGGATAAAAATTATCGGTGTTACTAATGCCCTGTGTGTGTGTGTGTGTGTGTGTGTGTGTAGATCTGCCAGTACAGTATTTAAAAAAGGGGGGAAGGGTTTATACAGTTTGGAGGGACATTGGAGTAATACATAGGAGACAGATCTATTGGTAGCTATTAGCCCTGGTTGCTGTCTGTTGCTTCCATGTTTAGAACAGTATATTGCTATTTATACAGGTGATGGAGGCAAATGTTGGGAAACATTAGATGAATCCTGGAAAGGGGAAAAAGACTCCCCTGCAGGAAGTGATGTCATAACACAGGTGTTTGACACATTTGTTTTCAACCTTGTTGACAATGGGTTTTATTGATTATTTATGGGAAGATATGTTGTACATGACCTGCCAAGATGCCCTAAGCACAACTGATCTCACCTGATTTCGGAAGCTAAGCAGGGTCAGTCCTGGTTAGTACTTGGATGGGAGACCACCTGGAAATACCAGGTGCTGTAGGTGCCTGGAGTAGGAACTGGCAAACCACTGCAGTATTCCTGCCAAGAAAACTCCATGGACGTGGAGTGACAAAGGGTCGGTCAGGACTTGATTGACCAGATGTAGTGTAAGTCTACAAAGCATCACCATCAGTTGTTGCCTGGTTGACCAAACATAATGCCTGCCATATCTCTGCACCTGTTCATTCTTTCAACACGGGCATCTTCAGTCTTCTAGCACAGGTTGGTGGTATCAAGGACTCCAGGATGGAAAATGTAATCTCATGGTTTGAAGATTTGGCACACCTGTCTATGGGGTCATTATCCTGAACATGGGACAGGATCTGTTTAGGCATTGCATATGCTGAAGAAATGATTCATAACGATTAGCCCTATTATCAGCGTCCAAGCTTTAGTGCATTTGCGTGCCAGCTCATCTCTTTGCTCATAAGAATTACTCATGGGTATTAGCCCAGAAGAATGTACAAAACAAGGAGTGAGAACAGCTGTGCCCCCCAAGGTGCCAAAGCGGCCATGAGACAGAAGAACAGCTCAGCTTCTTTTCACATTTATTGGATTTTCATAAGGCTGCAGTGTGTTCAGTGTAGCTGTTATGCAAACAGTAACTCATTTAGGGGGCGAGTGGCCGACACATGTGTAGAAAGCTGCCTCACTGTTGCAGTGACTATAAAACCCCAATTGCACTGGAGTCCTTAGATGCCACAATTGCTCCCTGATTGGGGTTTTTGTTGTTCAATCGTTCAGTCGTGTCCGACTCTTCATGACCCCATGGACCAGAGCTCGCCAGGAATTCCTATCTTCCACTGCCTCCCGGAGTTTGGTCAAATCCATATTGGTTGCATCAATGACACCATCCAACCATCTCATTCTCTGCCGTCCTCTTTTCCTTTTGCCTTCAATCTTTCCCAACATCAGGGACTTTTCCAAGGTGTCCTCTCTCTTCATGAGGTGGCCAAAGTACTGGAGCCTCAGCTTCAAAATCTGTCCTTCCAGTGAACATTCGGGGTTGATTTCTTTCAGAATGGATAGGTTTGATCTCCTTGCAGTCCAGGGGACTCTGAAGACTCTCCTCCAGCACCACAGCTCAAAAGCATCAATTCTGCGGCGATCAGCCTTCTTTTAGTCCAGCTCTCACTTCCATACATCACTACTGGAAAAAAAATAGCTTTGACTATCCTGATTTTAGTTGGCAAAGTGATGTCTCTGCTCTTTAGGATGCTACCCAGGTTTGCCATTGCTTTCCTTCCAAGAAGCAGGCGTCTTTTAATTTCGTTGCTGCAGTGACCTGATTGGGGACATGTCTATAAATATAATCAAAACTAATTGCTGTGATAATGCCATCGTTTGCTCCTTGGCATTTCTGGCATAAGAATCTCTGGTCTGAAAACCATTAGAACTGGTACATCTCAGAAGTTGGAATGTCTGCAGCTAGGGGTTCAAATCCCTGCTAGACCTCTTGGGGGGAGGAACGGCATGGGATATGGGACTATATGTCTTACTACCAATACAGGACTTGGGCAACTTGCACAGTCCCAAACGGCCACCCAAGGAGGACTGCTAGACCACTTCTGAGTACTTTGTACCTATAAAACTCTAGAAAGGGTTGCTATAGGTTGACATTGACTTGATGACACCTATTTGTATACGTACTGGTATTGTTTATAGTAGAAACAGAAAAAAAATACCATAGGATGAAAATAAAGGCAACAAAGCAATAACAATGAAACAGTGGCAATTGGAATATTACCAATCATCAGTACAAACATAAAATTTTAAGCTAGCAACGTTGTTAACATTTAAAACAAAACGTCATGTATTTATAAAGGCAATGGCATTGTAGCATTTCTTCTGACTATATAGAGAGAGAAAAGGTGGGCACGAATTTCTGTTTCAGCAGTTCACGCCAGTTTTGTCTTTTGGCCAAACAGGAGTTTGGCGCTTCCCAGCCCCGCCTCCTCCAGGCGCTGACTCTGAGTGGGCACCCATTGTAGGAGGTGGGACTGAGAAGCCCTGAAACCTGTTTGGCCAAAATATGAGAGGCCAAAAAAAGTCAGTTGAGGAATCTCATAGGAAAGAATTGTGTGGCTTTAGTGCCACCACCAAGAAGGCTGTGTCTTTTGTGGGTACATGACACACAGCATGTCTTTTGAACCTGTTATATAAGCTTTATATGGGAACAGCATTAGGAATATTTAGGGCCTTGCATTACTTAGAGTACATAATGATAAGGATCCAAGTGTCTGGTGTGGCTCCAAGAGTTGAACCTTAGTCTGCTGCTATCCTGACTGCCTACTTAAATTCAGTAGTCCTCAGAGGGCTTAGATCAGGCATGTCCAAACTTCAGCCCTCCAGATGTTCTGGACTGCAACTCCCACAGTCCTTTGCCATTGGCAATCTAAGCCTAGCATTCTGGGAGTTTTGGTCCAAAACATCAGGAGGGCCGAAGTTTGGACATGCCTGGCTTAGATGTTTGTATACTTTATATGCTCTGCACATTTCTTATTTATGGGGACCATAGACAGCATAATCAGACATCAATTAAAAATAATATATGCTTTAGCATGACCATGGCCTGGTCTAAAAGCACATAATGCTGGCATTGGTTAAAAGTTAAGCTGACTGGAACATGTTGGCTCTGTTGTAAGCCCTGCTGGGGAATATACTTATGCACAGCCCAGGTAAATGTGCATAACATTACAACAGTGACGTATCTATCTGAATAGACGTGCTGAGGGTTGCACATTTGAGCTACGAGGTGTGGCAGCACTGGATTTTGAGATCAGCAGTGGAATTGAGAAGACTCTACCACAGGGGTGCCCAAACTTTTTGTAAGGAGGGCCAGATTTGGTGGCTGAGAATGTGTTACGGGCCGGTTGCTACCTGACCCTGCCACCCCACTGCAAGTCCCACCCACTGACCCATAAGCCCCACCCACTGACCAGGCATGCACCCAACCTCACAATTTTCCCGGCTATACCGGTGGCGGCAGTCCGCCCACAGTCCACCCTGCGCGTGCGCGCCTAGCTTCACAAAGGTCTCAGTGATGCTGGTGGCGGCAGCCTGCCCACGTGTCACCTCCTGTGCACGGACCCAGCGCCACAAGCTTCCCGGTGGTGCTGGTGGTGGTGGCCCACCCCCTTGTCCGCCCACCCCACAAGCTTCTGCTCACCGGCCGGCCGCCCCCCCAGCCCCTCAAGCTTCCTGGCGGTGCCAGTGTTGGTGGAAGATATTTTTTAAAAAAAATGGGGCGAAGGAGGGGGAGGGAGGGGCAGGCCAGCCAGCCGCGGGCAACTCAGAATGGCCTCATGGGCCGGATTTGGCCCCCGGGCCGGACTTTGGGCAGGCCTGCTCTACCATCTTTCCAAGGTGATTGCTGTGTTAGACTGATGCGCTAAAATCAACGTTAAAGCTAACAAACGTGATTTGGTGTGAGTTTTCCCGGACATACCCAACTTCTCCAGATGGATGGAATATAATGATCAGACAAGTGTGCATGCCTAACTTGGGTTATGGAGTTGAAACCCAGTGAGAATTGATACAGACAATGGCAACTGTTAGGAGACTGCTCATAATCCTTGCCCCTATTCTGCTTTTCTCACTCAGCAGGGTGACAGAAACAAAGCAGTTTGCCCTCTAGCTGTCTCAATGCCATTGTGAGAGACCTTTTGCCAGTAATCAAACATCATAATTTGGTGTGAAAGAATAGGTAAGGAGAGAGTCTGCCAGGATCTGTTTCTTTGCTTAAGCCCTCTCTGTCGCCAGTCAAATTACATCACACTGTGTGAATGTGTACAAATATGGAAGAAGTTATGGACCCTGTTAATGCTTTTCCCGTGGCCCGTAGCTCTGTTCTTACTGGAACCAAAAGTAAACTTACTAAGAGGCATGCGGAAAATGACGTTGAAGCAAGCACGGCTTTGCTAAGTGCAAGCCTGGAAGCAGTGGCCTCCAGATTTAACGCAAAACCAACAAGATAGAGACAGCTCCTTTACGTTACATCGGGTGCTTTGTGAATAGGGACAAAAATACCAAGCAGGACATAATTCATTAAAAACAAAAGTCCACTAGATGGCAAGCAAGCAGCTGGGGTAGGCTTGCAGTTACACTTTGTTTTTCTTAATTAAGGGTGATTCAGACATATTTGTCTTGTGAGTGCAATTTTCCTTGCATCGTTCAGAGCTATCTGATTGTCGTAGTTAATACTTCCCCTCCCTTCTGGCGTTTTGTTAATCGTTGTGAATTAATTTAACAACAACACGGTTCCTGCTAATGGAAATATATTGAACTGTGGCAAGAAAATATAATAACCCTTGAATGTCATTTGAAACATTGCCCTGGTGGCAATCTCCTGCTCCTGGTGTTTTATGTTTTCTGCTAGGTATGAAGATTGCTTACCAACAATAAAAGATGTAATCAGTGTTTGAGTTATGTTGTACAGTTTGGGATTTTGAGACACCAAAACCATGTGAAAGAAGGCAGCTAGAAAAGCTAGGATATCCTCTTCCTCATGCATCTGAGAGCATTCCAGTCTCAAACTTTCTACAAGGGGAGCAAGCTGTATACACAAGACAAGGATTTTGCGGGGTGAGGCATAGAACGGAGGGAACCCAGATGTGTCAATTACATGGAAATAGATTTCGATCAGTTGTCCTTTCTGTTCAGGAAAGGAGGGGACTGGAATGTAGAATCATAGAATTGAAAGAGACCTCAAGGGCCATGCAGTCCAACCCCCTGCCATGCAGGAACCCCATCAAAGTACTCCCAAGAGATGGCCATCCAGCCTCTGCTTATAAACCTCCAAAGAAGGAGACTCCACCAGGGTCTGTGGCAGCATATTCTACTTTCAAACAGCTCTAATCATCATTAAGTTCTTCCTAATGTTCGAATGGAATCTCTTTTCCTGTAGTTTGAAACCATTACCCCGAGTCCTAGTCTCTGAAGCCATGTGAAACAAACATGTTCCCTCTTCAATAGGACAGCCTTTCAAATATTTAAACATAGCTGTCATATCCCCCTCAGCCTTCCTTTTGAGAGGCTAAACATTCCCAGCTCCCTAAGCCATTCCTCATAAGACATTTCGTTGAGACCTCCAGCCATCCTGGTCCCTTTCCTCTGGATCCACTCGACGTTGTCAACATCCTTTTCAAATTGAGGTGCACAGAACTGGACACAGTACTCAGGGTGGGATCTTACCAGAGCAGAATAGAGTGGTACTATCACTTCCCTTGATCTAGACACTATGGTTCTATTGATGCAACCAAGATTCAAATTGGCTTTCATGGATGCTGCATCACATTGCTGACATGTTAAATTTGTGGCCCACCAAGACTCTCAGATCCCTTTCACAGGTTCTATGAATCCAGTCATGTGGATTGGAGAAAGTTTTTAAAGACATTTGTTCCACCTCATGGACAGGACCCCAGGCAGGCCAAGCAGGATTCTTAAAAATTTGATTTCACGACCCCAAAGCAATATAGGGGCCTAGACTGGCTGTAAACTTATTGCCTTGTCTTTTATCCAATACATATTTCAGTGACATCAAGAGCTGTGAAATGTTCTCCACAGCACCAAACCATTCATGGTTTTATTCTTATATGCATGGTACTTCCTACCAGATATTTTCAGAATAATGCTTATTTTTGCAAAGGATTAGTCTTCCCACCTGCAGGGCAGTCTTTTGGTTCTTTCAGATAAGTAACCTGATTAGGGCCTGTTAGAGTTGGGCTTTAATAATACCTGTAATAATACTATTATTACCTTAGTAATACTGTTTTCCTTCTAGGATCTCAGCTCATTTGCCATGCCATTCCTGGATGGAGATGTGGACAACTCAGAGAAACATGCTTCGCGAAAGGTAGGATGCTCTCCTGTTCTCCATGTTGGTTCTAGGATACCAGTGAAAGCTGATTGTGCCTCTCCTTGAGATTTGGAAATAGGTTTTCTTGAGGTGGAATAAGTTGTTGGTTCCACTCACAGATGTCCGATTCTCCAGAACACGTCCTAGAAGAAGTTGCTACAACATCACTTTAACTCAGTGTTGATAATACCATTAATTGGACTTTTGTTGTGGTTGTGGTTGTGTTGTTATAGTCGTGACCAACTCTTTGTGAACTCATGGCCATGGTTTTTTCTTGGCAGGAATACTGGAGTGGCTTGCTAGTTCCTACTCTAGGCGCCGACAGCACCTGGTATTCCCTGGAGGTCTCCCATCCAAGTACTAACCAGGGCCGACCCTGCTTAGCTTCCGAGAACAGGCAAGATCGGACATGCTCAGGGCATCTAGTCACTTCAGTTGGACTCAGACAGAGATGGCGAGCCTTTTAGAGACCGAGTGCCCAAACTGCAATTCACAACCCACTATTTTTTCACAAAGCGCCAACACAGCAATTTAACTTGAATACAGGTGGCTGTGAAGGGGCAATGTTGAGTGCCTGCAGAAAGGGCTTCAAGTGCCACCTTTGGCATCTGTGCCATAGGTTTGCCAACACTGGACTAGTGTGATGTTAATAGGTTTAGAATGAGCCCCTACCCTACTCTGAGGTGTAGATCCTGCACCAAGTGGATGTTTTCATAGGACTAGTTTAATACAGGAAAAGAGAAGACTGAAGAAGCTGCTTCTATGAGTAAGTGATATGTACCAATCCCACAAGAAAAGAACCCCGGTTGCCATGACTCAGCTCCCAGATAACCTCATCTGGATGGCTGAGAATCTCCACAGACAGAATGCAGAAATGATTTTGTCATGACATTTCTAACTCAGTGGCTGAAATCCTGTTGCTTCGTCTTGTAAATTGCAACTAGAGTATGCAGTCTTTCTCCCTTGCTTTAGTGATTCAGTCTCATTAAAATCTACTAAATGTTCATGCCATGCAGGTGGTTTTTTTTGGGGGGGGAGGGGGAGTTCCAGCTATAGGCTATATCTATGGATTTTACACCAGTAGGCTGTCTTCTTTGAAGGTAAAAGCTTTACATCTGTCTGTAGACATTTGATATATAAATTCACTCTATCCCTAGAACCCTGAGGCTTTATTGTCTTATCTTAGGAAGAGAGCTAATGGATCATGAGTCATTCAAGCCAGGGAAAGAAATTATACCTCTTGAAATGATGATGATGATGATGATGATGATGATGATGATGATGATGATGAT